>CM037857.1:28231160-28831160 GCA_021292105.1 Anadara kagoshimensis
ATGGTCCCATCATACACAGACAAAGGAAACAACAGCTGCTCCCAGTTTCACAGGTATATTTTGAAGATCTTTCAGAATGCCTAAATTTTTTTTCCAAAAAATGTAAGCACTCTTCTGCTATTTTTTTTTTTTTTAAATTTGATTGATTGATTAAATGGGGTTTTAAATTCTGGTCAAGAATATTTCACTTATATCAAGATGTCACCAGCTAAAGTTAAAGTGGCAGAAATTTATACTTTGCAGTGTGCTCAGGAAAATGTGCAGGGAAGGTTCTTTAATGTTGCTCACTTGTGGTAACACTGAGCATTGGATTTTAAGATCTCTTCCGCAAGACCGTGCGGCTGTTATTTCTAAATGCCCATTGATTGGTGAAAAACAATCATGACCCAGCCAGGGGTTGGAACCCATGACCTCACACATACAGAGTAAGCACTCTACCAGCTGGGCTACCGTAGTGGTAGATTTCAAATTTGCCCCTGAATAAATGGGAGATTATAAAACTGATTCATGTCTTATTCTCACCTTCTACGTCGCAATCTTCTACTCCAAAATAATCATCATGATAATCTTGCACATCTGTAAAATAAAATAAATCATTGTCTATCATTTTAATCGACTTAACAAAAATTGTATAACATGGTCTAATTTCTAAAACTACCAAAAAATTCAATGGGCTTCACCACTGTACCACATGATACCCCCTAACGTTTGTGCTGATCTATTATTTCCATTGGATATGGATTCATATCAGTTCACATTTTCCCATAAAAATGACATTATTCCTGAAATTTGTGGTGAAAACTATTTCAAAAACATCCTACACAAAAGTTACATGGTTTTGGTCAATCACATGGTATATAGTGAAAATTAACCCCATAACACAATATATAACCAGTAAACTTTGTAAAATTTCCTGTGGTTATTGTTGCCATATTAAAACTCAGAAAAATCTTTTGAAAGTCTCATAAACTGAAGGTTTTTGGCATTTCCTTCACTGTTTTAAGCATCCTACTAAAGATGGAAACAGTAATGGCAGTAAAGAATGTTTTGGGAGTTACTCAGGTTTTCCCCTCAAAAGAGTGATAAAAGATAGACTTGTTTCAATAGGTCTAAATCATCTAATAATAAAAAGTCATAAAAGGACTAATTGATTACCGTAAGGTATCAATTTCACAATTTAAGGTAAAATCGCCCGTCACTTAAAAAGTTGTAAAATCCATATCTTTATTTTTCATTAAGTAATCTAATCATATCTTAATTGAGATTTTAAAATATAATGGAAGACCATTTTCGTATCAAGCACATAACAACACCAGTGATGTGATGTGAACAGCCAATAGGAGCACAATCAGGCACAGTACTTTGTGATGTAACCAGGCCGAAATCAACGAGACTGACAAATTCATTACATCATCATCCCCAGAAAAAATTTAACACACCCCCCCCCCCCCCCCCCCCCCCCCAGTGCACTACCATGTAATGTAATTGAACCGAAATCAATGAGACTGATTGACAAATTCATTACATCATCAACCATAAATAAAAAACTTACATCCCCCCTCTAAAGTACACTACCCTGTGATGTAATCGGATCAAAATCAAGGAGATTAACTGACAAATTAATCGCATCATTAACCCCAAAAAACTTATCTCCGAGCACCTGATACTAACAAGTGACATAATCACAGAATTATAAGATTAATTTACAATTTAATCATTAATAGATGGACCTGATAAAATGGAATTAAAACAATAGAACAAAATGATGTATACATTACCAAAAAAAAAGGCTAATTAACATTGCCAGATCAGAATATGGTAATTAACATTTAGATTTCATAACAAGATATACTTGTATAATAACTGTGATACACATATCAATTGGCAGGGAATGGGGAGGGATTGACATTATGGTATTTTACAACCAAATCAAGATTCTTTCATGATTATTGAGGCAGACAGTTCTGGGATGATAGAGGAAACTAGAATGCCATTGACAAACTCTCACACTAAGATCTGCCCCCCCCCCCCCCCACAAGTGCAATTCATTTAAACCTAGGCGGAAAGAAAGAAGGTGTGATGACTAGGCCACCAGACCCTTTGATAACTTAAAGGGAGTGCTTCACCATGCACATATGTAACAAGAGGCCCAATAGGGCCTGTGATGCTCAACTGGCAGGTAATTTACATTTTTGATAAATAACGTGCAAATCTTGTGAAATGGCATCCCCCCTGCTTTTTACAATTGCAACTGGAACCAAAGTGGTTGGAAACAAAATCTGCATTGGTCTTTCATGTTTTTGCTATGTATAGGAACAGAAGCCACCTTGGATTTTAGCTGATATGCCAGACACAACTTTTGGATTACTGTTACTAAAGGACTTTTTATGCTGTATTGGGTTAGAATTGGCCAATTCAGGAGAAAATTTTCAATGATTTGGTTGAAACACACATCTTATTTTTACACTGCCTAAAAATTGGGTCAACGGTTTTTTTTTTCAGGAAAGGTAAAACATTAGGTAATAACCTTCACAACTGACCTTGACCTCATTTTGAAGGTAATTACAATAATATTTCAAAACTGATAACCCCATGTTATTATCTGATCAAATAGTAAAGATATGACAATTTCAGCAATTTTTTGCATCCGTGACCTTGACCTTTGAACCCATAACCTTTCTCTATACATCAAAATAGTAGTTGAATTAATATCTACAACATTCTAATATATATGCCTATAGAAAAAGCTTATAGTTTTCAAGATAATTAACCATTTCAGTATTATTTCGTATCTGTGACCTTGACCTTTGAACCCCTGACCTTAATCTATATATCACAATGATCGTTACATCAATACCAACAATATTCTAATATACATGCCTATACAAAAAATTTATAGTTTTCGTGTTAATTAATGTTTTTGATTTTGTTTTGCATCTGTGACCTTGACCTTTGAACCCATGAAATTTTTATATACATCAAAATGTTCATTGTATTAATACCTACAACATTTTGATATACATGCCTATACAAAAAGTTTATAGTTTTCATGATAATGAACCATTTTAGTATTATTTCGCATCTGTGACCTTGACCTTTGAACCCATGACCTTAATCTATACATCAAAATGACCGTTACATCAATACCAACAATATTCTAATTATACATGCCTATACAAAAAGTTTATAGTTTTCAAGATAATAAAAAGTTTCAGTATTCTTTTGCGTCTGTGACCTTGACCTTTGAACCCATGACCTTAATCTATACATCAAAATGACAGTTGCATCAATACCAACAATATTCCATTATATATGCCTATACAAAAAGTTTATAGTTTTCAAGATAATGAACCATTTCGGTATTGTTTTGCTTCTGTGACCTTGACCTTTGGGGTCTTGGACATTGGCTTGTCTGGCAAGACAAATTTAATTTAAATTAGCCTAGTGGTTTCAAAGAAGATTTTCAAAATATTGATGAAATATTACACCTAATTTACAAAATTCTTGAAAATTGTGGCAACAAAACCTTCTCAGGAAACCTGTTACAAATTTGGCTTCATTTGGCTTTGTAGTTTCAAAGAAGATGATTTTCAAAGAATCGCTTAAATTTAGCATCTAATTTGCATATTCCGCTAATTACAAGCAAACAGAAAAAGTTACAGAAAAATCTGTTACATATATTAAATAACTAGATATCTACTTTCTAATTCTCAAATTTGAACTAAATCGATCCATAACTAAACATGTAATGACCATTTATAGGTTTTTGCTATTTATAGCAATGGTGGCCATCTTGGATGAAGCAGGAAGTTGATTTGTACAAACTTTAATCTACTCCACCTAGGGACTTTCCACACCAAATTTGGCATCATTTGGGTATGTGGTTTCAGAGAAGAAGATTTTCAAAGAATTGCCTAAATTTAGCATCTAATTTGCATATTTCGCTAATTACGAGCAAACAGAAAAAGTAACAGAAAAATCTGTTGCATATATTAAATGGCTAGACATCTACTTTCTAAATCTCAAATTTGAACTAAATCAATCCATAAATAAACATGTAATGACCATTTATAGGTTTTTGCTATTTATAGCAATGGCGGCCATCTTGGATGCCGCACAAAGTTGATTTGTACAAACTTTAATCTACTCCACCTAGGGACTTTCCACACCATATTTGGCATCATTTGGGTATGTGGTTTCAGAGAAGATTTTCAAAGAATTGCCTAAATTTAGCATCTAATTTGCATATTCTGCTAATTACGAGCAAACAGAAAAAGTTACAGAAAAACCCGTTATATATATTAAATGGCTAGACATCTACTTTCTAAATCTCAAATTTGAACTAAATCGGTCCATAAATAAACATGTAATGACCATTTATAGGTTTTTGCTATTTATAGCAATGGCGGCCATTTTGGATGCCGCACGAAGTTGATTTGTACAAACTTTAATCTACTCCACCTAGGGACTTTTCACACCATATTTGGCATCATTTGGGTATGTGGTTTCAGAGAAGAAGATTTTCAAAGAATTGCCTAAATTTAGCATCTAATTTGCATATTCTGCTAATTACGAGCAAACAGAAAAAGTTTCCAAAAAACCTGTTACATATATTAAATGGCTAGACATCTACTTTCTAAATCTCAAATTTGAACTAAATCGGTCCATAAATAAACATGTAATGACCATTTAGGTTTTTGCTATTTATAGCAATGGCGGCCATCTTGGATGCCGCACGAAGTTGATTTGTACAAACTTTAATCTACTCCACCTAGGGACTTTCCACACCATATTTGGCATCATTTGGGTATGTGGTTTCAGAGAAGAAGATTTTCAAAGAATTGCCTAAATTTAGCATCTAATTTGCATATTCCGCTAATTACGAGCAAACAGAAAAAGTTACAGAAAAACCTGTTACATATATTAAATGGCTAGACATCTACTTTCTAAATCTCAAATTTGAACTAAATCGGTCCATAAATAAACATGTAATGACCATTTATAGGTTTTTGCTATTTATGGCAATGGCGGCCATCTTGGATGCCGCACGAAGTTGATTTGTACAAACTTTAATCTACTCCACCTAGGGACTTTCCACACCATATTTGGCATCATTTGGGTATGTGGTTTCAGAGAAGAAGATTTTCAAAGAATTGCCTAAATTTAGCATCTAATTTGCATATTCCGCTAATTACGAGCAAACAGAAAAAGTTACAGAAAAACCTGTTACATATATTAAATGGCTAGACATCTACTTTCTAAATCTCAAATTTGAACTAAATCGGTCCATAAATAAACATGTAATGACCATTTATAGGTTTTTGCTATTTATAGCAATGGCGGCCATCTTGGATGCCGCACGAAGTTGATTTGTACAAACTTTAATCTACTCCACCTAGGGACTTTCCACACCATATTTGGCATCATTTGGGTATGTGGTTTCAGAGAAGAAGATTTTCAAAGAATTGCCTAAATTTAGCATCTAATTTGCATATTCCGCTAATTACGAGCAAACAGAAAAACCCGTTACATGTATTAAATGGCTAGACATGTACTTTCTAAATTTCAAATTTGAACTAAATCGGTCCATAAATAAACATGTAATGACCATTTATAGGTTTTTGCTATTTATAGCAATGGCGGCCATTTTGGATGCCGCACGAAGTTGATTTGTACAAACTTTAATCTACTCCACCTAGGGACTTTCCACACCATATTTGGCATCATTTGGGTATGTGGTTTCAGAGAAGAAGATTTTCAAAGAATTGCCTAAATTTAGCATCTAATTTGCATATTCCGCTAATTACGAGCAAACAGAAAAAGTTACAGAAAAAACCCGTTATATATATTAAATGGCTAGACATCTACTTTCTAAATCTCAAATTTGAACTAAATCGGTCCATAAATAAACATGTAATGACCATTTATAGGTTTTTGCTATTTATAGCAATGGCGGCCATTTTGGATGCCGCACGAAGTTGATTTGTACAAACTTTAATCTACTCCACCTAGGGACTTTTCACACCATATTTGGCATCATTTGGGTATGTGGTTTCAGAGAAGAAGATTTTCAAAGAATTGCCTAAATTTAGCATCTAATTTGCATATTCTGCTAATTACGAGCAAACAGAAAAAGTTACAGAAAAACCCGTTTCATATATTAAATGGCTAGACATCTACTTTCTAAATCTCAAATTTGAACTAAATCAGTCCATAAATAAACATGTAATGACCATTTATAGGTTTTTGCTATTTATAGCAATGGCGGCCATTTTGGATGCCGCACGAAGTTGATTTGTACAAACTTTAATCTACTCTACCTAGGGACTTTCCACACCATATTTGGCATCATTTGGGTATGTGGTTTCAGAGAAGAAGATTTTCAAAGAATTGCCTAAATTTAGCATCTAATTTGCATATTCCGCTAATTACGAGCAAACAGAAAAAGTTACAGAAAAACCCGTTACATGTATTAAATGGCTAGACATGTACTTTCTAAATTTCAAATTTGAACTAAATCGGTCCATAAATAAACATGTAATGACCATTTATAGGTTTTTGCTATTTATAGCAATGGCGGCCATTTTGGATGCCGCACGAAGTTGATTTGTACAAACTTTAATCTACTCCACCTAGGGACTTTCCACACCATATTTGGCATCATTTGGGTATGTGGTTTCAGAGAAGAAGATTTTCAAAGAATTGCCTAAATTTAGCATCTAATTTGCATATTCCGCTAATTACGAGCAAACAGAAAAAGTTACAGAAAAACCCGTTATATATATTAAATGGCTAGACATCTACTTTCTAAATCTCAAATTTGAACTAAATCGGTCCATAAATAAACATGTAATGACCATTTATAGGTTTTTGCTATTTATAGCAATGGCGGCCATTTTGGATGCCGCACGAAGTTGATTTGTACAAACTTTAATCTACTCCACCTAGGGACTTTTCACACCATATTTGGCATCATTTGGGTATGTGGTTTCAGAGAAGAAGATTTTCAAAGAATTGCCTAAATTTAGCATCTAATTTGCATATTCCGCTAATTACGAGCAAACAGAAAAAGTTACAGAAAAACCCGTTACATATATTAAATGGCTAGACATCTACTTTCTAAATCTCAAATTTGAACTAAATCGGTCCATAAATAAACATGTAATGACCATTTATAGGTTTTTGCTATTTATAGCAATGGCGGCCATTTTGGATGCCGCACGAAGTTGATTTGTACAAACTTTAATCTACTCCACCTAGGGACTTTCCACATTAAATTTGGCTTCATTTGGGTATGTGGTTTCAGAGAAGAAGAGTTTCAAAGAATTGCCTAAATTTAGCATCTAATTTGCATATTCCGCTAATTATGAGCAAACAGAAAAAGTTACTGAAAAATCCGTTACATATATTAAATGGCTAGACATCTACTTTCTAAATCTCAAATTTGAACTAAATCGGTTCTAAAATAAACATGTAACGACCATTTATAGGTTTTTGCTATTTATAGCAATGGCGGCCATCTTGGATGATGCAGGAAGTTGATTTGTACAAACTTTAATCTACTCCACCTAGGGACTTTCCACATTAAATTTGGCTTCATTTGGGTATGTGGTTTCAGAGAAGAAGATTTTCAAAGAATTGCCTAAATTTAGCATCTAATTTGCATATTCCGCTAATTATGAGCAAACAGAAAAAGTTACTGAAAAATCCGTTACATATATTAAATGGCTAGACATATACTTTCTAAATCTCAAATTTGAACTAAATCGGTTCTAAAATAAACATGTAACGACCATTTATAGGTTTTTGCTATTTATAGCAATGGCGGCCATCTTGGATGATGCAGGAAGTTGATTTGTACAAACTTTAATCTACTCCACCTAGCGACTTTCCACATTAAATTTGGCTTCATTTGGGTATGTGGTTTCAGAGAAGAAGATTTTCAAAGAATTGCCTAAATTTAGCATCTAATTTGCATATTCCGCTAATTATGAGCAAACAGAAAAAGTTACTGAAAAATCCGTTACATATATTAAATGGCTAGACATCTACTTTCTAAATCTCAAATTTGAACTAAATCGATTCTAAAATAAACATGTAACGACCATTTATAGGTTTTTGCTATTTATAGCAATGGCGGCCATCTTGGATGCCGCAGGAAGTTGATTTGTACAAACTTTAATCTACTCCACCTAAGGACTTTCCACACCAAATTTGGTTTCAATTGGCCCAGTGGTTTCAGAGGAGAAGATTAAAGTTTACGCACGGACGCACGCACGGACGCACGGACGCACGGACGCACGGACACACGCTTCACCATGGCATAAGCTCAGCTGGCTATAGCCAGTTGAGCTAAAAACTGATCAAAAGAGGGAAAACTTATCAAAGCAGGGATAGATTGTCCATGATGTTTTAAATTTAGATGTGGTCAGCTTCTACTACATAGTATGTCTATAGTATAAACACTGAGAGAACACTGACCAATCTATAACAGATGACCAAACATCATTGTTTATATTGGTGCCATATGAAAGTGGACTCTGCAGGTGTCCAAACACTTGTACTTACAACAACATTGTATAGAGTGCCAAAATGGGGGAGGGGGGATACCGACATCAAAATTGGGAGGATATCAACACCAAATATCATAAAGTGGAACATGAGAATTTCATCTATTTTTGGATGAATTTAAATAAAATGCTAATTTGATTTTACAAGAAAATGAAAAATAAAAACAACTTAAATCAGGGTAGATTTGATTTTTCCCATTTTTCTTTAGTCTTTTCCCTAGTGTGGCATTTTAAGTCAGAAATAAAACAGAAAAAATTTAAATGTTTAGATTTTTGTCAATAATTGTTTCACAAAATAGAAATATTTTCTGAAAAATTCTAAATTCTGGACTTTTCCACAGACCAACTACCCAATGTTCGATAACTCATAATTTTTGCCATTATTTCCCCAATGGACACCTTTTCTTATGGGAGAGTATTTATAAACACATTACTAACATCTGAGTGATATTTACTGATTGGGTTTATCCCTTTGTTTATATCTAGTGATTCTACACATCACACTTATCAGATATGATGTGGTAATGTAGACTGGACACTGCTGTTCTTTGCATAGATAAAAAATTTAAATGCTAAATAAAGAGGTATAATTATGTCATCAAAATCTTGTTGAAATCAACTCCAACACTTACAAAGTTTAAATTCAATGATAGATTTAAATAAAACACAATTAAACTGAAAAGTCAATTTAATTTAGTCTTTGACTTATTTCCGTCTCTCCGTGAAGAGAATCGGGCTGTATTTAGTCTTTCACCAGGGCATAAACAATTACTCCACTCCAAGTTCTTGACTGGGGCATGTGACAACACCATTTTACACCAAGCATCGACAAGGGTGTAAAACACCATTACTCCACTCCAAGTTCTTGACTGGGGCATGTGACAACACCATTTTACACCAAGCATCGTCTAGGGTGTAAAACACCATTACTCCACTCCAAGTTCTTGACTGGGGCATAAAATGCCATTACTCTTATTCAAAATTGTAAGTAGTCAAAATCTTCAAAATTTGTGAAAATAAAGTCCTTTTTAAAGGATTTTTTCACAATTTTGTTAAAAAGGTTACTTTTTTTAAAAGAATTTCTTAAAAATTATTTATCAAATACAAAAGTGATTTTAGCTAACAAAAACATAACAAGGATCTTCCACTAGGTAAGCATCCTAGTAAATAAGTTACTAAAGAATGAAAAACCTGACAAAGAAATAAATTTTGGGACTTCATAATACTGTAGAGATAAGTGAGGTAGCAAAGTTAGCAAAGAGGGGGGGGGGGCATTATAACGAGGTGATGCTGTTCTACTTAAAATATGAACTTTACAATTGAGTGAACCGATCACACTTTCATATATAAAATATCTCCATGTTTATTAATTAAGCCATAAAAAATCACAAGATCCTGACATCAGTCAAATATATCCTTTGTTCTGTCAGGCCAGCATGTGTACGCACAACTACACACAACACAAACCCCTTAACAAGATGGGCTCCAAGACACTGACCTCAAAGTTCATCTATACCAAGATGAATTAATAATGTATAAAAGATACAACAATGTATATTATAAAATCATGGATTTACCGACAGATTTTCTGCACACATGTGTTAATCAACTTTCATATAAGTAAAATGACTCAAACAGACCATAAATCCTGTGCAGACTCGTGTCTCACCCTAATAAGCTCTTATATATCTAAAATCATTATGGGAAGATGAACTTAAAAAAAATTTAATAAACCAATTTTTAATTTTTTTTTATTATTATTTATTTATTATCTTTTTTTGTAAGTTTTAATAACATAAATGGAACTGAAACAATTAACTCAGAATGTTGATGAAACATCGGGACATCTCAATATAAGTGAAATAGACGAAGTGGCATAAAAAATGCTTAAGGATCACAGTGACCGCTCATTGCCTATGTTCGAATCCAACTAAGGGCAGGGTTGTGTTTGTTGTCGAAGGTTGGTCATTTTCTTTAGGTATTCCAGTTTCCTCCATCATCCCTGAACTGACCTCCTTGATAAGAGAATTAAGAATTTTGACTTAGGCGTAAAAGTCTATCAGCCCACTCCATTCTACACTTACCTGTAACATTGACTGTAAAATTTCCCCATATTTCTCCTAAATTGTTTGATGCATGACATGAGTATTTTCCAGTGTCATTTCGATATATTGGATCTATAGTCAGTGCAAACCTAGTTATCTTATACCTGAAATATTAAAAAAATGCAAAAGATGATCAAGGCTTGTATTGCAATTTTTTCAAGCTTTTATCACAGCAACGTTTGAGAGAAAATGTTCAGTCTTTATCATAAAAGACTTACTAACTACACATAAACCAAAATCTTAATCCGTGAATTTTATAAAGTTAAACATTTAAAAGTTTCATTTAATTTTGACAAAGATCATTCCTTAAAATAAATAAATATACATGTATAAATAAATGTTTCAATGTACGTATGGTAAAAATGTAAAACTCAAAAATAAATGTCACCACTGCCAACACAAAAATGGAACTTCTCATTTATTGTCAGGACCTCAGTGGCAGAGAGGTCTAAAGTCTAATGCTAAAGTCCATGCTTAGATTACAGCCCCTTCTACCACCTTAAGGTTTTCATCCAACTTGTGCCATTCCTAATGCGTGAAAGTTTGTAGAGTGTCGAAAGTTGGTGGTTTTCTCTAGGCACTCTGGTTTTCTCCACCATCCCAGAACTGCCTCGATACAAGTGAAAGGTTCTTGACTTGGGCATAAAACTCTGTTATTCCTCTCAATACAAACTCTAAAACATGGTTTGAAATTTCATTTACAAACAAACAAGAACTGTGACATAATCAGCATAGCCTGACAGCAAAACATTTTTAAAACTGGATCATTGGATGTGGATATTTGTGCCATGGTTATAGCAAATGAGATCTACAATACTTTTAAACAGACAAGATTCTATCAAGTTGATGATGATTTTACCTTTCATTAAAATGAGTTGATAGTTTTTTGCCATCCTTGTACCAGATTAGAAATGGTCTGGGATGACCGTTAACTTTACATCGTAATTTAAATTTATCTCCATCTTCTGGGAAAAATTGTAGTTTTTGTGGAACGCCTTCTGAAAATTCTGGAGGAACTGAAATAACAAACACAATAAATCAACATTTCAAAAAGTATACAAAACTTAGCTGTTACTCCTTTACTATTTTATATTAAGATATTCGCATGTTATGGAGCAGGCAGTTCAAAGAAGAAAATGATCAAAAAATTTACAATCAACAAATGGCCAAAACTAAATAATCCAATTAAGAATATTACCAGTAACAGGGCAAAGTGAAAAATGCAAAACTTCTGCTTTGGTATCATAAACCAATTAGGGTCTTACCATTGGTTAGTTTCTGTATCATTTCAGGAAGAAACAGTTTGTGCTAATTTTGCAGTTTCAGCACATTGGACAGAAAGGCCTTTAATTTGCTAATCTTGTCGTTTCAACTGATCACACAGCAAGGTCTTTGCTAATTTTGCCATTTTGGTCAATTAAGCAGCAAGGCCTTTTATTTTGCTAATTTTGCAGTTTCAAAAGATTGAGCAGCAAGTTTTGACTTGGGATCATTTCTATGGCCTAGCTTGCACTGATCCTGCGAGCCAATGCTGTACAAACTAAGCTAAAAAAACGTTCAAACAATACACACATTGTTACCATGGAAACCACACCAGTTTTAACCTATGTCTCACCAATAGGGTTGGTCAGGTGTATCATAATACTGTACTAAAGAAATGTATCAAATTAGTTTCAAATTATCTTGCAATAAAACAGTAACCCACCAGTGAAATTGCTGAAATTCTTGTAAGCTACTATCCAGTTAATAGCTAGCCGCAGCCAGGAGAACATATATACAAAACACACAACCTAATCATCATCACCTTGGTACACTTAAAAACTTGTCATCCTTGTAATGATAACTTTGATTAAAGCCCACCAAGTACAGTAGAGTATTCAATTTTTTACTTTAAATTTAAACAAATTTATCATTTAAATGGCACCATTTTAAGTTTAAATTTAACAGGTTTATCATTATGGCAATTTTGAATTTGCAGTATGGGAAAATAACTGATAAGAATTTTGTATATCTTGTAGAATTTTGTGTATCTTGTATTTTTTTGTAATTTTTATTGTTGGGATATAAAGGATGAGTAATACGAATTTATACAAGAGATATAAATATGTCTCTAGCCAACACAAAGTGAATAATTGGGGGGTCTCTGGGCTGTAAATACCAACAAAAGCCAACATAGTTAGTATACAAGTTTCCTTTTATACTAGATCAAAGTGGCAATAAAAAGAGAGAGAGAGAGAGAGAGAGAGAGAGAGAGAGAGAGATGCCTGTATTATTTTCTTGTATGAACTTTAGATTTACAGGGCTTGATGACAGTTTAACTTGAAACTTTTTTTCTTCAAAAGTGTCACCAATGTCTACTTTTTCTGTCTTCATGCAAAGGAAAACCTAAAATCAATTTCTTATAAATTCAAAAGATACATGCATATGAATACAAATTACATTTTTTTTTTAATTTTGTTTCTATTCAAGATCTTTATTGAAAAAAGTCTGTAAAAATTCAGATGAATTTGGAAATTGATATAGATTTTGCCATTCCTGGTAGCCAAAATCGTTATTGGCTACTATTTTTAGAGAAATTCTTTTAAAAAGTAACCCATTTTAGCAAGTTTTTGAGAGAAAAAAACTTTTAAAAGTACTATATTTCACAAATTTTGGAAATTTGACTATTTTTTTTTTTTATATAAAATTGTGGAAACCTAGATATAACATTGATCTTTGTGGATAGTCACTGCAATGGGAATTTTAAAGAAATGTAACAAATTTAAATATAAAGCACCCAACAAACTCCCTGCGTAATCTTGCATAGTAACCGATAAAAATACAATTAAACCAACAACCAATCAGAACCGTTTTAGTTATAACTGACACTGTCAAGTTACTGACACACCGTGTCACCTGGCAAACACAATATTTAAAAGCCAAATTTTACGAACTGATCCTTTTTAGTACAAAATTTACATCTTAAGAATTTCTCAAGGTGTGTCAAGTTTTTCTAGGTCAGGTAGCTTACAGATTTACCTGGTGATGTTTGCACCTTTATGTAAGAGGACATCCTGTCTCAAACAATGTACAGTTATCTACCTGTTTATTTTAGGACTTTCTTAGATCAGGAAGCGCTTCTTTGTTCTCTTATGCAATAATAATCTGGATAATTATATAAGAAGTTATTACCGCTTCTGGTGTAGTAAATTAGGTGTTTGTATCTTAACACTTTCAGTTAAATACCAAAATTTACCACAAAAATGTCTACAAACAAGGTATATTATATTATAAGGGATTACAGAAAAACTGGATTATTAAAACATATATTTTAATTACACCTCCTAATTCTCTGATCAAAAGTGTACATGGTGTTGTATTCCAAACACATTTTTAAAAAAAGAGAGCAAGATTTGCATTTGTACACTTTACCAAATATTTATGTTGAACTTAATCTTAATTATAATGACAGAACCAAGCCATTTTGATCATTTCTGCGACCTTTTTTTTTTTTTTTTTTTTTTTTTTGAAAATTTTACATAGAATTTCATGGGGGTGGGGAGGAAATAAAACCTGGGGGAAATAATATGAAAAAATTCAATTATTTCTATCAAACATGTAAGAAAATATACAAAATATTGACGGCTTGACAGAAAAATTAACTGATATTAAATGGACCTGTGAAATCTAACTCCCCAAGAACTTCAATCAATTAAAAATGAAAAATTTGCTAAGAATCCATTGAATCTGTTTTTATTTATTCTCCAATGTTTTACATGTACCTCTGAAATCTAGAGAGTAAAACCAAGGTCCATCATTTATGTAGCTTTAGAATTCATAGCGGGAGATCCCTGAACTATAAAGGTAAAACCTTTTTTATTAAAAAAAATGTCTTGACACCTGTCCACATGGGTGTCAAAATCGGTTTTGTATTTTTGACCTATGTATGCAAAAGAGTGAATTTTTTTTTATTTTTGGATATTCTAAATATATATTGTTGTATCTGCAAGATACTCATTCTTTCTTCAAAATTCAAAAATCTCTTAACTCTTTCTTTACTAGAGAGAAAGAATAAATATAAATAAAAATGAAAAAAGAAATACCATAAAAGAAATTATTGAAAAATATATAAAAATTTAAACAAGAGTATTAAGTTGTTAAGAGATTTTTTTTTCACAAAGAGACGAGGTAGACACGAGGTAGACACATTTATGTCGATGTGTAATACTGGGAGATTTTCTTCAAAAATAAAGACATCACAGATGAGATAATTAAAAAGTCGTGTTTATAAAGTATTTAGCCTGAATTTAAAGGTTACATATGAAAGTAATTAGATGAACTGTCAAACTTAATCAGTCTTATTATATATAAGTTAATACAGGTGATGGGCTCTAGTTACTATAAAACCAGACATTTTGTAGAACATTTTCCCATTAAGCCTGATATATCCATACAGAAAACTCTTAATGTCTTTTTTTAAAAGAACCTCCAGCTTTAATCCTTTTCTTATGTTTTTATTGCAAACTGAAATATGAAGACTGTTTAGTTGAGTTGCTTCTCCGTTTAATTCCAGCTTGTATTTCTTTTTATTTACTCCTATATCCTGTACAAGACCCAATTCTGCAGGTCCACTGTATTGGACCAATTTTGCAGGTACTGCTAGCACCATGACAATAAAAATCAAATCAATTGAGCCACTTCTGATTTGCAAATTGCAACTACTTGCATCATTTCTTAGTTACCGAGTTTCACATTCTTTGAACTATTTCACTTTTACCCAGATATCACCAGCTATGCATACAGTTTATTAATCTATGCATTGTTATGTAAGAGAATGCCAGGTACTACTTCAAATCACTACCTTTATGCAGAAATGCATCCTTTGGCATTTAAGTATGAAATGGAAAAATAAACTCATTGCTACTTTATAATAATAGCTGGTAACGGCTTGGGTAATTAGAAAACTCTCTGGGTTCACTGCTCTACTGATCATAACGGTCACTGGCATAACATGTACGTAAAGACATTAGTGTTTGAAGAGAAAATGGAAAATAGCTCTCGTTGCTTGCTTTAATAGTAAATATCTGGTAACATCTCAATATAAGTGAACTGATCTATACTTGAGTAATAAGATAATTCTCTGGGCTAACTTGTCTACTGGTCACTGGCATAACATGTGTTACGATATTTTAACAAATGTTTCAGAGAAAAATTAAAAAAAGCTCTCGTTGCTCACTTTTATAACTTAAGCTGGTGAGAACTCAATATAAGTGTATTAATTTTGAAATTTGTGACAATAAGAAAACTCTGTGGACTCACTGGTCTATTGGTCACTGACATTGCATACACTTGTGTGTGTGTGTGTGTATTTTATCATAAAGTATTTAAAGAGAAAACAGAATATTTTCATTTCAAACAGATCTCTCCGCAGGCAACAGATGCAAAAACAATAAGCAGTGATACTGTATACTAGAAGTAAGGTATAATAAAGCTATCAGTGATACAGTGGTTTACAAGATTGATCTCCGTTTAAACACCTGTAATTAAGACAACAAGCCAGCGTCAATCAATGGTAAATACAAACACTAAAAACCTCATATATACTAACTGATAGACTACTGTAGTACCGTATTTCTCATGTATGGAGAGAGAGAGAGAGAGAGAGAGAGAGAGAGACCATCAATCAATGGTAAATACAAATACTAAAAATCCCATAGACATATGTATACTCTAGGTTTCCACAATTTTAGAAATTTAAGTAGCCAAATTTCCAAAATTTGTGAAAAATATAGTCCTTTTTGAAGTATTTTTTCACACATTTGCTAAAGTAGGTTACTTTTTGAAAGAATATCTCAGAAATTAGTAGCCAATGGCGATTTTGGTAGTATACTTATAATCTACTGTAGTCTCTCATGGAGAGAGAGAGAGAGGATATGGTATATACATATTCTCTCTCTCTCTGTATATATATATATCAAACTAGGGCCATTGGTAAAGAGGAAATTCTCTTTGGGGAGTTTTGAAGTTAGTAGATAGCAGTAACAGAAGTTATAGTAAGATACTGCTGCCTGATGGTAGGCGATGGCGATCTATCTCTCTATCAGCGATATAGTAACACATCCATCATACTTAATTATTCGCTCCATTTAAATAGACTGTCACTATATTTACATAAAGAGCCTGAGATGCAACATGGAATTCCCATCATTTATTTTAGATTATGGTTCAATTTGTACTGCAGACAAGACTCTCGGACCCAAATGAAGAGTTAAAGACCCCAGAGAATACTGGCCGCTGTGTGCCAAATTCAAAAACCTAAAGTCCTGCTACTAATGCAAAGGGAGGATTTTTTGGTCCAATTTGATCCAACTGTGGTATTGTAGACAGAATCTCAACCAAAATGACAAGTTAAAGACCCAAGAGAGGTGTCAGAAATCCTCCTACTACTACAACTACAACAGGAGGATTTTGTGGGCTGATTCACCTATAAGAATTAAGTGAAAATAACTTTTTTTCTGAAAAAAACATGTAAATGGAAATTGAAAAGTTTGAAAACTGCTATTGTAATTTGGAACCATGTTTTTCACCGTTAAAAAGTACAACCTGTTCATAAGGGTCAATTGGACAGGTTTTTTGGTGCTGCCAAATCATGGTACAGAAATGGGTGCAATGAAAACCTAATGTTTTATGTGTGTTTGTGTTCTATGGTACAGAAACACACATAAAATCCTATATTTTTGCCTGGCCGATATCGGCTTTTGTAACTTCTCATTTATATACACTTACGTTCAGTTTTTCTAGGTTTTGCCAAGGATTCTCCAATGAGGATAATAACAGTAAACAACAAATAAGTTATCCCCATGCTCCTGGCCAATAAAAAATAGGGTCATACATTTAGTAACGTCCTCGACATAATCCAAATCACTGTTAAAAACGCTGCTAAAACATCCACGTAAAAACGAATTTTAAAAACACATTCGATAAATCAAAAACACACTGTGCTGTAAATTCCTAAAGTGAGTGCATGTATGTACGTCAATCTGTTACAAACAGCTTTCGTAATAATAAATCCACAATCTTGTTACATGATCACTGATAATAATCCAATAATCCGTTCATACAATCCCTGTAAAATACAGAAACAAAAATATATATAAGTCAAATATTTAGTCATTGCATCATGGTCATTTATAAACTACATGAAGTAAGCAACATTGTCAATGTCAACAACACTGCCATATATGAAAGGCAGAAACCCTTTTTGTAAATTTTGTGAAAAAAGACTTGAAAGTTGTCCCATTTGTATACCCTCCACTAAAATTTGTAACTTTTGACTTAAAATTCCTAAAAATGAAACATCAAGCCAGATTTGTGAAAAGTAATTACATGATTGGAAAGTCGTACCATTAAGAATATGAAAATTTTGAACACACACAGAAAACAGCACCTTAAGGTTTCTGCTCAGGATACCTTGGTGCTCCTTATAGACAGGTAAGAAAAATATTAATCACACATACCAGTCCATGTTCAAACCACAATTCCAAAGCAAAGTAGACACTTTCAAAACTACCAAATTTAAGTAAAACGTGAACTTCTACCAGGGAATAGAGGCTAGGTGTTCTGGAAACAGCGCACTGGCTGATATATATACCTTACAACAGAAACATTGAAATGTGAATAGTACAATAAGTGCATGGTCAGTTTGTAGAACTTAAAATAAGACATTCAACTTTTAATTTTCATTGGTCCATTTCTTTAAATATTATTCAAGACACTATACTAGTGAATGGTTTCATTATCAGATCTGTCCCGAGGGGCCTTCTTACCCAAGTCGTGAACTAGTGACTCCATTTTCAGAGGATAAGCATTAGGCATTGTACCTAAATATTTATATTTAAAAAATAAACGAAAACTCCTAAACGGTATTGTCTCAATTAGATCTGATTAAAGAACTGACCCCAATGTAACCCGATTGTTAACACTTGTGTCATGGAGAAACTACTTATAACTGGTCAGTTCAATAACCTGTGTATCAAAAAGGCTACCACAGTTCATTTTAATGTCAACAGGGTTTATTCAATGTCATACCCACACAAGTGAACACACAGATATATTTTCTAACATTATTCCATTCAGAGGTTCAAAACGGAAGGTCCAGGACCTTTTACCTGTATTTTTCACAGCCCCCAACCACAAAGTTTTAAAAGTTCAAATTCCAAAAGAAAGTCCAAATGAACTAACAATATTAACAGACATATTATCATCAATAACTTGAAACTTTCGTTTAAATTATGCTACAAGATTCAGTGAATTAGGATCCCCCACCAGCAGATTTTTTTTGTGATTTGCACTTAAGTTCAAAGGGCTATAACTCCAAGGAATATGAGCAAACCCACTCGGGTTAACGATATGTACATCTATCTATGTTGATACTTTGCATCAAGTTTCATGACATGATGCTTTACAGTTTTGGAGAATTAGCGCAGACAAGAATTTTGGATGGATGATTGGACAGGCGGAAGAATAAAAACTCGAATTTAACATCCACCTCTTTCTTTGAAAGGCAGTGGATAAAAAAACAAAACAACCCTGTTACAGTGTAGCTTAACTCTATGGAAAAATTCACATTTCAAAACCTTAATCATTGCCCGGATGCAGGGGCCACTTCCAGACCCCCAATATAGGATAGAATCTCCGCTCGACATGATTTTTTTCTTCATGGCTGTTATGCCTTAAACGTAATTTCTCATAAACTATCAGAATGCAACTAAAAACATTGAAATAGGTTTAACTTGTTACCATGGCAGAAAAAAATTGTTTAATTCGTTTAAAACTTAAACAAAAATATTCTCAGTACAAGGGAATTGGCAAGGCCATCTTTTGATGTGAAAACTATACCGATGAACTTGATAAACTAGTGGATAAAAAAAGTATTTAATTGACTTATAAGTTGGGTGAAATTAAAAGCATGAGAATTCTTTTACATCCTAGCCGACTGACATTGGTAGAAGACGGGAGCCTTAGGTTTCAACAGTCAACCTTTATCACTTAAATACGATGTCTCATGTACCCCGTACAGTCGGTATAAATGCACACAAATACACACATATACAGGTAAACGTGTATGCCTTGTCGTATTTTAATACACCCTATACAACAGGTAGATCGTTATCAGGTCAGCGTAATTACATCAGCATTATCAATAAAACCCATGACACTTTTTATCCAAAACTTGTTTTTAAGAAATATTAAATATGACACTATTGTATGTTTTAAAATGACAGATAGGACAGACGGGTACACAAACTCTACACACAATACAAAACGACAGGTGCCTCTAGTTTACAGGTAACGCTGCAAAACTACCATCACCAGAAAGCAGTATCCCTTGTTTAGGAATTCAAATTTGGTGATTTCAAGACAGGCTTGGCCAATTATAAACATAGCACTGTCGTGCTGCTGTACAGCGTAGTTGGGAAAATTGTGTTGTGGCAAGACAGAATATAACCGAAAATTCGGGGGGGGGGGGGGGGGTGTCGTTGATCTATGCATATAGTCCGACGGATGGGTTTTTTTTTTGAAAAAAGAAACAAATTTTTATGTACCAAACCATGTATTGCTGTTTTAAAATGGTAGAAAAAAATTAATTTCATAAATATATGAAAAAGACAATCGGTAATTAAAATTTAAAAAGTTGTACCCGATCGTTTTGTCATTTCGGATAGAGAGAAAGTAGAGTTTTGCAGATCCTACCGTCGCTATGAGGGGTACATTCTAGCGGTTGTATGCATAACTGGATCATTTAGTTGTTTTACCAGTTCCGAATTTTTACTACCGAATAATCTAAAATTTCAATCCCGTTCAATTAAAGGAATCGCAAAATAACTTTCTCAATTTGCTGTTTCTTCAACCGCTTCCTAAATGTACGACAGATTGTTGGTGACCTAGTTTAACGATGTAAACAAATCGTGATCACGGAAATGCTTTTTTCAAGAAAACATACTACCACGTGTTTTTGAGGACAGGTGTCGATATTTTGGAATCAGTAAACATTTGTATTATTACACCACATAAATTTTATTTCCCCTGCTTGTGGATGACGTCTGCAGCAGCGCTTATATGAAACCCTGTTCGGAACTGGTAAAACGACTGTATTTAAAATTTGCATACAACACTGTACGAATTATCTCCCTTTCACGAAAGTAAAATCTAATCGATAAACATTTTAAAATATGACACAATTGCCTCAACATTAAAATACGTTATCATAACCTTCAAAATAAATTTAAATTTCCGTAGATTTCACGAAGAATTAATTAAACAACCTGCCGTTGCTGTTCATTTCTTAAAAAGTTATGATTTTACATCGTAGGACGCAAACTTCTCGAACTACTTTTTATTGTAAACATGAGATCAGTTCGCCAAATTGCAGAAATTATTAGATGCATCCCGTCGCAATTTTTACTAGATTCTGAAATGTATTCCGAAAATTTATTCCAAATGTGCATATGTAACCAAATGCATTACCCGTCTCAGAATACATATCTCACGATAAAACAGATATACTTCTTTCACGCTCATTTATCAGGCGCACTATTTCCAGGTGTACTCATATCTTATAATTTCATAGCAAAGAAGCTCGATATCTTGGAAGAAAGTGATGACAAAGTACAGGTTCACTTTGTTCACGCTGTACAAAAATGAAATAGATTCCACTTATTATTACAAAGTAGCTCACAGGGCTAGCAGTGTTTGTTTTAAAATCACTAGCCCTCCTTAAGTTGAATAGTCCGATGCATCAAGACTTATTGCAGTGTGAAGTTTGGAGCATGCCAAAAGTATCACAGCTGAATATAGTACTAATACTTTTAAATGGTCATCTATTCAGACCAGGCAGACAATCAAACCCACAACCTCCCACACTCTAACAACCTAACCTCTATCATCGTAGTAGCAGGGTAGAGAAATTTCAAATTTCAATGCATGTATGTACTTGAAAATAGTTCTAGATACATTGATCTACCTTCTGAACTAAAATCCACACAAAAGTAATCACACAAAGTCAAATTTCTGCCATCTGGTAAGAAACTTTGACATAGCTAAGCAAGAAAGTCCTGTCCATTTGTCTAATGGAAGTCGTAATTTTTTCTGCATCAGACTTCAGTCAACAAAACAAGTTGTTTTCCTTCAGGGGCAAAATCTTCAGTCATAAATATAAATGATGAATATTGGTCCCAGTTAAGTAATAATTTCTTACCCAAGATTTTTCTTCACATGAATCTGGTTTGTTTCAAATTTGAATAATTTTGTTAGTTTTCAAGAGGGTGTCATTGTTTAAGATCAATCAAAGCTTATTATATCTATATTTAAATTTTGGGAAAACTTTTTATTAACTGTAGTAAAAATTTACCATATTTAAGTTAAATTCTTAGCAATGATTGTGAAACAGAAGCTTGCATGTGGTATTACATTATATTTTTTTATTGGCTAAAAACATGTATATAAACTGAGAGAGGGGACCTTCTGCTCCGGAGTCAGATGCTCTACCACTGAGCTACCCAGACCTACAGCTTATACCAGTGTAATTTCACTACAGTACTATTGTACCATAGACAGTCTCAAAATGCCATATAATTGATAGTGCATCATAAGCCTACAAAGGCTGGCCGGTAGATATATATGTGATCGCGCGCGAAAAAAAATTTGTAAATCGGGTTGCACTTTAAAATAAAAATTATTATTATTATTATTATATTAAAACGTGCCATATGGTAAAACAATGACATCCTAAGATTTTTACCAAAACAATATTTTTTTACGAATAAAAATTCAATTTTAAAATAATTAGGAAAAATTTTGTTTTAAAAATAAACAATTTTTTTTAAATATACAAGTAAAACAAGTTACCGTACTACTGGATAGTAAGAAATCTTGCGTATAAATACCAAATCATCAGCGGAATTACTAACGATACCACTGTTGAACCTCCGCCAAATCAGGTAACTGAACATCAGCATGGGGTACCATGTAGTAAAAACCCAGAAATTCCTTTCTCAATCAAAACCTAATTAAAAATAATACTTTTCATTTACATTTTTCCCTCCCCCTAACTTCTCTTAAATCTTGCATAATAAGATCCACGTCAAAAGTTGTTTATGAAAGTAATACCCCCTTTTGACTTCAGCTTAATAAATAATAATGCCATCTTAATTAGCCACAAATTGTCTACCTAATGCACAATCAGTCACATGTAGCATATTTATGTCTAAAAAATTTAGTCAAATAGTCAATAAACGAGACCAATAATTTCCTTCTTTACATCCAAATTTTAATATATTACTTAATACTTATTTATAGGGTAAGATTTAATTTTCCAAAGATTCAAAAACTTGAAATTGAAATACTGAAACTGAAATTTTGGGTTAGAAAAAAATATTTTTTCTTGAAATATAACTTGAATCCAAAATCACCAGTTTTTTTTAAGTTTGAAGTAAAATTCTTAAACAAAAAAAAAAAAATAATAATAAAAAATAGATAAAAACCTCAGAATTTTTTTCTGTATTCCTTACAAACAAAACACAAACTGCTCAAATTTCAATCCATTGAATTAATGTGGATAATAACTTAATTTGTAAAATAAAATGATTTCACAAAATCCTCCTTAATTTCACATCCTGTTGATTGAAAACCATCAAAGAAGGATTGTGTTATTATTTTCATTCTATTCACACCAGACTTTAAATAGCTTTCACAACTTTGGTCTTTTCAAGTTATTAATTTTCCATTTTGATAATGAAAACCTCTTTTTCCCCATACTAAATCCAAAAATACATACTAATCCACTACATTAAATAGTACTTATAACGGACTCCAATAACAATAGAATGTTGTCCAAACAAATTACCACAGTCAGCGATCACCATTATCTCATTAGAGAGGCATGTCAATATCTGCTACTCTGAATAAGACATTCCGGAGATGTTGTGAACAAATTGATACCAGCGGTTTTTTCTAGGTCAAATCCATATACCTGAGTCCATCAGTAGAATAAGAGGATGTACTAACTGCCACTATCTATTACACAATCCATGTTTTCCCCAACTACAGGTTAGGTCCAAGAACAACCTGCTTATAACCATGTACAATAAATCCATCACCTGTCATCTAATTACTAAGTAGCGACCTTTCACAAATTTCTTTCTTAAACACCACAATAAATAATATCACACATCCTTACTGCTGGCCATAGTAGTTTATTATGTCCACTTCTGACCATTGGTCAGTTTTGTTTTAAATATATTGTTCGAAAATTACTGTGCTTACTACCAAGTAATAAAACAAGATTACAGATTACCAAAATGAACATGAAACAGATTTAGAAACACTTCTGGTGTGTGTGTGTGTGTGTGTGGCAAAATTAATAATTTAGTGGTGGCAAAAAATATTTCAGATTTAGAGAGAGAGAGAGATCAAACTTTTTAAGAATCTACTAATCCATCTCATCCATAACAAGTACCGGTAGTCCCAAAACATATTTCCAATTTTACTTCTAAAGGTCTTAAACTTTTATTCCGATCTTACCAGTTAAAATGATATCTGTATAATTATTATAATTTTCAACCTTATTTTCTGTCAATAAAAGTCATTGACGTGTAATGTGATTGTTAATTAACATATCTAAATTGATTTTATAGTCTTAATGAAGGCACACTTTATATCAATTACCTGATATACGTATAAAAAACGTCTCTCAAAGCGACAATACATTAAAAGGATTCCTTTACAACAATATAACGACTTTCTCTTCATTTTTACATAAACTTTATACAAAGTAATTAATCATCCAATCCTACATAATTCACCTACTATTTCATCATACTATAACTTAAACATATTTATCATCAATAAAACTTATTGTTTAAATTTTACTTTCTCGTAATGTCTTCTCTCCCTTCTAACGACCAACTATAAAATTTTCAAAGTACAACCAGCAAGCAAAGTTTACCAGTTCAGAAACAAATATTTAAAATAGGATTTTTTTTTATTCAAAATCAGTACATGACAGTTTTATGAAGAACTCTATTTGTACCCTACACTAAAATTTGAATTTTCACTAAAAAGGCTTAAAAATGACAAAAACAAGCCATTTTGAACATATTTGTGGAAAGTAGTTTTTTCAAAACATTTTGCATTGAATTTAATAGAGCAGGGACGTTACAAAATTTCTACCAAACTTTCTTGACAAGTAGTAAAATCTCATTATACTCTCTCACTTACCCCATCCATAAACAACATCATTTAACACTTCAAATTGTAAAGTTTTCCAATTTCCAACAAAATCTAATTTATAATTTATTTTCACCAAAAAAATTATATGTTTAATTAAAGAAGGTAAACAAAAAACAATTTAAATATTCCCAGCTGTAGAACAGAAATCTCTTTTTTTCTTTTTTTTTTGTCAAAAGAATAACTTTACTCGCTAGCAGATGTTAAATTCTACAAAGGAAGTTACAAAAAAAACCCCCACAATTTCTGTAACTTACTCATAATTACACTATGTAGTCCTTTTTTGTTTTCAAGAATCTAATTTCATACATAATTTTTGTGCTCACTTTCAACTTTTCTTGAGGTAAAACTAAAATTATTTTCCATATCCTAACAGTCATGAACCTAAAAATCTTCAAGTGGTTGGTCAAACTGATAGTGGTCAAGAAGAAATAGTGCACAGTCTAGAAAGAAGAACTTTTTAAATGAAATGACCCATACTGGACACCCTACTGTTTGACCTGCTAGTGTACCAAAAGTTGAAGAGGTTGAACTTTACTGGCCCCTTGGTAATCCACCAACTATTAATTAAGTCTCAACATTTTGACTTTTTCTCAGAGTATTAATAACCCATCGTATTTTTATGCCTCTGCATATTCCATGACAAAATTTGCCATGTCATTTATGGTTCATTTCATCAGATGAACTAGCCACTTTTTTTCTTCTGTTTGCAATAAATCTGCATCAACTATTGTTGTTTTCTGTTAAATCAAAGTCATTTAACCATCAAATTTAAGATATCAAAAACGATACTCCTTAAAAGGTCAGTTTTGTGTTCTTAGATTCAATGTCCTAATATTTTCCACAGAGAGATATTTTTATTGAATGAAAAAAATAAAAATAAAAATTTGAAACAAACACAAATTGTTAAATAAAAAATACATAAAGTTTTCATAAAAATCTTTATGTTTGAAATTTCCTGAAGTTAATAACAAAATGTGTATCTCACAACAAAAGAATGCTTTACAGAGGAAAACAGTGTGAAAAGAAATTATTTATGAAAAATTTATCATTCAGGAAAAAATGAAAAAACAAAAGGATGGATTCATGGGTAATTTATGAGATCAAAAACTTTTTTCATATTGAAAAATTAGTGTTGTTGAATTAAAATAACAATGTTTGCATAACCGATACATTTGCAAAATATAAGAAATGGATGAACAACTATTTGCAAAATAGCAAAAGTTGCAATAGAGTGAATGAAATAGAAGATACTTATATCAAAAGAAGTTGAACATGGTCATACAGATTTGTTTTTCTTCAATTTTTTCTGAATCTTTCTAAACTGTGTAGAAACATATTTCAACCTGAAAATTTTCCCAGCATTGATTTTTATGTTAAAAAGCTTAAGACAATCCCACAAAAGAGAGATAAAGAGAGAGTGAGAGACTTATTTGCTATTTGGTTTTGTTATTCTTACCCTTTCATAATTCCTCAATTAACAATTTAGAATTATAAGAGTGGTATGTAGATCTAGTATACTAAAAGTTATTAAAAATATGTATATATTTTAAAATAAACATATGAAAATCATAATATTTTGTCAAAACTTCATAACTACTTTGCTAGAGCAAACAAACAAAAACTTTCAATAAAGGAAAGAATACACAAAAATGGCCAATACCAGAAACAATCAATAACAATGTTCACTTTCTGTTTCTGTATCAATAAAAATAAAAACCAATAATTTTTTATGCAAACCTGATCAATTGACTTTTGTTCCATTTTTCTGTGTTTACACTAAAGATTATATAAATGTTGCTTTCCAACTTTTTCCATTTTTGTACTGTCCATGTTAGCTAGCTATGTGAAACAACAGGTTTTCGGTGTATGGTGGTCAATAAAATATGAATAGGTCCTTGTGTTACAACCTCTGGTCATCAAATGGTCAAGATGACGGCTATTTGCTAGTAATTTTCAGATAAAAGGGACGTCAAAAGCGCGGGAATAAGTATTACACACATAGGATTTACCTTTGTAAATACGTCACCTGATAAACATTGTACGCTAGCTTACACAAGTGAATTGTTATCAATAGACTTTTTTTAAATACACGTTTTAAATGCCTACCCTTAAAGCTCATGGCGACAGATTTGAATCCCGTTTTAAAGATCGTCTGAAAAAAGCCCTAAGAAAAACTTTTAAATTGGATATGTTTGCAAATTAGATCCCGCTAATCTCTTAAGACCTCTTTTTAATTAGTAAGGTGCCTTATCCGTGTTAATTGGGGGTACTACCGTTTATCCGATCACAGAGATTTTCGTATATCGGCAGTCGATCACCAATCAATTTCTTAGAAAATTAGGCGACATAGGTTCTAAAGCGACATGAATTCTACAACTTTGCAAATACCATTCAAAAAATAATAATTATGAAACTTAAATATTTATATACTTATCTACATATATCTCCAAATTTGTGATAAAAAATCGTGTAATTCGCAGTTGCTAATTATTCAGATGTAGTATACTTTTAAAGAATTCTTTTTTATAAAAGTGTATTATTAAATTATGCAATTCACTTGTCAACTTTTGTCGTTTGACAAACACATGGCCAGGTCCCCCTTGTCAGTGATTTCATACGGGTATCGAAGCTGTTGAGCGTCCCTTTAAAATTTAAAACTTTTCTATTCCGCATCTAGACAAAAATGACATATATTCACAAAAACACGTTTTTCTTACCTTGTAATAATTAATAAATTCCAAATGAATATATAAACCGTAGAATATAATATCACTTTAAATCCAAATTCACAATAAATTCCAAAAAAACTTTAAAAGTAACCATTAAGAAAATACCTCCGTATACTGCACAAGCATCAACAACTTTTGTAAGGTTCACACTGGAGTTTGCTGGAGTCACGTGGTACACCATTCAAAGATCGTAGGTGACGTCACGTGGTGGCATCGCTTCTTTAAACGAAGGGAAATTCTTTATCAATGATATTTAAAAAGCCCTATAAATTGCGTAGTCGGTTAAATACGGCATGGCTAAGAATTTATCCTAGCGATGAAGAAAAATTTCGTCAAAATTATGACAATACACAATGATTTTGATATCAGAGATGACTGTGGGAAAAATTTAATATTGCTATACGAAAAATATACAGAAAACGTGAAAGTATACATTTTGATACTAAGTGTATATATAGCAACGATAAAGTATTGTAAAAAGTATACAAATATAATATTTTTACGTGACATACATCTGTTGCATTTCAAATAAAATTGGGTCATACAAGTTTCTTTTATAAATGATATGGAACAATTCAGCTTATGATTACGGGCTTTAAAAACATGCCATTGTGTCCACGTGAAAAGCCTGACGTCCCAGCTTTTAGGAGCCCGGTACAGTTATTTTAATGAATGACAGTTTTCACTAATCACGCTTGTTTACAGAGACGATTCTCCCGTGTATTGATCTACCTGGGGTCGATATCAGTACGAACTTTTTCCCGTTATGTAATTTTTGTTGGTGACCTGTTGCAAATTTTTTAATCTATCTCGATTCCAAATAAGAACATTTTATGCACAAAAAATATATAAATATAATGAAGTTATTGAAACAGTAGCATTATTGTGATAATAATAATAATAATAATAAATTAATAATAATCTTCTTCAGCCATGCAGTAGCAATTTTTAAAAATCTATCTAAATTCCAAACAAAAAATGCCCCCTTTATTTATACAAAAATATTTGAAGTAATTTAACACTAATAATATGTGATATGCAAATTTAGAAATCTACCTAAATTCCAAATAACACACCCCCCCCCCCCCTCCACACACACATTATATGTACAAAATATTGAAGTTATTTCAACGGAGTAACAACATGTATAAAAATATTGAAGTTATTCCAACAGTAACAATGTGACTATTTTATAAAGAATTATCTTAGGTCATACAGTAGCAATGTACCTGTCCTGTCTGTCATTTTGATGTCATAATTTGGCTTTGTGCTACAGGTAAAAATTCTTGATGAACATCATTAAGTACGGTAGTCATGTTAAACAGATATTCTAAATAACATCCATCCATTGACTACAGAAGTTCTCGTGTAGGAACTAAAAATAAATATCTCTAAATGAATAATGTATAACAATAAAAATTACAATAATATCAAAATTCATTAACTTTATGACAATATTAATAATACACCTAAATAAATTTATCAAATTATTAATATTTTACAGGCCAATAAGCTATATATAGTTTAAAAAGTAAAAACTGAAAAATTTACATCCAGCCCAACTGACTTATGGTCATTGGTAAAATCTTTCCAAATTATAAGAAAATTTGAAATTGAAAAATTTACACCTGGCCCAAACTGACTTATGAGATACTGGTACCAAAACTTTCCAAAATACAAGAAAATTTGAAATTGAAAAAGTCACACACAGCCTAAACTGACTTATGAGACATTGGTATTAAAACTTGTCAAAACTTACAAGAAAATTTGAAATTGAAAAATTCACACCCTGCCCAAAATGGTTATGAGATTGTTGTAAACACTTTCCAAAATGCAAGAAACATTATTGTTTTTATTACTTAATTACTTAATCACATTAATGACTGAAATTAGACCAAAGTACTTTTCATGAGTGACTTTTCTTGAAGAAATAAATTAAAACTCACCCTTATGATGTAACCTTAGACACACCTTGATTTGAAAAATGACTTATGTGCCGATACTGATGAAGAACTTGTGTGTGAAAAAATTTCTGTTTAACCCCTGAACAAAAGTTTGCATTATAGCTTTTAACAAAAAAGCTGAAAATAGATATTTTTAATTAGCCAATTAATGGCGTTTGACCAAAGAGTTGTATAAGCCCCTATATCCTGAGGAATTCTTTGAATACAAATAACATTTGTTAATATTGATGTTCAGAAGGGGAACATCTGCCTGTCTTCAGATGGGGATAGCCAAAGTAAATCTACTGTCAGTTAAATGATGAAAAAAGGAAGTTGCACCTTTATACAAATACTTATGTGGGAAGATAATGACTGAAGGAGGTATAATGGTCAAATTGAACTTAACTATTAAATATAAATGGACATTGGCATCTGTTTGTTATTACAGTTTAGAAACTGACCACTTGTTTGCAAGATCTGACATGATTTATTACAAAATTTAATAAGAACCACATCCTGTTTATATATACACTAAAACATACATGCAATTTTTTCTGGACAAGAAAAAATAGATTTTGCTCTCTCTCTCTCTCTCTTTCTCCTAACAGTGCATGACATGAGATAAATAGTTTGGGGATAGTGTGATATATTTATATATGGGGACAGTGGAGACATTTTTTTTTTTTAATTTCAAGACAGTTTTCTTTAAAATGTGGAGACTTTTAAAAAAAATATGCTGGGAAATCTTTTCCATCAGGACCAAATGAAATCTCACATAACCTAACCAAGTAACCCTACTTTATTTTAAATACAAGTAGCTCTTTTAGGACATTTCAACCAACCTACCAAAGATTCTACAGACAAGGAATTTATCCTCACATCAACTGAGTGTACCCACTTTGTTGCTAATGGAGCTAAAATTGTCCCCAGTTCAATGGCTGGAGTACCTATCTCTCTCTGTCTCTCTCGATCAGTGGACTCCCATACTATTTATTTCTGTTGACTGTGAACTGGTGAAACAAAATCATGAAGAGTGTTCAATCTATTAGGGGATCCTTGCTGCATTGACCCTAAAATGATGATTTTGTCCCCAAAAAAATATTGTCTGTTGGCCAACCCTGGTCCATCTTTTCAGTCTTAATACTGTAAAACACTTTATTTTCGCGATATTTGTATTAAAGTCATTTCGCGGCATGAAATTTTCGCGATATCCCGTTGTGAGCCCGATCCAATCGTGAGCCCCTCATGTAAAAGTCCATTCATATTTGTTCGATCAAATTTATTTTCGTGCATATTATTTTCGCGATTGTTCAAAAACTCACGAATTACGCAAAAATAACATGCACGCGAAAATTTCATGTTTTACAGTATTCAATTTTGAATAAATTCAGTTCTTCCTCTTTCTCATTTACTAACTTATATTATATGTATATTCGTTGTAGCAGTAAACTTATTAATATTCCTGAGTGTTAACACCAAGTTTAACTCTTTTTGAATTTTACACTGGAATGAGTACTGCATATTTGTATATTTAAAGACAATATTTTTTTGCCACTGTAGGGGCTTGAAGAACACACACCCTTCGACACCAACTCGCCTAGCATAAGAATGACCCGCGAGTTAAGTGTCGAAGGGTGTGCGTTTGAGCCCCTACAGTGGCATTAAAATATGGTCTAATAACTTATAATTTTTCATTGACCTCATACTAATCTCTGCAAATGAAATAGATTGAATAACGTGCATGTTATAATGTGAAACCATCTTTTGAAAACATCGGCCCTGTTTTTTCAAGGCCTGGGCCAGGATGACCCCACTAATTTGAATTACATTTCTGAATTGAAAGCTGCATGAATGATTCAATGGTAGTTATCACTGGTGGAACACAATCTCTATATGTTATTGTTATTGAATGATTCCTGTGATGACGATTAAATTGTAACATAATTATATAACATGATGCTGTCTGTTGTTCATCGATTATTTTTCCTTTTGTTTATATTTAGAAGTTCAAAGCGAAGTAAAATATATTTTCTTTCATCTTATATAACGAGGAAACATTCTATAACACTTTTATTACGTACTGCTTGAAGCACTCCTATTTGTCGTGGTGGATGCTAGCATCTGACGGAAATTGCAACACTAGATTTTCTGTCTTTAGCTTTTCTTTATCTGTTTCTGAACCGATTTCGATAGTACAGAAAAAAGACAAGTCTGGCAGAAATGACCTATTACCGTATTTAAAATGTGCTTGTATCTTATAACCCAGGGATCAGTGCCAGTTGTAAAGTAATCGGTTGATTGAATTGGGTTTTACAACCCAGTCAAGAATATTTCACTTGCTGATATTAAGACCTCAGCATCCGAGGCGTTGATGTCTCAATATAAGTGCTCTCAGGGCAATAGTGGTCGAGTTGTCTTAAGAATGTGGTTTACCGATCACAGCATCTCTCACTGCCTCATTCAATACCACTAAGGACAAATCCTAGTGTGAGAAAGTTTCAGTCTGTTTGCCAAAGATTAGTGGTCCCCAAGACACTCTGGTTTCCTTCACCATTTCTGAACAGATAACTTTGAAGTAAGGGAAAGAATTTGATTGAGGCATAAAACTCTAATACTCCAATCTACTCTTCTTATTATACCCCTGCAAACTAGTTTGTCAGTGTTTGCCAAAGATCAGTAGTTCCGCAGACACTCTGGTTTCCTTCATCATTTCTGAACAGACAACTTTGAAGTAAGGGAAAGAATCTTGATTGAGGCATAAAACTCTGTTACTCCAATCTACTCTCCTTAGTTTGAGAGGGGTATATAGGAATCACCATGACTGTCTGTCTGTCTGTGTAAAATCGTGTCTGGGAGTGGGGGTATTTGGCCCTCAAGAGACAGTTCTAATTGTTATTGGCTTTTTAGTCATTTTCTTGGCTCCTCTGGCTGTAAGACTGACCCAGTACAAACAATCTCTGAATACCAAAAAAAATGTCTAAATTTGGGAATATCTACAGTATCTATATGATTTATTTTTCACTTTTATATCTTATCCTGGGTTTATTGCAATGTATTAATTTTTTTATTTAAAAGAAAATACTTTAAATTCAAATTACTTTTGATAAATAAATAAATAAATAAATAAATAACATCTACAGCATCCATTCAAGTTTTTTTCTCAATGCTTTATAGCATTTTGGCAACTTAATTAAAAATTAAAAAAAAATTGAAATCATCAAAATCAACAAATGTATTTTTTTTCAGACAAGTTTAGGAAAAACTGTTAAAATGGCTGGCCAGTTTGTTAATAATTTAAGATTTTGAAAACCTCAAAATCAAAAATGTATGTTTTCTTCATACAAATCCAATAAGACAGAATTTGGAGGAAAAAAACTGTTGAAATGGTCAGTCAGTCTGTTTCTAATTTTGATGGTTTAACCTGACTGAACACAAGTTGGTCTGATGGTCAGAACTGACCAGAGCTAATGACACAATATTATCAATTGTCCATGAATCCTCATTTCTATTATCTTTTTATTGGTAGATATATCCCCTCATCATTAGGAAGGATTTACACTTCTCTGATCAAAGCCCTCCTTTTATCTGCCCTGGGGATCAAAGTCAAAGAAAGAACCCAGGGGCTAAAGAAAAATGGCCAAATTACCACCATTGGACAGCCACTTCCTTACTCTAATGGCTGCCATGGAAATTTATAACATATGTAAATTACTTAAAATAACAAAGTTCAAAGGGTGTTGAATTTAAATTTAAACAGAGAGGAAGACATGATGGGTATAAGAAACTACAGACAACATGAATACAACAAAGACTTTGTAAAAAGGATGTGATATGACAAGGAGTTCCTTTAGCCCCTGTGGGACTTTTAAGAGTAATTGTTAGTTGTGGGTATTTTTTTAAAGTGTAAACTGACAAATTGAAATTTGAGTGAAATACCGGTGATCAAATACTAATAAAAATATTTTATTATTAGAGTGTCACATGCCACAATAATTAAAGTACATTTTATATACACATACATCTAATATGGCTAAATTGGTTCAAGTGCAAGTAGCATCTGATTAAAAATATCACATGTTGCAAAAATACAAAATTTACCTTTCATTATAAATCAAAACTAACAGAACTCACAGATTTTCCAATATTTTTTATGATTCCACATATGAAAAACACATTTTTGTAAATCATTTATTCAAACTACCATTTTAAGCATTTTCACCAAACATGCAGTTATTACTGTAACTTTTACTTCCATATAATATCAGGGGTTCCATTCCCCAAAGTCTGAGGCCTGGGACCTATTGACTTTACATTGGGCCCCGGATACATATATTTAAACTGTAAATCTGTTGGACCTGATGTCTTTTACTGAGGATACCACTTTTTCTATATGATAACATAATTGCACACAAACCTTTCATTGTTAATATTGGACTTTCAAAACTTTATGTGGGACCTGCCATAAATAAAGGCAAAAGATCCTTTGCCTTCCATTACAAAACAATTAAGTTTTCAATACTAAAAAGAGTTAATTATGGTACTTTGACCATTTAAAAATATATCTGAAAAAAACCCAAATTAAAATTAAAAATATAAGAAAGGATTTTTACATAATAAAAAACAACATTAGATAATTCTGGAATAAGTTACATTTTATCAGTAATTAAACAGTTTTATCAGATTTTCAATAGTTCTCCTAGGGTCGGTTTTAATCAAATTAAGATCAAATACTTTTGATAAACTTGTCTGTGGTCATTTCAAGTCAATGTAAAACATTCAGCTTGAAGGCATAATAACATATAACTTGATTTAGGATCTTTTTACTGATAATGTTAATTTTCTAATGTTATCAGGGGAATGCTGCAAGGACATTCTCTTTTTCCATTGTTGTTGTAACAATTTCATGAAATATTATGTAATTATGTCATAGATATTTTATTAAGTACTATAAATAAATTATTTTATGTTGTCAATATCTGAAATGGGTCAATTCTATCAATTTTCTCCACTGCCCCAAAGCCTTAAACATCTCAAATTAAAGTGATAATTAAGAAATTTGTACCTCAGATATATGTCATAAAAGTGTTTTTATGTCACATTTTAATTAAGTGATAAACAAAAACATTACATCAAAACTTCCAGGGGCTTATTGATGGCAGAGATGTCAAAAGCGATGCTCACAGATCACTGCGCCTCTCAGCCTGGGTTCGAATCCCAACCTGGCATATCCTAGTGTAAAAAAAAATGCAGAAAGTTTGTCAGTTCACTAAGGACATGGAGTGAAGCTGTTAAAATAGCTGCCAACAGAGATTCTTGGAGGAGAAAGATATCTGGTCTAATTCTCCACAAGGAGAGTGAGTGAGTGAGTAATGGTGTTTAACGTCCCAGTCAAGAATATTTCACTTATATCGAGACCTCGCCAGCTTTAGGCGAAGGTTACAGAAATTTTGCCTGTGCTCATGGCATTATACAGCAGGGTTCTTTAGCGTGCCAAGCCCACCGTGACACGGGACCTCGTTTATTTTAAGTTCCCATCCGAAAGAACTGTGACTTTCATTTTGTAATGCCGAGTGCTTTGCAAAAGAACAGTCACTACCCACTTTCAAGTCTTGGGTCAGACCAGGCCGGGGTTCGAACCCACGACCTTCCTCTTACGGAGCGAGCACTCAACCAACTGAGCTACCGCAGTGGTTCTCTCCACAAGGAGAGATGTACATAAGTCAAGTAAGTCAAGTCACTTGCAAAAGGTCAGTGGTTCTCTCCAGGCACTAAAGTTTTCTCTACCATTCCTGAAACGACCAACTTGATATAAGTGAAAAAATATTAACTGGGGGTAAAAAAATATTTCCCTTCATCAAAGAGCAGATAACTATGTAATGGTGTAGTCTTTATTGCTAGACAAAATCAGCGGTAAATCTAATGTTTTAAGCTTTTCAAATTATTCCACACTGAGAGTTAAACTCAATTACCCTCTCTTTTCTGAAAATCTAATTAATGCAGTTCTTATGTCTACATCAGAAATCTGATTTTGAAGTTTCATGATGGATACAAATTACATAAACCATTATTACTGGTTTTTAATGATTCCCAGCTCATCCTGTGTGGAGATAAATAAGAATTAATTGGTGTAAATCATAGCTGAATTGAAGATCAGATTTAGGGGAAGAAAGTTGCAAACTTCTTACTATATACTATAATTAATATGATGTAATATAAATCTATCTCCTGCTGATACCCCCTCCCCATCCCCCCAATTAGATGTTTATAGTTTACACAATTAGTATTGCACTGCACTAAATGGAATGTTTAACCCTCCACTGGACATAAGTCACCCCCTAGCAGGTGCCCCCTGGGGGACAAGGGTATACAATGCACAGTAAGTGTGTATATATAATGCAGCAATCTTTTGTAGATTAAGAAAATTTAGGAAAGTTAAAAAGGTGTGAATAATTAGAGGAGATTGGTGTGATGTAACAGTGTAAACTCCCCTTTGAAGTACCTCACATGATACATGGGGATGTGGTTTGAATCTGAGTTTGCTTCATTACACACAGACCAGCACAGATCATCCCTGTGGAAGTTGAAAATAATACGGTAGAATATACATGTATTTATGAAGTTTCTTAATAAAGCAATATTTTTTTTAGTAGCATTAGTTGATCAAACATGATGAGAATGTCCCCAGTAGCTGAGAGAGAGAGAATGGGTTCTGTTATGAGAGAGAGAGAATGGGTTCTGTTAAGAGAGTGAGAGAGAGAGAGAGAGAGAGAATGGGTTCTGTTAAGAGAGAGAGAGTGAGTTCTGCTAAGAGAGAGAGAGAGAGAGTATGAGAATGTTCTGTTTAAAAAAGAGAGCAAACATGAGAATGGTTCTGTTGAGAGAGAGCAAACATGAGAATGGTTCTGTTGAGAGAGAGAGAGCAAACATGAGAATGGTTCTGTTGAGAGAGAGAGAGCAAACATGAGAATGGTTCTGTTGAGAGAGAGAGAGCAAACATGAGAATGGTTCTGTTGAGAGAGAGAGCAAACATGAGAATGGTTCTGTTGAGAGAGAGAGAGCAACATGAGAATGGTTCTGTTGAGAGAGAGAGAGCAAACATGAGAATGGTTCTGTTGAGAGAGAGAGAGCAAACATGAGAATGGTTCTGTTGAGAGAGAGAGCAAACATGAGAATGGTTCTGTTGAGAGAGAGAGCAAACATGAGAATGGTTCTGTTGAGAGAGAGAGCAAACATGAGAATGGTTCTGTTGAGAGAGAGAGCAAACATGAGAATGGTTCTGTTGAGAGAGAGCAAACATGAGAATGGTTCTGTTGAGAGAGAGAGAGCAAACATGAGAATGGTTCTGTTGAGAGAGAGAGCAAACATGAGAATGGTTCTGTTGAAGAGAGAGAGCAAACATGAGAATGGTTCTGTTGAGAGAGAGAGCAAACATGAGAATGGTTCTGTTGAGAGAGAGAGAGCAAACATGAGAATGGTTCTGTTGAGAGAGAGAGCAAACATGAGAATGGTTCTGTTGAGAGAGAGAGCAAACATGAGAATGGTTCTGTTGAGAGAGAGAGAGCAAACATGAGAATGGTTCTGTTGAGAGAGAGAGAGCAAACATGAGAATGGTTCTGTTGAGAGAGAGAGAGCAAACATGAGAATGGTTCTGTTGAGAGAGAGAGAGAGCAAACATGAGAATGGTTCTGTTGAGAGAGAGAGAGCAAACATGAGAATGGTTCTGTTGAGAGAGAGAGCAAACATGAGAATGGTTCTGTTGAGAGAGAGAGCAAACATGAGAATGGTTCTGTTGAGAGAGAGAGAGCAAACATGAGAATGGTTCTGTTGAGAGAGAGAGAGCAAACATGAGAATGGTTCTGTTGAGAGAGAGAGCAAACATGAGAATGGTTCTGTTGAGAGAGAGAGCAAACATGAGAATGGTTCTGTTGAGGGAGAGCATGAGAATGGATTCTGTTAAGAGAGAGAGACTATGGGAGTGGTTCTGTTAAAATAAAGAAAACATGAGAATGGTTCTGTTGAGAGAGAGAGAGAGAGAGAGAGAGAATCATGGAAAGAATTGAGAATGATGCAATGAAACCTTTCTAAACAAAACACAATAAACAGTATGCCAACTTCTGGTCATGTGGTCTAATTTGCTGACTTAAAGATCACAAGGCCTCTCCTGATTTATATTCAAATCCCATTTGGTCAGATCATAGAGTGAGAAAATTTGTGGCATTCTAGTCATAGTGACATTGAGAGTTAGTACTCTAGTTACTTCCAGCATCACAGAATTGACAGCCTTGATATAAGTGAAAGAATCTCTTGCTACTATCTTCCCAAAATGTGCTTCAAACTTAAGTGGTAAGAGACAATGTGATTTGTAAACTGGTGCTTTAGAGCACTTTGCAACACCATGGCTCTTGCATGGTGGGATGGGAATTTAAAATAAATTAGGTCCTGTGTCATGTTGGGCTTGGCATGCTAAAGAACCATGCTGTATAATGCCATCAGCGCAACACACAGGCAAAATTTCTGCACCTTCGCCTATAGCTGGCAACATCTTGATATAAGTGAAATATTCTATTCAGTAGTCATATTCACTTAAATATTTGCAAAATAGCATCATTTACAATTAAATCAGGTAACACTAGAAGGGGGTTTTACCGGAATAATTGCGAAAATCCGGAATAATCAGACCAAATCCGGAATAAACCAAATTGATCCGGAATAATCAGGTAAAGTCCGGAATAAACCGGTAAAATCCGGAATAATCAGGCAAAATCCGGAATAATCAAGCAAAATCCGGAATAATTGGACTATTTTGTTACGGTAAGTTTTCCGTAATCTTAAAATTACGGTAAGTGTCTGATTATTCCGGAAAATGACCGATTATTACGGAAAAAGTCTAATTATTCCGGCAAATGTCCAATTATTACGGGAAATTTTCTAAAAAATAATATTTTTTTAAAAATATTTTACCGTAATAATTGGACATTTGCCGGAATAATTAGATTTTTACCGTAATAATCAGTCTTTTACCGGAATAATCAGACAAGTTACCGTAATAATCAGACACTTGCCGGAATTTTTAGAATCCGTAAAATTTACCGTAAAAATATTCTTATTATTCCGGATTTTGACCAATTATTCCGGATTTTGTCCGATTATTTCGGATTTGGTCTAAAAATTCCGGAATTGATCTAAATATTCCGGATTTTCGCAAAGATTACGGAAAGTGTCTTACTATTCCGGAATTTCGCAATTATTCCGGTAAAACCCCCTTCTAGTGTAAAACTCAGCTTTGGCATGGAAATTCCAACTTCCTTTGAAAAATATTAATTTTTAAAATTGAAGAAAGGAAACCACATGGCATTATAAACCACAGCATCCTGTTTATAGTATTAAAACTTTTGTATGGTGAATAGAGCTAGACATTTAATTTCTACTATCTTGCCATACAGCAGCAATCAACCATGGTGATTATTTTCTGGTAATGCAGTCAACATATTTTACATCTTTTTACCTAGAAGACAACCACCACTACTGTCACCACCAAGAACAAAACCACCACCAACACAAAAAAGTAAAAACAAGTACCACTGCTGCCACTATATCCATCACCACCAACACCAAGAACAAAAGCAACCAAGGTCACCACCAACAAAAATCACAGCTACCACCAACACTAACTACAGCAATATTAATAAGCTAACATTGTAGCCATTGCCAATAAAAACAACAGAAAAGGTAACCACTGCCACAACAACCACAACTAACATAAATAAAATACATTACTACCACCACCCAGCTATTAACAACAAGACAGCATAACCTACCATCACCAATAACAACAACACAACTGCCACCACCAACAAGAACAAAAACACAACTGCCACCACCATCAACAAGTGCCATCACCACTATCAAGAGCAAAAACATGACTACCACTACTACAATCACCACCATGAATAAAAATAGCTATTAGGTGCCACCACCATCAACAACAAAAATGACTACCACTGATATCATCACCACCAAGAACAAAAACAACTACCATCACATACAAAAACAAAAATTACCACCAGTTTCCACCACCATCAAGAAACAACCACTATTACTGCCACTACCAAAAACAACCACCACCAAGATAAAAACAACCGCCACCATCAAGAACAAAAATAAAAATCACTAACACAAAGAACAAACACATGATCACTACCGCCACTGTAAACAAAACAAAAAAACAAAAACAAAAACAAAAAAAAACCACAAAAACCAAACAAACAACTACCACTTTATCATTGAATTTTCTTTGTTAACCCTTAGGGGTAAAATTAAATTTCTGGCCATATTAAGAATGTGGGAAAATCCATAACTTTATGAAACACCTCTGACAGGGCTATAATACCAAAAGAAAACTGGAATGATGGGAAGGTGATTAATAACGCCATGTCAGAAAGGTGATTATCAATGGGCTTCCATCAAAATCTGGACATTTGTGTTAGAAGTCCAGACATAGCCCTCATTTTGTTGTATTGTCATGGATTTCAATTCATACTGTTTTTAACATGGATGCCTTTTAAATACTTGTCAAACCTTAAGAAGATCATAAACAAGAAAATCTACAGGTTCCCCAAAAAATACAGGTAGAAAAGACGCAAAACTTGACACCTTGACTGGGGGCCTACTTTAAATAGCTAACCTAAATTTTTAACTTTTTATCAATATTAAGATGCCTTTATTGTTATGAACAATAATATTTGAGTGAGGACTTTTACAAAAAAATACAAACAGGCCGCGCCCCCAGTGACCTGTAACGGCATACTTAATTCTGATTGGTGCTTCTCAACAGGTTGTATATGAATATTTCTACCCAGCAACAGATAAAAGTAATCCACTATTTGATCTTGAGGGGTTTTAAGGGAATTTTAAATCAAATATGAAAAATATTACATTCCCTTATATAAAACTTACATTACATGTAAATGCATTTCAAATATTTAAATTAATAAAAAAAAATTCAAAATTAATAAAAAATTATCATTGTTAAGCACATTTACAATAAATTCAATTGACACATAGATATTTTTCAAAAGTATGTAAATTCAGTTTTAATAAATTAACCTAACTTGTCAAAATGATTTTTGTTTAGATTTTGAAATTTAAAAAAAAGAAAATTAAAACAATTTTTAGCCTTGTGTATTTAAAAAAAAATGAACAACATCTTAAACAATTCAGATAGATTATTGTTTCATTTTTAACCCTTTTTTACTTTTAAACCCCTCCTCTAACTATTCATATAACAGTTAAAGTTTTGAAGTTTGTTTAAAGATGGCTGATGTTGACAAAAGTGATTGATTTAAACTGACAAGCTGGTCCTTAAATCAGAAGGAGGGGGGTTTTATTGTTGGGTGAAGTACCTCCATTACTAGAAATTTTAACAAAATTTTTCCATTAATATCTATCCCAGATAATAATACAAGCACAGAATAATAAACAGTTTTATTTTAAAATTTTATTTCAATAAATTAAATTGGGTTACATTCGTGTATATGTTGTTTAAAATTTCTAGAAGCTCTCAAAAATATTTACATTTAAGATTAAAGAAAGATTCCAAAAACACCTGTTGGACATTGGTCACTACTGGTCAGCTGTGTGGGGGTCAAGGGGTGGTCATCTTTTATAATGCTCTTTTGTGAATTTTAAAATTGAATGCCTAAGAAACCATAAATAATATTTAAAAAATTTACCTAAACAATGTCAATTCATGGCCCAACTCAAAATTTTGTGATTTCCAAATAAATAAATAAACAACAAACAAACAAACAAAAAAAAAAAAAAAAATAAATAAATAATAAATAAATAAATAAACATCAATACAATTACATTTAAATTTTGATTATAGGCCTTTTTGCTCACCTGGTGCATACAGCTAAGGATGTGAAATATACAATGTTGTATCGGAAGAAAGTGACAAGACGGCTGGATTTTTAAGATTTATTCATGATCTTCTGTCCCCTGTGATATCAACCTTTAGATAATGTTGAATTTTTTTAAATATGTAAATTCATACATCAGGACTTTAAATTGATTACTATTTTATGAAATTGTTAAATTCAGAAATAATCTCCCTTGATAAAATAAGATCTTTAAAAATTTTCTTCATGTCTGTAGAGTTGTAATCCAGGCCTTAGTTTCACAATCAATTCTTAACTATGCTTTTACTGAACTTAAATTTAGCAAATTTTGGTGATCTATTTTGGAAATACAAATAAACATTTCTGTCAAAAATAAATACAAATATTTAAAGCTAGAAGTGATCTTTAAATTGACACCTTGAATTCCTGAATGTCTTAAAATTAAAAAAAATATGTAAAGGAATATCTAAACAGAACACCCAGCCTCATTTTCCTTGAATGGTGGAAGTTATATTAACTTTAATTTGCCAGATTTCAAAGTTTTTACTTTGCTTTGGGATTGTAATTTGGACATGGATTGGTATGTTTGCTTTAGATTAAGGAATGATTTTGAAACTGGAGCCAGATAAGCTAGCTAAATGTTTTGTATTTTTCATAACTGATTTTAGCATCTTGAGTTTAAATTGTGTATTTATGTACTTAACTCTGAGAAAACTAATAGAAGCTTAAAAATTAAAAAAAATGACAGAAAAGTGGGTTATTAGAAAAGTGGGTTACTGACAATATTTGTTTTAGTATAAATTTCATAAAGGCTACTTTCTTACCTAAGATGAAAATGGGTCAGTGTTGACTTTTCTCTGCAAACAAACTGCTGTCTTGTCTCGTTCATTAAGGTTTCTACCTGACAAATAAAAAGGGTCACCTAAGTACCTGTACAAAATAAATAAAAATAGAACTTGATTCTATCACAAATATTTACACATGGATATAATCTTGATCTCTCTAAGAAATGACACTTATTAACCCCCAACTCTGTAAACTTAGTTCCCTCCCAAACCAATATTTCTAACTACCCCTCCCTATAATCTCCAAGAAATCACACTTATTAACCCCCAAACTTTGAAACTTAGTTTCCCTTCCAAATTACATATTATACCAGTTTTAATTTTACAGCACTAGATGACTGTTTTGAAATTCAATTCCATCAGCAGTGCTTGGACCAAAATTATGAAAAAACCTTTTTTAAGATGTTGAAAAGAAACCCAAACGACCAAAAGCTGAGGAAATACTTTGCATAAGAGAGAGTATACCTTAGTTTTTGAGGAATTTCAATTTTACTAGCAGCAAATTTAGACAATAGTATCAAACCAATCTTTCTAAGTGACCTCCCTATACTCTCCAAGATAACACTTACTTTGTAACGCGAAATTTGCTTTCTTTTTTTTCGTTTCACATCCAAAAATCTCCTTAAAATATCAAGAAAATCACTAAATATTGTAAATGACTTCCAAAAAACATAAGTTAAGAAATAGCACTTCCATATTGTCATTATCATTTTTTGAACATTTCATTCAGAAAATTAAAAATAAATTATAATATGACAACATTTAACTCCAACTTTTGTTTAAAAATATAATGTGATAAAATAATTATTTTACCTCAGAAAATTCTTAAACTACAGTCAAACTGGTCTGTAAAGGTCACCCAAGGGAGCATGTAAAAGTTATTTATGGGCAGGTGGTCCTTTTTTTTAAAAATAACCTGAATAAAGAGCAATCCGGGTGAAATTTCACTGACCTTTAAAAGCAAGTGGTCCTTATACAGAGGTGATCTTTAAGACAAGATTGACTGTATTATTGGTACGAAACAATTCACAGTTTGAAACAGCGGTCAACATTGCCATGCAAGTTTCTCTTTTCTGGTTTAAAATTTTTCTGTTATACTTAAGTACATAAATTGGTTAATTATGATCTGAGGAAATATATTCTAAGCAAAAAAAAAAAAAAAAATTGTTATCCATAGTCCTTTTTTGGGGTTATAATTTTCATTATCACACTTTTCCCCAAGATAAAACCAGTAAACTACCTTCAATATTTTAATGTCAGACAAAAAAAAAAAAAAACAACAACAACAACAAAAAACCAGTGTGAAACATAATTAATTATTATTGTTAATCAAAACTACATATGTAGGAAATTTATGAAAAAAATGTTAACAATTAACAGTGTTAAGAATTATTTTAAGGCAAAATTAAAAAAAAATAAATAAAAAAATAAAAAACAACTAAAAATTAAAAATTCATGGTTACTGGTAGCATAACAAAGGTCCCGGGTAACATAGGTGGAAAGAAAATTTGCTATTATTTATTTATTATAATTTTTTTTTTATATAATTTGGGCTATTGATTGTATTAAACCGAGGAGTTGGCTAAAATATGATCGGTAGGGTAACCAGAATTTTTAATTTTGCCTAAATTCTGTAAATGTGATTATTTTCGTGTGGTAAAAATTTGTGCTACGGTATTTCCAAGAATTGAAAAAAATGCTAAAAAAAGCCTTCTTGAAAATTACAGCAAGCCGAGCTTCATATGCTATGTATGACAAGAAATGGGCAAAATCACAAATAACCTCCTCACAAAATGACATTTTGTGAAAATTTCCACTCGTTAAAAAAAACACTATGACGTTTACAGTAAACTAGTTATGACTATTTTGTCAATATGAAGTTTAATAACACTAAACCCTTCTTGATTTATGGGAAGAAACTTCAACAAAAGTATGTACATGTATATATGTGAACTATTAAGAAATCGTAATTTATATATACTGACCAAAAAATGACCCATCCAAAGGAAACCTGGATTATTTAAAGTGTAAATTTGACAGACCCTTCTATAGGAAACCTGGGTTATTTAATGTGCCAATTTGACAGATACTTTTAAACTTTGTTATAATATAAATAACAGATCATGTGAACGGGGAGTGGCGGAGTGAAGTGGGGTAATATTGTTTTATGTCCCTTGAGTCAAGATTCTTTCATTGTATAGAGGTTCAGGGGTGGTGGAGGAAACCGGAATACCCCCTCCCCCCAAAAAAAAAACACCCACCAACCATCGGTAAGCAAAATAGCAAATGTGTTCAAAGCAGAATCTGTCTCTAGTGGGATTCGAACAGTGTTTTAGAAGTATTGTTGAAGGGGGAGGGGGGTTCCATATAAAATTCTAGAATGTGAGAGAGTGAAAGGAGGTTTTCAATCCAAGTCAAAACAATTGTTTTATTTATGATGATGTGTCTAAACCAGCTGCAGGTAGAGCTACAGTCATACCTATTACATAGCAAATATGGTAATTAGCCAAGGATGTTCTATTTGTCCAAAAAAGAAACCACTGTGGTAGCTCAGTTGGTATAGTGTTTGCTCCGTAAATGGGAGGTTGTGGGTTGTTGTGGGTGTGAACCCCAATTGGGTGTGACCCAAGCCTTCAAAGTGGGTAGTGACTGTTCTTTCGCCAAGCATTTGGCATTACAAAATGAATTGTGGCTCTTTCAGATGGGAACCTAAAATAAATGGTGTTCTGTACCACGGTAGGCTTGGAAGGATAAAGATCCATGCTGTACAATGCCATCAGTGTAATACACAGGCAAAATTTCTGCACCTTCACCTATAGCTGGCGACATCTCGATATAAGTGACATATTCTTGACTGGGATGCTAAACACCATCACTCAACTATATTTGTCCCAAAGAGGCCTTGGTGACTGATTGGTCTAAAGTGCAGCTGTCACTGCTTAGGCTCTTATCCCACTTAGAGGCCTCAGTGGCCTAATGGATAAGAGATCAGTCTTCAAATCCAGGGTCTCTCACCGCTGTGAGTTTGAGTCCCGCTCAGACCACATGTGGGAAAGTGAATTTTCCTTGCCGTTGGCCTTTACTGGTTCACCTGGTATCAGTATAATGGACTTGGGAGTGGTACGGTTATCTGTGGCATACTGACTCTGTGAGCTAGCACCTTAAAATTGTCCTGAAGGCGCGCTAGTACAAGGCAGACCATTAAACACACTTGCACTTCAAATGCATACATGAAATTTTTCATAGAATATTCCAAAGAGATGAATAAAAAATAGTTCTTGTCGTGAATAGCTGTGACGTTAAGCAACATTCAACCAACTAAACCAACCATCTAATTCCACTTTATCCCAGTGAGAAATCTTGTCAATTCACTAGAAGAAAATCTGTGGTTATCAATAGATACACCAGTTCCCTCCATCAGGGTCCACCTTGGTATAAGTGAAAAAAATCCTGACTTGAATGTAAACACCATTACATGTTCTACTCTTTTGAGTTATTGAAAAAATGAATTAATTTTATTTTTTTATTTATTTATTTATTTATTTGATTTTTTGATGAATTTATTAATTTATTTATTTCTTGATTAATTGATTTTTATTTATTTATTTATTATTTATTTATTTATTTATTTGACAAGAGTTGTTTTAGAAGCTGTGTATTACTGGATAAAATAAGAAACAAAAACCATAGTATTAAATAGTTGAAAAGCATAAATAAATTCAAATTTTAAATACTGAAGATATAAATACAAATTTGGATTATAGAACACATAAATAAATATAAATTTAGAAATTTCTGACATGTCTTTTGCTGTTTAAACTAATTTTAGATACAACATGACAATTTCATCTTTAAATGATATATATATATAAGAGAATATAAAATAACACACAATGATTTTGACCATAATTCATCCGCAACTCTAAGCAGCTTCAACTCTGGGAGTGTTCTCATGTGGCAGCAAGGCAGCAAGAGGGTTGATACCAAATTAATTTTACTATCATTCAGTAAGTATAAAATAAACTTAACCCATGGCAACAGGAAATGAAATTAAGAATCATTGGATAACCATGACAACAGGAAATCATGGGATATCATAGGAAGTAAACTTTATGAAAACTTTACAAGATGGCCTTTTTAAGGATGTTGTTAACCTATTTATGACAGTTCTTAGTATTGTCTTTGTTTAGTGTTCTGAAGATTAATTTCTCACTTTAAATGTGACTTTTTGTACCTAACAACTATAACATAATTGTTATATATATACATGTATAATGATACATCTATGTCATACAAAGACAGTTACATAATATTATATATCTTCCTTATTATAGTTATAATGATGAGTGGAATGGAGATTTTACCCCATTTAAGATTCTGTCACATTTATCTAACATTAGACTAGTTTTTCTGTCTGATTTGACAAAATACAAGTTTTATCGAACACGAATGATACAGAATGTTGTATCACCACACTGTGGTAATACAACATTGGCAGTAAAGTACACGTGAACTTTTTCATTGTGACGTCATTTGGGAATCTCCAATTTGTCAAATAATGATGTCATTACTACAGAACATATGTCCTTTTTTTGTAGTCGTATCACTACTCGTCACACAAGCACTCGTAGTGATACGGCTACTAAAAATAGGACTCTACCTGATACGGAGGGTTGTACATAAACACTGTGTATATAATATGTATATATCAAGTTGTCAGTCCATGGAAAGTGGAGAAAACTGAAGTTTCACTATATCTACCTTCCTTTTAAAGGAGTTTTACACCCCAAACTCCCCTCACGATTTATGTCCCACTCAAGATTCTGCCACTTATATCGAGACATCACTTCATGGATGGTGGAGAAAACTGAAGTTACAGTATATCTACCTTCCTTATAGTAATAATGATGAGTGGAGTGGAGTAATAAAGTTTTACACCCCACTCAAGATTTACACCCCACTCAAGATTTACACCCCACTCAAGATTCTGTCACTTATACAGAGGCAGTCAGTTCATGGATGGTGGAGAAAACCAGAGTTACATAATATGTACTACTAGTACCTTCTTTATATTAATGATAATAAATGGAATGAAGTAATGGATTTTTACACCGCACTCAAGAATTTTTCACTTATACAGAGGAGGTCAGTTCATGGATGTTGGAGAAAACACTGAGTTACAGGAGAAAACCAAACTGAATCTTGAGTAAAAGTGGAGTAATGGAGTTAAAAACTTAAATGGAATTGTTCCCAAATTAAGTCCTTTAAGAAAACGACCAACCTTTGACAAGCAAATCGACAATCTTTCTCACACTCACAGCTGTCCTAAGTGGGTTTAGAATTTAGGTGGTGAAAGTCACTGTGATCTGTAAACACACATTAAATTATGGGTAGACCACTCTGCCACCGGGGTGGGGTGGGTGGGGTGGGTGGGAGTTTGTATGTTCTAATATAGTGTTTATACAGTTTCACCTCACTACAGAGTACAGGACATCTACCCGTTATTCTATTATTCTAAAATTACCCATAGTTCCATGTCTTTCATTCCAAATTTCTTAATTTCACATGTGTAGGGTTTAACTAGCTAAACAGGAGGTACTTACCCTTCCTGAGCACTCAGCCTTACCTCCCTGTTGGAAGTTCACATGTTTAACTTAATTTGCCAGATTCAAAGTTTTTTTGCTTTGGGATTTTGGTTTGTTTTTGATATGTAATAAATGGATATCGAAATGATCTGTCAGAATGTGGTGTCGCCAGGAAGTTCGGATTTAACACATATCTCCCATCGTTTACCATACCATCACCCCTGGACAATGCCCACAAAAACACCTTCTGGTCAGTATAAACTCATCATTTCCTAATACTAAACCTTACACCAATGTTTCATCATTACTACAGAGATGATTAATTTTGACAGTTAAATACATATTTTTTAGTTTATGAGGTGGCTAAAAACAAAAAATATGTCTGGCACACAGTAAGAAATAGCGTTGTTGATCATTAGTGATTAATATATAAATTCTATGATGGTTATGTTCCTCATAATTTTCTATTTTCTCTTAATATCCAGTTTGTCTGCAATAACCCTTACAAATGAAGGAGGGGGAAAAGAAAGGGGGTTTTCTGGAAGGGAGGAGAATAAAAAAACCCTTGAAAACTTTTTGACCTAATATTTAAAATAAAATGATTATTAAAATTATAGAACTTGATTTTTGTTGGATAGACCAATTTAAACAACTTTTATTTATTCTTTTATTTAATTAGTAAAAATCTGGAAACATCTGAATATTGTTATTTTTGTAAAAATAAAAAAGTCTCAAACCCATCCCCCATTTCTGTGGTACCTCAATGACACTCCTTAATAAACTCTGGATTAAATGCAAAATGGCCAGTGCAGGTCTTGGTGGGTGTTTATTTAAAAACCTCTCCATCATTCCACCAGATGTTTTTTGTGCCAGTGACTGACCATGACTGTTTATTATTGTTTACTAACTGAACTTGATTTGATTGAAAATTATTTTTATATGTAACAGAAAAAGGGGAAAAAAAAGTCAAGATACAAACTCCCATAAAGGACTTAAAATTGCAGATTTGTGGCCTTTGTGACTAAGCTGTCTAAAGCTCACGGAGCCCCACATCACCTACATTTAAATCCTAATTGGCCAGAATGTTGAAACATTTTGTCAGTTCACTTGCTGAAGATTTGTACTCTGGTTTTATCCACCATTCCAGACTCGACCAGAATGGTATAAGTGAAAGAATCTTGACCAAAGCATAAAACACCACATTAATCCAGGCCCCAGAGGTCAAGTGGTCTAACGCCTGCCCTTACAGATCAAAGCACCTCTCATTGCTTAGGTTTGCATCCCACTTGGGGACAGATCCTAATGTGAGCAAGATTGTCAGGTCGATTGCTATCAGACTACTCCTTATGGAGGGAGAACTGTAACAAGAGAGAGAGAGAGAGAGAGAGATCCATGAACTGACCACCTCAATCAGTGAAAGAATCTTGACAGGGGCATGAAACTCCATTACTCCACTCCTGCCCAATATACATGTGTTCTACCCAAATTCCAGATGTTCAAACATAATAAGTTTTAGCTGGATTTTTTTCTTAAAATTTTATATTTTAATACAAAAATTATAAAAAAGACCTAAAGTAAAATAATGACAAAAAAAATAGAATATTAGTATTTAGTCATTAGTCATTTTTTACAATACAAGTCGTTAGCCAATCTTGAACAATTTTATCAAGATTATTTCAAAAGAAGTGACCTGATCTGTCAAAAAACTAATCATACTTATTTTCAATCTATTTGTGAAAAAGAAAGAAAACACCTTATGTTTAAAAATGTCATCACTAAGCATTTTACAAAACTTACAAAAAATGAGAATTTAATTTCATTGTTGCAGTTCAACTTAGATATTTTATCTCTAAAAACGTCAACTGTGTGTCAAGTTTTTAAATATAAAGTCCACTATTTAGTTGCTTAAATAATCTGTAAACAAGATCTTTAACAAGTTACCAAAGAAACTTTAAAAATAAACATGGCTACCTGTCAAATAAAGATTTGTTTTTGTAAATTTTTTTTTCTTTTCTTTTTTTTTTCATTTTTTTATTTATTTATTTAGAATGGTCATTTTGTAGAAAGTTTTTTTGATTATTTTTCTAGATGTCACTTTGTCTAAATTGTCTAAATTTGTCTAAAAAAATCTAGATTTATAATACAATTTAAAAATAATCCTCATTTTGAATTTTTTTAGTTACATGTCAATTTGCCATAAAAGATACATTTATTTTAACATTTTAAAAAATAATCTTACATGTACTTCTTGAAGTTCAACGATAGACACAATACATTACAAATCCTTCAAAAATCATGGCATCAAGCAACACACTAAATTCGATACCAGTACGGAAGGCTCAGTTTGTAGAGTGTTCGCTTCGTATGTGAGAGGTCATGGGTCCGAACAAAACTTGAAAATAAGGTAGTGACTGGTCTTTCACCAAGCACTCAAAATTTAGAAATGAAAGTCCTTGTGTCCTTCGGAAAAGACATTAAAAACCTACTAACCAACCAACCACGAGTATTGGGGAGGTCCACTGAAATGTTCTCTTTCTTGTTTAATTTAAGGACTGGTTCAACCCTGAGCTGTGAAACTTTTCAGTATCAATTCAAGTTAGTTGACTCTAAAAAAAGGAAGAGAAAATGTGTTGGAACTGTCTTAATTATAGGTGGCCTGTTAGCTCAATCAGTAAATCATTTGACCAGAGTTAGAAAGCTCCTGGGTTCAAGTACCAATTTGACATTGCATTGTTTCCTTTTCCTGTTACATTTAAAAACTGAAAGGATTGGATTTAGCTTAGTATGCAAAACACTCATTAAAATAATCGGGAGGTCTTGGGTTTGATCTTAAATATGTTCCTAGATTTTTCCTTTTAGTTGTACGTCTCATGCATACACAAACTTGTTCTTAGATTACGTCTTAGAGATTAATAAACTTGCTCTCATTGCGCAGAGCTGACAAAATTGTTGATGCAATGTTAAACAACATTACAACCAACCAACCAACCATCATTTTAGTTAGAAAATTAAGATATTTTTTAATATGGAAAATTTGTCAAGCCATCTAAATCCAGAATGTCATGCTTTTGATAAAAAGATGAATAAAGAATGAATTATGGACATTTATATTGTTTTGACAAATTAAAATCAAAAGGCTGTATTATGACAAGTCCAAAGCTAACCTCCATGACAATGTTATTGACAAAGCCAAACCCAAAGATAAAAGAGGACATTCAGTGTATAGGCAAACGGTATTGACCTGTATGCTTGACCTTCCAATAGGAATATTCATATAGGAGGAGCCATCCAATACATGGGTTGTGTTAGGATTTGCAGTTAAAACAAATAATGCACATTTCCCACAGTGTAGAGGAAATAAACACCTGTCTTCCCTATACATAAATGTTATGGTCCATAATAAATATTTAAATTAAAGGTCAAGCAGACAGGCCAATGTTGTTTGCCTATACCTTTCTTTGTACCTGTGACAGTGAGTCACTCACTCACTCACTTCATCTACCTGGCTGGTTTTTTGTACACCTGAATACCACCACTTGATTCAGTTACACCTGAGAAATAAAAGAAAGAAAATTAATACTTTAAAGCATAAATTTGTAACAATTTGTTTTCATAGTTTAACACAAACATGTACCCCATAATCAGCCTACCATAAATCCTATTCTTTACAAGGCAGTATACAACATAAAATAAACAGTCAACAAAATGTACCATTGTAACAAAGGAAGTGGATGTTTGTGTTTGTAGGTATGTGTGGGGGGGGGGGGGGGGCTGAAAGAATGCAGTAATGGTGCTTTATGATATTAAGGCAGTCAGTTGTGTCATCAAGGCGGTAAATTCTGGAATGATGAGGGTGATGGTGGGATAATAGTTATTTATACCTGAGTCAAGACTCTTTCCTTTAAATTGATGAGGTATCAATTCTGAGATGGTGGGGAAACTGGAGTACCTACAGAAACCTTTGGCAAATGAACTGATTAACTTTCACACAAGGATCAGGCCAAGTGGGATTTGAACCTAAGCAGTGAGATGCTGTGCAGAGTGACAGGAATGGATTGCTTTATGCCAGCCCCATAATACAGAGTAAGTCAGTTCTTGAATGGTGATGGAATGGAGTCAAGATTCTTTCACTTATATTGAATCAATCAGGTCTCTGGGATGGTGGAAAAAAAATGGAATACCCAGGAGAAACCTGTTGACAAGTCTATTGACAAACTTTATCACATAAGGATCTGTCCAAGTGGGATTAGAAGAAATGAATTTTGTGACTTCAAAATAGTGTGACAATAAGTGAGGTTGTAAGTTATCAAAGGGCATTATAGCAAAAATTTTCTGTATATCTTTGTTGTTTTTTTTCCGGAATATTTCCATGTTATCAGGCAGGAAAGCAGTATTATAATTTCAATTGATTTCATTTGATCTTCAATTGATATTTTCATGCAACATTTTATATAACATTTAGGATATTTTTTGTCAAGTCAGCGTAATTAAATCTCTAGCTAATGAATATTATATTTTATTATTTTTATCATCTACTTAGTAAAGACTAATGAGTAATTAAAATGATATGAATGACAAGATTATATTTTACCTTCCAATTTTAACATTTCTTGACAATTCAAGGTAACACCTTACCAAATTTCCGCTTTCAGAATTTTACCTGTTAAACTGTCATTTTGACAGGTCTTCAACAAGGATGTACTAATTAATATACAAGACTAATTAGGGACGTCCAACAGCATATTATATCATGTAAAAGGTTTATAAAGGTAGGCCAGCGGCAGAGTGAGTAATAGAGTTTAACCTCCCAGTCAAGAACATTTCACTTATATTGAGATGTCTCCAGCTATAGACGAAGGTGCAGAAAATTTTGCCTGAGGGTTATGCTGATGGCATAATACAGTATGGTTCTTTCTTGTGCCATGCCTACCATGACACAGGATCTTGTTTATTTTAAGTTCCCATAAAAAAGAACCGTGACTTTTTTTACGTAATGTCAAGTGCTTGATAAAAGAATAGTCACTCCCACTTTTCAAGTCTTGGGTCAGACCCGGTCGGGTTGGAACCCATGACTTTCCACTTTTAGAACAAGCTCTACCAACTAAGCTACCATCAGTGGTGATGGCAAGTGGCTGGATCCTTTTGATGTAAATATTCTACTTATATTGTGATCTCACCACCAAAGGTTGGTAAAAGTTGGCAAGTGGCTTGATGTCACCAACCAAAAGTTTACAAAAATGGCTAGTGGCTGGATGCCTTTCACCACCCACATATTGACAAGGGGAGGGGTGTCACACTGGGGTTGGAACACCACCTCTTCATTTTTGTCAGTGATATAATCTTTGTGTGTTTAACTCTTGCTCAAATTGCACAATTTTACACTGCATTTTAAAAAAGTTCTGAGGGGGTGCCCCTTTTCCAAAATTTCTGAAAAATTTATCTTTTAGTCTTACGATACTTAAATCAGGTGTTATGAGAGTTTGCGTGCCCACATGCTTAAAGATGTGTTAAAATGCATGTATCTTGAGACCAGTATCTACGATATCTGAGTCAATGACTTGCTACATGGATCAATATGTTTATTTTGTCACCAGGTGTTCTCGTGGTGATGTAATACAAAAAATATTACATGACAAACTTTGTTTGTTTTCAGTTTTTATTACTATTTTTAGTTTTTATTCATTTATTTTCTTTTCTGTTTCCTGCTTTTAATTTTGATTTGCTTTTCTTTTTAAATTCTATTTTAAAATGTCTTAATAAAAAAACCTTGTTATGCTTTTGTAACTGTTATGGTATCTGTCTAATGATAACAAGGGTCATAGTTCAAAACACACATTTTTTAAATTTTATTTTTTGTGGATTTTTTTAAATAATAATTTTAATTCATAAAAACCTGAAATTTAATTAAGATATAACAAATATGTTAAGGGTCAATGTTCAAACACCTGGTTTGAGTGAGATAGTGAGATAAATTTAAAACTTCAAAATCATACCTTTGCCAAAAGGATAGGCCAACAAGTGCACATGATCGAATATCAACATAGACAAATGGGGTTCACCGTTGTACCATGTAATGCCCTCTATTGTTTGTGCGGAACACTTATTTCCAATGGATGTAGAATTGCAGAAGATGACGGTTTCCCGTAAAAACGACACCATTCTGGGAATTTGTGATGTTGACGTTTCCAAAGCGTTCCACACAAACGTTAAGAGGTATTGATCACGTGGTACAGTGGGGAACCCAGTTCCATGACAAGATCATTCATTGATCATACCAGTCAGTCAAACAACTTCCCACCCTCCCATCCACCATAATATGAGTTTTGAGATAATATTCACTTATGTATTATGGCAGCACTGTTGCTTACTACCTACTTAATGTAAGTATGTCCTTGACCTTTGACATTTGACCTTGAAATTATTTTAGAGGTCATTCACTGCAATTGGTACTTGGAAACCTAACACTCCCCTCTTCCCTAAATATTAGGTTTGGGGTTAAGTATTTACTTTGAATGTATTATGACAGCACTCTTGACGTAAGCATGCTCTTGACCTTTAAAACTTGACCTTGAAATGATTTGTGTTATGACTATACAACAAACTCAGAATTTTAATAATAAAGAAATGAGGTTATGAGGTTATGAAAAGTGTTTGATAAAGCAGAATGATAGTAAGTATCTCTGGTTTGATTGGAGATGTTCATCCAGTCAGTCACTATGAAATTCAATTCCTTATTGTCGTATGATTGTAACAGGAAGGAGAAAAAATACAGGGTGGAACTGGTGCTCCCCCACTATAGGAAAGTGCTTTACCACTGAGCTACCCAGACCGCTACATTCCTCCCATTATTTTTTAGTTTCTCCCAGTCCAAGTGGGAAATCAGGCACAAATTCCCTAGGATGGACTTTATATGGCCCATAATAATGTCAGTCGACCACTCCCAAGGGCCACACTGGCCACCAAACTGTAACAGGAAGATGAAAAATGCAGGATCCAACCTGGGACCTCCTACACTATAGGTGAGTGCTCTACCACTAAGCTACCCAGACCGCTACATAGTAAAACTTTGATTCATCATCTCTGTTTAGTCACTCAAATATTGGTGTTATTAAGAAGGAGGGCAATAAATTAGGTGGGGGCATATAAAGATCATAGAAGGAATATATTTTGGGATTCTACAATATTGTGGCCTTAAGTCAGGTGGCAAAGTTAACAAGGGGCATTATAACAAGGTTTTTGCAACATGTTCCTTCAAAATCCCTACTATGAGTAGATTTTTCATTAAAAAAACATTTTATGCAGATTTAAAAATGTTTCAGTCAGTCTTATAATATCTATGGGCTACATCAATGTTCTTTCAAACCATTTACAATTTAAATTGAACATGTCTAATTAAAGAATTGTATAAAACAAGGACAAATTAACATATATCAAAAATTCTATCATTCATAAAAAATAAATAAAATAAATAAATAAATAAATAAATAAAATAAATAAATAAATAAAATCCAATCAAATAAAAAAGGTTTTTTAGTAGAGGTCAACTTGACTCAAAGCTTGATGACTGCTGCAATTGACACAATAAAATTACCTGTTTGTTTGAACCCATTTTTTGCAGAAAGCAGAGGTCAACTTCAGCCAAAAGCTTGACCACCGCTGAAATTAGAACAATAAATTTACCTTTTTGGTTATGCCTAACTCTGATCTGGTGTACCTTGACCTCTGTTACCAGCAGCACATGTCACAGTTGACCATTGTTACTAGTGCACGTTACAATAAAGTATGATATCATAAGATTACTACTACAACACAGTTGTGTTTACACCAAATATACTGAACTGTACACACAAATATATAAGATGTTACCAGTTTGGAATGTTGATTAAAATTATATATTTATTGTGTGGCACATCTGCTACACAAGTATAGCACTTGGTAGAATAGAGAGAGTGAAATATATATATAGAGAGAGATGAGTTGAGTAATGGTGTTTAACGTCCCAGTCAAGAATATTTCACTTGAATCGAGACATCACCAGCTATAGGCAAATATGCAGGAATTTTGCCAGTGTGTTGCGCTGATAGCATACAGCAGGGTTCTTTATTGTGTCATGCCTACCGTGACACAGGACCTTGTTATTTTAAGTTCCCATGTTCATTTCATAAAGTTGAGTCCTTGGCAAAAGAACATCCAATAATCACTTTCAAGTCTTGGGTCAGACCTAGTCTGGGGTGGGGGAGGGAGCGGTGAGTGGGTATTATAACAAGGTTTTACTATTTATAAATATACTTTTTAAATTAGCAAATTTTTCACATAAATTTGCAAGAGTAAAACTATTGAAAATGTTTAAATTTAAATATATTTCACATGCATAATCCATTAATTGTCAACAGATAATTCAAAAAAAAATGTATAAAAAAAGCTTCTGGCGTAAAATCATCTGTTGCAACTTTCACAATAAAAATACGATACTATATTTTGAAAGCATTTAAATTTGTTTTTGTAAAAGTGTGAAGAGGAGTAATACTAGTAGTGTATAATGTTCAAGTCAAGATTCTTTCACTTATAGCAAGGGAGTCAGTTCTTGAAATGATGGGGAAAACTGGAGTGCCTTGAGAAAAACTACAAACATTTGACAAGCCAAGTGACAAACTTTCTCACATAAGAATCTTTTTGAGCAGGATTCGAACTTAGGTAATGAGAGGGGCTGTTATCCCTAAATGTGAACTTTAGACCATTTGATCAATGAGGCCCCAAAAATTAAATCATGGATTGCTTTGTTGCAAAATATTCAATTTGGTAACAAAACCATGTTTACCTTCCTTTTGCTATTAAACATTTTTAAAACATTATTTATTTCCCTAAAATGAGAAGTCTTAAAGTTAAAAATAATCTTTTATTCAAGATATATATTCAATTTGGTAACAAAAACCATGTTTACCTTCTATTTGCAATAAAACATTTAAAAATATTATTTATTTCCCTAAAATGAGAAGTGTTAAAGTTAAAAATAAACTTTTAATTCTTTATTAAAGAGGGCGGTGGATCTATGACATTTCAAACAGTTGTTTTCGTCTCTATTTTCAATATTAATGACAACAAACATAAATTGTAATGCATCTTTAATGCCTCTACAGTTAAGTTATAACTGCACTCAAATTGCTAGTTCAGTTTAATCAACGTCTGTCGTAAAAATTAAAAAAGTCCAAAATAACTTGCTCATCCCACTTAACAAATACAAAAATTACAGCAATTAAAAACATCTGAAATTTTGATAAACCTGTTGAAATTTTTTTTCTTATATCGAGGTGGTCAGTTCTGGGATGGTGGAGGAAACTGGAGTGCCTGGAGACATGAAAATGGGATACCACATGATACCTCCTTACATTTGTGTAAAACAACTACAGTCCAACTTGCCTCAAAGGCCATCTCTATATCAGGACTACCTGCTTATAAAGGCCAGTAGAATTGTATCCCAATTGTTCTATATTCATATTATTTGAACCTGTATATAAAGGCCATCTAAGGGAACCAGTAAAAGTTGCCTTTATGGGCAGGTGAACAAATTTGACTGCATTTCCATCAGATATACTTGCAGTGTCATATCACTCGTCTTTTTCATATTATTCAAAATGTCCCTACAAACTTTAAGGGGTAACGATCACATTGTACTCTAGGGAACCATAATGGTATAGATCCAAGGACTATTTTATTTTTCATTCTTTCAATAAATCATAATTAAAAAAAAAATGGTTTTAATTTCAATATTAATGTTATTCAGAAACTGCAGATAATAATTATGCATAATGTGTACACATAATTGGAAAAGTACCAAGCAACTTTCCTGTTAAAATAAAAATTCAAGAAAAATTCCCTCAAAATTTGAGCTTGTTACCATTTTATGTTATTTGAGAAATAATAAATAATATGTGTAAGTATACATAAATGTACACATCCGAACATGACAACTGGCAAAGAACCAAAAACTAAATGATTTTCTGTCAATATTGTGCTTGTTATTAATTTTAAGGAATTTACAAATTACAAATAATATGCATAATGCACTTAAATGTGCACATCCGATTATGACAATTGGCAAGGTACCAAAACCATTTTCCTGTTTTTTCATTCATACTACTAAAAAAATCCTCTTGGCGAGATTTTAAAGTTTAGTACAAGGTTTGGAAAAACTACAAGTAATAAGAACACTCAGCATCTGGAAGGATTAACGAAAGCTTAAGAGTCTGACTGAAGAGTAAACTGTTTATTCTATCAAAGCCGTAGTTTAGAGTTATGTTTAAAATTTGGCAATGGTTACCCATAATGCCATATTGGCACTATAAACATGTTGGCATTTTGTGCGGCACCTGCTAAGTTTTACTACAGAATCTTCCGTACAACTTTACTAGCAAGAACTCAAATGAACTTTCCATTCTCTATCCTTACTTTATACCTTGTATTTCATGGAGAAAGAATTTTGAATATTTATTTGTAAAACCACAGGAATGTCATATAAGAAATGGAATAATTATGGAGAGCTTCCATAAGTGTATGGTGTTTACCCCTAGATTCTAGGATCATGGAAAACATTGGAAATTTGGATCACTGAAGGAAAGAAAATGTCAGCTCAAATTTCATTCCAAGAATTTTATATTAGTATAATCTGGTCAAGATTTTATGGAGTCGTGAGTGTATGTGTGTGTATGTGTGCTAAGATTGTTCTAAAAAACATTATAGAAAAATAAATTAAAAACTGATAGATGTCTCTCTCTCTCTCCGTTTTGAGTGTTGATGTGTAAAACATCAGTTATGTCAGCTAAGTAAGTGAAAAATCATGTACAACTCTTAAACCTACTTGAGACAAAACTGGTAAATCTTGGACTTACAGTATTGGTGAATATTATACACAATGGAAAAATAACAGAAAAATTGAAAGATGTTTATCTCTATCTCTCTCTCTCTCTATCTCTTCTTGTCCTCCTCCTTCTCCTTCATGTTTTTTTTAAATTTTATTTTCTACAATCTCTCTCATGTTTTTTATTTTTGTTTTTACTCTCCCTCTCCTCATGTTTGTATTATGTTTTTAGTTATTACACACACACACACACTCTCTCTCTCTCCTTGTCTCTCTGTGTGTGTCTCTCTCTCTCTCATATTTTTTTTTTTTTTGCTCTCTATTTTGCATCTGTCCTTTTCTCTAACTTTTTTATTTTAATTTCTTTATCTTGCTTGTTTCGGCCTTTTGCAGACAGATCAATGCAGCCCATCTCAACTTCCACATACATAATTTTATTTGTTGTTGAGTTGCTAACACATGTCATACATTTACTGGAATCACTTCATATAGTAAAAATAATTTTGATCAGATTTCTCCTTGATTCAAACAATATTAGGATGAACTTTCTATGACTTCTATCCATATGTCCATCAGACTTGATGGGTACTGGACCTGATACTAAATCTAAATCCATATTGGTTATTGGTTTTGTAGTTTGGAAACTGATAGAGATTTCTGTCATTTTTTTAATACAATTGTAACTGAATATTCTGTTTTGATAAACTTCGGCACTTGATGACCAACCTCAATGCATTAAATATTTTTGATCTTAATTATTCTTATACACCAAAACAATTAACTCGCTAAACCATAATTTGCTCACTCATTCATGGATTAACTCATTCTTACATTAAAACTCACCCATGAGCTTGCTCAAACATTAATTCTCTTTCTCATTCAATCTGCTTACTCAGAGATTTACTCATTCTCACACTGTAACGTACATCGACATAATGTCGTCATGGTACGACATATATTGCATTATAGTCGTTAAGTATATTCTTCTAGCATGTGTTGTTTAGTGGGATCGGAAAGAAAAAATATTTTTAGACAAAACAAAACCGTTTTTGTAGGCTTAAATGAAGATTTTCATTGAAATAAACTATTTGAAACAGCAGTGGGGTGCACCTGACGATTTTCAGACTGTGCATTCCAAAACTTGTCATCCTAGCTAACCCAATGTCGTCACTACCTTTTTCGCCTTGATTGAGTCGTTATTTATTTACTTTTCTCTTTGTATTGATTAACCACTGCGGTAGCTCAGTTGGTAGAGTGCTCGCTACGTAAGTGGGAGGTCGTTCATGGGTTCGAACCCCGATCTGGTCTTACCCAAGACTTGAAAGTGGGTAGTGACTGTACTTTTCACCAAGCACACGGTTCTTTCGCATGGGAACTTAAAATAAACGAGGTCTCGTGTCAGGGTGGGCTTGGCACCCTAAAGAACCCTGCTGTATAATGCCATCAGCGCAACGCACAGGCAAAATTTCTGCACTTTCGCCTAAAGCTGGCGACGTATCGAAATTAGTGTATTATGTATTATCATGCTTTGCTTTTTCTATTTTTTGTCTTAGCTTTGCTGTCCGACGTTTGTTCTTGGAGGATCTGGCTGTTTCAAGCACGTTTATTTCACTGAGCTACTCTTTTATTTTGTGGTTAACTGAATTTTTGAAAACACAATATATTTTTGAACTATCTTAAGGCAAACTTGTAGTACACATAAAGTAACACATTATTGTGTTCTTGTTTTGAAATTACATTGGTTAGAACTTCAACATGTATGTGAACCTCCAGATTTGCAGAAACAAGCTTTGTTCGAAATGGTGTTCCCACTTACTCTTTTTAGATTGCCAACCTCCGCTTTATTATTATATCTCAAAACTCAGTCTACATTATTTCACTTATATCGAAACGACTTCAGCTAGCCTATAGGTAACTGACAAAAAGCAATATATCAGTTGTTCATTAATGGCAGTTACACTATGCAGTGAGGGGTCTCGAGCGTGACACGTTTAGATCGTGAAATGGGGCATTTTAGTTGCCTTATTACGGCAGGTGCGAGAATATCAGAGACGTATTCGATCCCCAAGGGATTTTTAGTTTTTGTTTAATTGAATCTAGTTTGGCTAGTAGTGTTTGATATTATAAATATATAAAGAACAAAATTGTTTTGTTTGATTCAGTCCTGACATGTATATATGTGTTTATAAACTGTTTGATTCGCTATAAAAGTTGAATTTACCAAACAAGGCCAGAAAGTGAGATTGAAAAAAAAACACATATCAATTTGAATTTTCACCAAACAGATATTGCCAAAACGCTTAAATCACTTATACGACTGAAAAGATGTTCTTGAAATAAAACTGAATACCGGTAATTGGCAGGATTTTAATGCAGTCTTAAAGTCGTCATTACGCCTGAAAGTCGTCAGTCGTTTTAAAACGATATTTTTACCTTTTAACTGATGTTCTGACAAAAGATAGACAACTCTTTGTATAGTAGGAACATATTTAAAAGGGGTTATTGTGTCGTTTGGGTTGTGTACCCTTGATAAGTATGTTTGTGGCCCGATCGCCCAAATGACTGTCATTCTCTGTAGTCTGTCGCCCGATATGACACATGTACCTTTTTGATAGTGATGTCAAAGATACCAATTTTACTATGAAGAAACCTGTTACATCATATAAAGTATGTTATTGAAGTATGGAAAACATTTACCGCTTTTAAATTTTTCACTGTTCAACTTTCTTAAGATCGATAAATAAAAATAAATTTGCAATATTTCGTGCTGACGACTTAAGGTCGGTGACGACATTATGTCGATGTACGTTACATCTGAGATACTTTCTTATTCTTGCTCATGAATTTACCCATTGACTCACCCTCCTGCTCACATTCACACATTATAATTAGCTCACTCATTCTCACTGACTTCTAAGTTAGTTTATTATTTTCTCACTCATTCCCTCCTTCCTGTAACTCACTCACTCATTCACTTGCTTATCCACACACTCACACTCACCCACCCACCCAATCACTCACTCACTCACCCACCCACCCATTAACTCTTAAATTAGTTTATTATTTTCTCACTCACTCCCTCCTTCCTTCATTCTCTGTAACTCACTCACTCATTCACTTGCTTATTCACTCACTCACTCACTCACTCACCCACCCAATCACTCACTCACTCACTCACTCACTCACCCACCCACCATTAACTCTTAAGTTAATTTATTATTTTCTCACTCACTCCCTCCTTCCTTCATTCTAAGTAATTCACTCACTCATTCACTTGCTTATTCATGCACTCACACACTCACCCACCCACCCACCCATTAACTCTTAAGTTATTTTATTATTTTCTCACTTACTTCCTTCCTCCTTCATTCTCACTTACTCACTCCTTCATTCACTTACTCACTCACTCATTCACTCACCTCACTCATTCACTCACTCACCTCACTCATTCACTCACCTCACTCATTTACTCACTCTTTCATTCACTCACTCACCTCACTCCTTCATTCACCTCACTCATTCACTCACTCCTTCATTCACTTACTCACTCACTCATTCACTCACCTCACTCATTCACTCACCTCACTCATTCACTCACTCACTCACTCACTCACCTCACTCATTCACTCACCTCACTCATTCACTCACCTCACTCATTCACTCACCTCACTCATTCACTCACTCACTCATTCACTCACCTCACTCATTCACTCACCTCACTCATTCACTCACTCCTTCATTCACTTACTCACTCATTCACTCACCTCACTCATTCACTCACTCTTTCATTCACTTACTCACTCACTCATTCACTCACCTCACTCATTCACTCACTCCTTCATTCACTTACTCACTCACTCCTTCATTCACTTACTCACTCACTCATTCACTCACCTCACTCATTCACTCACTCCTTCATTCACTTACTGACTCACTCATTCACTCACTCCTTCATTCACTTACTCACTCACTCATTCACTTACCTCACTCATTCCTTCATTCGCTTACTCACTCACTCATTCACTCACCTCACTCATTCACTTGACCTGTCCACTTGACCTTTCATCAGTAATATTCATATAGAAGGGTCCACCTAATATATAGGTAGTGTAGTGTAATGATTTGCAGTTAATTATAATTTACACAAGGTGCACATGAAAAGTGTTTGTTATGTAGATAAAATAAACACCTTCGATACCTATATATAAATGTATTGGTACTCATCCATGTTAAATATTTAAATTAAAGGTCAAGCAGACAGGTCAATCCTGTTCGCCTATAACATGAATTTTCTTTCCTGGATAAAATTATAAAAACTTTACCTTCAGAACTTGCGATTTTCTGATCTTCATAACAGAACCACTTTGCTTTGTATAAGAAGTGAACCAAACCCTTGGATATCATACTGAAAGATCCAAATAAATGATACAATGAACAGTGTAATTCAGATTTTCTAGTTTTAAAATCTGGTTTATTACTTGATGACCCAAGAAAAAAAAGGACAGTCAATTCTTAAATGAAGACCAGTAACGGTTTTCTAACAAAAATGTTTGTTGTTTGATGACAATTAAAACCTGGATAACAAATCAAGTGATTTAGACAGGTTAACAATTACATGGTATAACAAGAGCTGCTGTTGTTTAATGACAAAATTTTCAATCAAAATCAAAATATTTAAACACAGTAACAAAACAGTTAACAACAGAGGGCTGTCAATCTGTTGAATTTCGGGCCCGAAATGTGCCAAATTCATAAAGGTCAAAACCTAATTTTTTTCCAATTAATTTGGTGAATTTTGCCAATTTGAATGAATAAAGTACAAAATTGTTACTTTTACATTTCTGCTATATATTTTCCCAAAATTTTCCAAAATTTGCATGAAACAGCGCTACCCAATGTCAAAGGCCAAAGAACCAGTACCTAAAAGGAGTGTGACCTGCAAAAGTAGCTACAAGTCAGTGAATTAAATTTTTTACCCTTTAATAGGAAAAAGTGTTATAGGCAAATAACAATGAACCGTCCTCTTGACCTTTCATTGGGAATATTCATATAATTATGAGGAACCACCCAAATACATGTACACGGATAGTGTTAAGATTCGCAGCTAACACACACAACACATGGTTTCTATGAGGTAAAGAAATTAACACTTTTGTTCACTTTACATATATGTTCTTGTTCATAGTAAATATTTAAATTGAAGGCCAAGCAGACAGGTCAATGTTGTTTGCCTATACATTGAGCTAGTATTTATTACTATTGCTTCAAACAATGTCTAGAGACTAAGAAACACACCTCTCATTTCAACCCCCACCACTCAATGAGATGGCAGTCAACTGCAAGATTAATCCCCAAAATAACATATGGCAACTGTGTTGTAATGAAGAAAAATTAAACATTTTAAACCAGACAACTTGCCTCAGGTTTAAACCCAAGACCCTTGAATCACCAGTGTTCCGCTTAAACCATTAACCTATATCCTTTAAACATAAATGGTAACCCTATCAGGATCTTTATGAATCGAATTCTTTTTTTATCATATTAAGAAAAATCTGTAACAGTGGTTTATTTTCAGCACAGCTGGTAGCTAGGTACTTTTTAGTGTATTCAAAACTAGAAGTGTGAATGAGAATTTATTAGCTGTAAATAGAGTACAAAATGCCCATAGCTTCTAGAAATGGAAATGTCAGCTACGCTAATTGCAAAATATCACAAGTTCTAGATTAATTAAATATAATGATTCCTCTGATACTGGAAATAATTTCTTTTTACTCCCACATTTTAGGTTTTAATAAGGACAGATAGATAAAGATCTATTAGTTATCATGTATATCTGATTCTTATGTTTTTTTTTCTCATCCTTGAAAAACGGAACGGAAAATTAGACAATCTATCATATGGCTTAGAATTTCGGAACCATTACAGTAAAACCTTGATTCATTGTCACCATTTGTTGAGTCAAGAATTGGCATTAGGAAGAGGTTCAGGGATAAATCAGGGGAGATTTTTGATAAATAACAGAAAAAAATAGATTTTGGGGCTTCAAAATAATGTAACAATATGTGAGATCAATATGGAGTTATAGAAAGTATTATAAAGAGGTTTTACTGTATACAAGTTACGCACTTTTTTAAAGTTATGCACTTCCATGAAGTAACGCACTTCCGTGAAGTTACACATTTCCGTGAAGCTATGCACTTCCGTAAAGATGGCAGAGGTATAAAAATTAATATCTTGCGATTGAAGCTTCACCTTTAATTTTTTTCTGATTCTAGGGAAATGGAACTTAAAATACAGCAATATATAAATTTCTACACATTTTCTTTAAACAATAACTCACTCACAAGTGGGAGGTTGTGGGTTTGAACCCAGACCGGGTCTGACCCAAGACTTGAAAGTGATGATTGAATTTTCACAATGTTTTCAATACAATAAAAAGGGAATTTTCCACCACACAAAAATAATCACTACTACATGTATAGTATTTTTTTATAACCCGGGGAGAAAACAAATTACCTGGTATCTGCAGCATTGTGAAAAAGTGTTCTAGCACTCTAGAGGTTGTCATCAATTCACACTAGTACAATATAAAAGTAGATTGTTACTTGAGCATAAGTATAAGAGGCTGTGGGTTTGAATCCGTTATCATCAGTAAAGTACATGTGTCTAAGCATGGGTACATAGACAATTTGTGTGGCTCAATAAGTTGAGCACTAGGCCATAAGTATTTGGCTGTGGGTTTGAATCCAGGTCATATCCTATATTGCCTGTAATGTACAAAAACAAAAGTTTGTAAGTACATGTGTCTGAGCAGGTAAAAATACATGAGTAATTGTGTTTAGCAGAAGATGTGGGTGGCTCAAGTATTTGAGCACTAGGAACTTAGTATGGAGGCTGTGGGTTTGAATCCAATCAGATCTTTTACTGCTTGTAATATATGTCTGAGCATATATGGATACATAATTATGTAAGTGTGTTTAACAGAAGATATGAGTGACTCAACTTGTTGAGCACTTAGCTTGTTAGTTGATGGCTTAAGATTCAAATCCATCTCCAACCATTAATTGTCTTTTACCTTTTCCTATTACATGTACCAGTAGTGATATGAAATAAAAAAACAAAATATTGTTCAAAGGTTAAGAATGTTTTTAACAATTTTTAAAAGGAACTTGCAAGGCACTGTTTGAAGATATTCATGTGCAATGTGTGTGTGTGGGTGTTTGATGGTACTATAATTCATGTCATTTAACACGTTTTTGGAGAATTAAACAAATTTATGTCATAAAAACTTTTTTTTCACAAAAAATGGTGGTATTATAAGTCAACTGAGTGAACTTAATGTCAATGATATGATAATCGAGGTGGATCTTTATGCAAACGTTCAACTCTCTACTGACTACATACACGTTATATGTCCTAACAATTCTTATATATCCTGACAATTATAGTATACCTTATCAAGAAAACATGATTGTTACTATTTTATCTGGCGGCACATCTAGAAACGACATGGGGAGGGTGGACAACCTTGATTCTGAGTGACAGGGGTGGAATTCATTGACTAAGTGTACATATTGGGGTCAAAATTACATAAAACCTTCTCTTGTACCAAGTTATGAATGTACAGGAAAAATGATGTCAAATTTAATATGAATGAATTCTGAATAAATTCTAAAGGTCTTATGAATTCAAAATATTTACAGGAAGAACAATGCAAGAACGTGTTTATTCGGGGCATTAGTGTGACATTAATCGTAAAATGTGTAATTTCGTGTCACATGGTGTATACACATGTGTCTATATGGGACAGAAAGTGTGATGTTAATTGAATTATGTGTATTCATGTCATATGACCCACACACATGTGTGTGTTTATAAGTTTTAAGATGTCAACATTACATTCATGGTGGATTGCATTGCTGTGCATTCAAGGATGTAAGGACATTTTCTTCTGACATTTCAGTCTTAAATTAATTTCCAAATTATATAACACTGGTTGAAAGTGTTAATGAATTTAACCATTATGATGATTTCATTAAACTGTGTGAAAAATTACTTAATTCTACGTACATGTATTTTTTGATATTGTCATTTTCAAATTTCTGTAACTGGAAAAGACCAAAAGCATCAGACAGAGTATGGAAAAAATGAGGTAAGTCAACAAAATTGCCTTTACAATATTAATGAACATCTACATTGTATTTTTGTGGAAGCGCGTGGCCTAGTGGTTAAGGCATTGGACTCATGATTCCAAGGTCGTGGGTTCGATCCCTGGACTGGGCGATGTGTTGTGTCCTTGAGCAAGACACTTAATTTCACGTTGTTCCAGTTCACTCAGCTGAAACATAAATGAGTACCAGCAAAATGCTGGGGGTTAACCCTGCGATGGACTGGCGTCCCATTCAGGGGAGAGTCTTGTACTCTCAGTCACTTAACGCCACCGAAACTGGGATAAGCTCCGGCCTGATGGGCCTAATGGCTCGGGACAGACTTTACTTACATTGTATTTTAGCTCTTTAAAGATAAGTGTGTAAGTTTAACTACAGTAATGGCTTAAAAGACCAATACCCCCATTCCCAAATTCACCTACCAGGCCAAATCTAACGTATGACCTTGACCTTTGACCTGCATCTCTATATTGCTTTATGACATAGCACCACATCATGGTATACATTTGTGCCAAGTTCAATCAAAACCCATCCACAGATGTGGAGATTATGTAGCAGACATAATACATGATAAGGACAGATACAGGGACAGGGTGATTCCTGTATATCTATTCTATCTCCCTAAAATTTGTTTATGGTGGGGGGGGGGTATAAAAAATCAATGTGTACATGTGACCAACTGTAGGATGTATTTGTTTTGTTTACATGCAAAAATGCATAAAATATGTAATGTATGTACTTCTGGGAAATCAGATTCTTTGTGGCTTTGTGTTCATGCATCTGTTTTCTGCTGTTTGTTAAACTGGCATGCTCCCAGGGTGTGTATTGTTGGAGATGGCCCACAATGGTAAGCAGCTAGTTTCATATTGATAAAATTTATTTCTTTTTATCTTCTTTTCCTTGAAAATCTGAAAAATCAATAAATATGTTTCATTAACAGGGATTATACATGTAAAAACAAATTCACTTATCTAGTCAGTCAATCAGTCAGCCAGTTAGTCATTTAGTCAGTTAATTCAGCTAGACCTTCAGTCAATCAGTAAGTCAGTTTGATCAGTTAGTCATTTAATCAGTCAGTTAGTTAGTAATTTAGTCAGTCAGTCCAGTTAGTCATTTAGTCAGCCCAATTAGTCGTTTAGTCAGTTAGTTAGTTAGTAATTTAGTCAGTCAGTCCAGTTAGTCATTTAGTCAGCCCAATTAGTTGTTTAGTCAGTTAGTTAGTTAGTAATTTAGTCATTTAGTTCAGTTACTCATTTAGTCAGTCAGTCAGTCAGTTAGTCATTTAGTCACTCAGTTAGTCATTTAGTCACTCAGTCTAGTAAGTCATTAAGTCATTCATTTCAGTTAGTCATTTAGTCAGTCGGTTAGTCAGTCAGTCAGTTCAGTTACCAGTAAGTTGGTTAGTCAGTCAGTCAGTTCAGTTACCAGCAAGTCATTTAGTCAATCAGTCAGTTAGTCATTTAGTCAATCAGTCAGTTAGTCATTTAATCAGTCACTCAGTTGGTCATTTAGTCAGTCAGTCAATCAGATTAATTTTAATGACAAAATCATGACCTGCACTTAAAAACATTATAATTACACTTCACCACTCAAGAAATAACAATAATCTCAAATACGGAAAGACTCATGACTCGGGTGTAAAAAAACTGCATTACTCATTACCTGACCGTCTTGATGTAAGTGAAAGAATCTTGACTTTCACAATATACATCATTAATTCATTCCACCCCACCATCCCAGAACTGACCACCTAGATATAAGTAAAAGAATCTTAACTTGGACATAACCATCATCATAATTCATTCCACCCCACCATCCCAGAACTGACCACCTAGATATAAGTAAAAGAATCTTAACTTGGACATAACCATCATTATAATTCACTCCACTCGTTAACTTGCTGAAGCTACTAATCAGATAACTTAGCTTAAAGCATTAATTAGCTGATATACAAGAGCTAATAATGAAACAATATAGACTACTACACCGATGTTAAGTTGTGCTTCTTTATCAGCGACTTTAGGCTATCTGTTGATATGTTTTAAGAGGCGTAGGCGTAGGAGACACTAGGCCAAAATAAAAAATATGTTTGTTTTAGGAGGTTTCATTTAAGGCCAAACAAAACATAAGCAACTTTAGGCTATCTGTTGATATATTTTAAAAGGCATGGGAGAACTAGGCCAAAATAAAAAATATGTTTGTTTTTGGGTTTATTCAAGACTAAACAAAGTATATGTGTTTGTTTCAGGTTTCACTCTGAAAAATAGGTTTGGAAATTATTTTTTCTTTTTTCCTGAAAATTTTTTGGTCATTGGCAAATACAATATTTTGAAAAGTCAGAGAAAATATATATATAAAAAAAATTGATGAATGTTACTTCAAGATCTTTCACCCCATATTTATTATCTGTTTTCATTTTTTTTTTTCAGAAAAAGGTAAAGCTGTAAAATCTGAAATCTGGATGAAAAAACTGGCCTGGGCCAGGATGACACCCCCCCCCCCCCCCCCCCACCAAAAAAAAAAAAAAAAAAAATTCAGGGATTTAACACTGGATTTTACAAGGTTTTTATTGAACAGATTTGGTGCATGGATTCTGAAAAATAAATAAACAATACTAATGGATTGCAACAGAATAATCATCTGCCCCATTTTACAACTTTAGGTAATTTTCATTTAACACATTTTGTGCATGAATTCTGAAAAAAAAATCTACGAATTTGCAACAGAATAATCTTCTGCCTCATTCTACGACTTAAGGTAATTTTCATTTAACAGATTTGGTGCATGGATTTTGAAGAAGGATATTAAATAAATGACTCTGGGGATTATCATATGTTAACTGTCAATGTCGCCATGGTAATGGGCAAGTGTTTACAATACTGAATCCTGTATACTTGTAAGTTTGTAAAACACTTATACCCTGGCAGTACACATATTATTAAAATTTCCGCGTTCAAAAACCTCTAATCACTTAATCGGGCAATGTGCACACGAAGTGTGTGCACGATTTAAATACATGTGTTACACCAGCCTAAGGTATGGATTATGTCTTTATGATAATCATTGTCTTACAGTCAGAGCTCTGTTTTTTCTCACTACTTTTATTTCTGAGTAAATGCATTTTCAAGTAGCATAGAGGTGTGCATTTTGTTTTTCTTCTTGATTTAGTGCCGATAACATGCAGGATTGATATATCTTGTCGTTAAACTCATAAAACACAAAGTCTTAACTTATTACAAGCTAAGGAGGAGTACAGTGGAGTAATGGAGTTTTTGATATTTCACTTATATCGAGATGGTCAGTTTTAGGATGGTGGAAGTAAACCGTAGTAAACCAACAAGGGCCTAATGGAGTTTAAGATATTTCACTTATATTAAGACGGTCAGTTTTAGGATGGTGGAAGTAAACCGTAGTTAACCAACAATGGCCTAATGGAGTTTAAGATATTTCACTTATATCGAGATGGTCAGTTTTAGGATGGTGGAAGTAAACCGTAGTAAACCAACAATGGCCTAATGGAGTTTAAGATATTTCACTTATATCAAGACGGTCAGTTTAGGATGTGTAGAAAAACTGGAGTAAACCAACAATGGCGTAATGGAGTTTAAGATATTTCATTTATATCGAGATGGTCAGTTTCAGGATGATGGAAGAAAACTGGAGTAAACTAACAATTGCGTAATGGAGTTTAGGATAATTTACTTTATATCGAGACAGTCAGTTTTAGGATGGGGGTAAACCATAGTAACTAACAATGGCGTAATGGAGTTTAAGATAATTTCACTTATATCGAGACGGTCAGTTTAGGATGGTGGAAGAAAACTAGAGAAAATCACCAACATTTTGCAAGTGTACTGACATTTCTCATACCAGAATCTGCCCTAGTATGATCAAACCTCTTCAGTGAAAAAAGCCGGGCTATGAGGCTGAGTGGTCTAAAACACACACCCTTATCACTGGCTTGCTTCAAATACCACCAGGTACAGATCCTGGTGCCAGAAAGTTTGTAAGTTTGCTTGCGAAAAGTCAATGGTTTTTTTACTTGGGCACTCCAGTTTGCTACACCATCCCTGAACTTACAACTTTGATATAAGTGGGGCATAAAATTCCATTACTCCACTTCACTTTTTTAAAGGTTGTGTGATTCAGAAACCATTCCTTAAACGTTAATCATCTTCAAGAGGGCAATGACTGAGTGAGGAAAACATCAAAATTCAAAGGAAGGAAAAGATAAACAAAGTCTAAGAGAACATTTTTATATTTCCTGAATTTTGTTGGTGTTTACCAGTTAAAACAAGTGATGTGCTTACATGAAAACAAATAAAGAAAAGAGTCAGTATAAAACAAGGAAATAAAAAGACAAATGCACCAGAGTTTAAAAAAATTGTAGTTAGCCACATGAAACAAAAGTGCACATTTTCATGGAAACAAAATTACATGTATAAAAAAAAATAAAAAATAAAATTCTTTATTTCCTGAGTTTTGTTTATGTTTACAGATAAAACAATTACTGTGCTTTCATAGAAACAAATAAAGATAAAAAAATAAACAACATAAAACAAGGAAATAGAAGGAAATAAAGACACACAAGTATCAGTGTAAAAAAATATTTGAAGTCACCACATGAAACAAAAGTGTATGCTTTCATTGAAACAAATAAAGAAAAAAGCAAATAAAAGAAGAAAAGATATTAAAATAAAAAAGAAACACAAGCACTACTATAAAAGTTGAAAGTATGAGGGTAAAAAAACACTTTAGAGTCAGCATGTCCGATATCCTAAAGCCCTTGTATCATAAACACGGAAAGGAAGTGGATTTATTTATGAAAAGAAAGTTTACATAAAGTATATTATACTATGTCATAAAGAAGATCAGAAAAACGTCAAAAACTTGGCTACTCAGAGCAACAGCTAAATGCAATCTAAAAAACACATGTTGAAGTAGGACTTAGGAATAAAAATTAGTCTTGACAGCTGTCTCGAAGTTTAACATATTAAGTGGCTTGGCATAAATGGCATTCCATAAGTGCTTGAATGACAGCTTGCACAAACCTTATAAAAATATTGGATAAACTTTGAAGACAGGTTGCCGTAAAAAAAAAAAAAAAACAAACTCGTAATCCTATGACTTCCGATTTTTTTTCTTTCTCCATTTTCTGGTCATAATTAGATGATGTTTGGTTTCACTATTTTGTCTGTAAAATTATATATAAAAATATTTAACACTGCAGTTGTAATAATATGTAAACATAAATAATGAATAACTCAGATTTTTTATGGTTAAGTGTAAAAACAATATTTCCGTTATTTCAAATCTTCCATAACGAAATAAAGTAAATTAAAATGTTTGCAAAATGTTATGACAAATCTTCTTAACTGTGAAAATTACCATGGCAAATTGTATGGCATTTAGATTTACCAAACACTTTTATCTTAATTATTTAAGGACTGTTGTTACATTAAATTTTCAAAACTTATATATATATATATATATACATGTATATATATATATATATATATAATCATGTTTTACAATCCAGTCAAGAATTTCGCCCTATATCAAGGCAGTCAGTTCAGAAATAGTGGAAGAAACCAGAGTGCCTGGAGAAGACCACCAGCCTTCAGTAAGAGAACTGACAAACTGTCTAACACTAGGATCTGTCTTGAGTGGGATTCGGACCTAGGCACTGCCAGTGCTGTGATCTCATAAGCTCCCACTTAATTTTGAAGATCACTTTCAGCTTTAAACATCAGAACCCAGTTGTTCAAAGTTTGATTAGTTTAATCATTGATTATTCAAAATTACTTTTTTTTTTGCAATATATCAAATATTTTGTGATTTTTTTTTTTTTTTTTGAAAACACCCAAAGTAAATAGATTTTCATCAAATTGAAACAGAATGTTGTAATACTGTTGATTCAATAATGATATATTAATTTTTATCGGAGTTTTAAATTTGTGCTAATCACTGATTAAATTAATCAAGATTCGAACAACAGGGCCCTGTATTAACATTTTCAAAAATGTTTATTTGTAGTTAAAAAATATAAAGAAAATTTTAGTTAAGGAAGGATGTTGAACTTGGAGCCTGTGTCTTCATTGAAGCACTTGTATGCATCTAGTATTGCCATAGTGACTATATTGCCATGGCAACTGTAAATTTTGTATGAAACTTTTGATTTTAGTTCATGTTGTTTTTAATCCTAATCATTGATTTTGTCACATAACAAGACTTATTTAATGCTTGCAATAATTTTTTTTAAATATAGTATAATTAAATATTTATATGGTTGTTTTCTTCGAATTTCAGATGTCTACCATGTAAAACTTGTCATATCATATTGACAACATCACATGTGGATAAAAGGTCAAGGTCATTACTAGTATGAAGAAACCGTTGACCCTCACATTCCAGATTATGACACTTATTCCTATTGTGTGTAAAATCTTTTTTATCATTAATCATATTTACAAGTAACATACAAAATTTATCCCAAGTCCTTAAATCCTTCTTGAATAGAATTATTTAAAATTTATCTAAATCTTGCTCAGTGATTTTTTTCTTTTTCAAAGTTAGTGATCTGCATAATGGGATGATCTAAAGTTACTTAATTTTTTTATTTAACAAAGTTTAAATATAACTGTTACCAGCAGGATTCCCAAAAATTGATCTAATCCTCATTTTGTCAAATCTACATGCATTTACACATTTGAATCTTTAACACGGCATATACATGAGTTAATCCCTCCTTACAGATGTTGACACATATATTTTTTTAAATAAAAAGATGTTACATGTACCATAAAGGATTAATTTTTTGTTTTTTGTCCCGATCAACTCTGAAGCAAACAAGGAAATAATGTTTAGCTTCAATTTTAATCATATATGTCAAATTTTGAAATATTGTGTGCTAGGTCGCTGTGTCAGTGTGCAACCAACTAAGTTACATCTGCACTTGAAAGTAAGATTCTTTTTCTTCAAATTTTGTGACAATTTGGTTATTTTCAATGGAGAAATTTCACCCCCCCCCCCCCAAGACCAGGAATCGAACCCAGGTCGCCCATTTGTAAAATGAGTACTCTACCATTCTACTTAAATGAAATCCTATATTTGAGACAGTAGTAGCATCTCTTAACATGGAGCAGCTAGTGGAGACAGCTCAATATAAGTGGAACACCTTGACTAGAATGATAACTTTAAATAACTCACTCAAGATATATCCTGGGTATCATAAGGGACATGCAGTGGCCAAGTGGTTTAAAACGTGTGCTTAAAAATCACAATGCCTTTCACCGCCTTGGATAAAATCCCAGACAGATCCTAGGTTGAGAAAGTTTGGTCAGTTCATTTGCTGAAGGTTAGTAGTTTTTTCTGGGTACTCTGGTTTCCTCTACCATCCCATACAGGCCCGTAGGCAGGTATTTTAGAAAGGGGGTGCGAATTTGAAGAATGTTGTTACACGCACCAACGGCGCGGTTGCGCACCACAGGTGCGCCTTACTAGGGGGGTCTGGGGGCATGCCCCCCCAGAAATTTTTTGAAAAAGAAACGCAAAATGGTGCATTTTGGAGTATTTTAATGAACAATTAATAGTCAAATATGATGTTTTGAAGTTCCATTTTTCTTGGGTGTTTTTTGGCGAATACATCAACAACCTTATCGAGTGCTTAATGGTTTTCAAAGGGGGGTGCGTTTGCACCCCTCGCACCCCCCCTGAATACGGGCCTGCCATAACTGCCTTAATATCAATGAAATAATCTTGATTGGGGTATAAAACAACATTACTCCATTCCACCACATTCTTAAACACCATATTAGTTATTTTATGGTTTACTGAAAACTCTAAGGGGAGAAATGTTACACTGTCAGAGTAGCTCAGTTGGTAGAGCACTTGCTTATAGTGAGGTAGGTCTCTAGTTTGATTCCTGGTCCAAACCTGTATTTTTTCTACTTCCTGTTACAGTTTGATGGCAAATTGAAATTGAAAGAAGTTCCATTTGTACCCTCCACTAAAATTTTAGTTTTGACTAAGAAACCCTAAAAATGACAGAATCAAGCCATTTTGAACATATCTGTGAAAAAAATGTTTTTCAAAAATTTAAAATATAATTTAATGTGTGTGTGTGGGTGGGGGGGGGGGGGGGGAGGGGGGTTACAAAAGAAGGAAGTCATACCTTGCAGCATACCTTGAAATTTAATCTGAATATCATACAAATTTAAAGACGGAAAATATTTTTGAAATTTAAAAAAAAAAAAAAAAAAAAAAAACCAAAACAAAACAAAAACAAAAAACCCAAATGAATGAGTGGTAATGAAGGTGACATTATAGAGGTAAGAATGTACCTGATACAAGTACAGGTACACTATCACACAGGTATATACTTACCTGCTGGTCTCAGGTGTACCAAACTTAATATACAGGTGTAACATGTAATCCTTACAGGTAAAATCACAATAATAGATAACATCACTAGTATCCAGTTTTATCAGCAACATTTTTGAAATGTTTTTTCGAACATTCCAAAAAAAAAAAAAAATAAATAAATGAAATAATAATATTTCTGCGAGGTAAAATTTCTCTGTCCGACAATGAAACAAGATGGGTAATGTGTGGGCTGATTTTATACAAAGAAAAATAAATTTCAACCTATCAATGCTGAAAAAGTGAAACCTGTCCAAACATGTTTCCATTTTAATCAAAAATCACCAACATAGATAAATATATAAATACAGGTGATAAAAAAATTCCAGGTAACCTGATATACCTGCTCTTATATAATAAGTTACTTAAAGAGCATATATTAAAATATATAAATACAGGTGAATATGTAACGGATGATGCAGATATGTTCAATAGATATGTTTAAGTATTTAAAAAGTGCAAAAATTTTTATTATTAAAAATTAAAAATCAAGCAGAAATACAAAATGAAATCAGGAATTAAGATTGGTCGATTGATTATATGAGTTTTATATCCCAGTCAAGAATATTTCACTTATATTGAGATAGCACCAGCTATAGGTGAGACTGGTCTGCACATTGACTAACAGGCCACATGTAGAAGTAAAGTCTGACAAGCATCAGCTACAGGTGAAGTAACAGAAATTTTAACCTTTGACTTGCACTAAGGGCAATGTGCAGGGAGGGTGAGTGAGTGAGTAATGGTGTTTAACATCCCAGTCAAGAATATTTCCCTTATATCGAGACGTTGCCAGCTGTAGGCAAAAGTGCAGAAATTTTGCCTGTGAATTGCGCTGATGGCATTATACAGCAGGGTTCTTTAGTGTGCCAAACCCACCGTGACACATGACCGCATTTATTTTAACTTTCCATCCGAAAGATTCATGACTTTCATAAGAACAGCCACTACCCACTTTCAAGTCTTGGGTCAGACCCGGCCGGGGTTCGAACCCACAACCTCCCACTTACAGAGCAAGCACTCTACCAACTGAGCTAACACAGTGGTTGCAATGTGCAGGGAGGATTCTTTAATATAACATGTCCATCAAAACATAGGGCATCAGATTTTAAGGTCTTTTCCAAAGAACGCTGTGACATTCGTTTCATAAATGCTGACTATTTGTCGAAAGAAGATGATTACCTGTTTTCAGGTCTTGGTCAGAACTGGCCAGGTTTGAACACATACTTCTCAATGAAGCAAGCACTATACTAACTGAGCTACCATAGCGGTAAGGAAGCATGAGGTTGATATTTATTGTCTAACACTGTATAATATGCTGACGTGTGATAACCACGACCTTCGACAAGGGAAATGACAACTTTGTCAAACTAGGATCTTTCCAAGTAGAATTCGAACCTAGGTAGTGATGGACAATGATCTGTAAGCTTGCATCTTAAGATAGGTAAAGTTAGTAATTAGTAACTGGCTATTAGTAGCTTACTTTTCTTCTACAAGTAGCCAGCTACAGTCTAACTTGCCTTAAAGGCCAACTCTAAGTAAGACCACCTGCTTATAAAGGCCAATAGAATAAATCCCAATTGTTCTTTATTATATTATTTGAACCTGTATATAAAGTTTACCTGCACACATAAAGGCCATTTTTACTCATTCCCTTGGGTGACCTTTATAGATAGGTTGTATTGTATGGCATGTTAGACCACCCATCAATGAGGTTTCCAGGGACATATGGCTTGGTGCCCAGGTAACTAAATACTGTAAAGGGGATTATTTTTGTGGGGTGAAAATTTCACGATTTCTGAAATTTGACATTTCGCGTGGGTGTAATTTCTGTGTAACCAATATAAGTGGATGTATATTCTGTATATTATGATATATAAACCTGTATAGTTGTCATTTTTGCGTGGGTAAAAATTTCGCGGTAATTTCTTTAGCGCGAAATAAGCGAAAATTTCCCCCGTGCGAACATTTCCCCTTTACAGTACTTTAGTAATGGTGATTTATAATGCAGTCTGGATTATTTTGAGGTGGTCAGTTCTAGCATGGTGATAGACACTAGAGTGCACATACAGGCAGCTAAAACTACTGACCTCCAACAAGCAAAGTGACAAACCTTCTTGCACTAGAATCTGCCTGAGTGGGAGGTCAACCTTGGCGGTTCTTATGGATGGGCAAAACAACAATACTTGTATTGAAAAAAATCAATTTCATCTGAAATATGACAAACAATGAAACTTTATAAAACTAATATCAAATCTGACACAATCTGTATCAATTTTAAATTAAAACATAGATTTATTTCTCAATTTTCTGAAATTTAATCTAAATCATTGGTAGAACAATATCAGTATAGAAAATAGCAACATTGTGATAAAAAATAATGTTTAAAGGTTGAAAAACAATGGAATTTTATGAAAATAATAATGTCAAATATCCAATATATTTTTATTTTTTTAACTTGTTATTTCCTTTTTCTGATATATAACTTCATTCATTGGCACCGATTGGTCTGATTTTAAGTCTAATATTAACCAATAAGAACGATGGTACCTTACATTTTAGAGGATACAGAATATACAATTTTATATAAAATCGATCTTAATTTTTTTTCTCATTAAAATCATTTTCAGTTGATGATTAAGTAATAAATACCAACTGATTAAGCACCAGTTATTGTCAAAAATGAAATTACAATAAAAACAAGTTATAACTGTTATGGGATGCCAGTTCATATGTGTCTCTTCAAATAAACCATAATGTAGCCTTTTGAGTGGCACCCATATGCATGATCAGAATAGCAAATAACACATTTACTCCACCCAAAGATTGTACCTGTGAAGTTTCATAAAGATCTGTTCAATAGTTTTTGAGAAAACTGGCAGACAAAATGGTAGCCCGAAGAAATGGAGTAAATACTATATGCTCTCCCACCTTTTTTTTTTGGTGGGGGGGGGGGGGGGGGGAGGGGGGGAGGGGGAGGGGTATAATAACATAATGTCTAATTGAACAGCAAAACATATCATATCTGTACATTGCAACCTGCAGAGTTGTCATACCCCTTTTTGGGAATGGATCAAGGCCCATTTGGAATTGGGAAAAATAGTTGTGCAACTTGGGAAAATGTAATGGGAAAATTTGAAGTTGAAATGTAAAAGTTATGTACATAATTTATTCAAATTGCGAAAAAATGTGGATACAAGTGACAGAGTACTTCAGGTCTCATGATTTCAACCCAAGCTGAAATTCAGGGCCAGTCCGGTTAGCGGAAACATCCTTATTTTTCTTGGCCAAATAGTATTCCTAAAAATAGAAAGGATGAGCTTAAAAAGGTTACTCAAGGTTCTTTTTAGAAGGTTTCACTGTATATATATATATTATATTGTAAAATAGGTGATTTGAATATATTACTGAAACACATATGTATTTCCTTGATGCTTGATGTCATACTACACCTCTGGTAATATTGAATATAATTTGAAATTTGATCGCCTTCAAGTATAAAATTGAGCAATAATGTATAATCTATTCAAGTTAAAGTTGACATTGTTACATATATAGGCAAACAACATTGACCTGTCCGCTTGACCTTTAATTTGAATATTTATGATGGACATGTGTATTAATGTATAGGGATAACACATGTTTATTTCAAATACCTAATATGAACACTAATCATGTGCAGTGTGTATATGTTATAATATTAATTTAAAACCTAGCACTACACACGTGGATCCTTCTATATGAACCTAACAAAAGGTCAAGGCAGACAGGTCAATGTTGTTTACCTACCAAGTATACAATTGTAGTCTAGCTAGGATTAAAGGTGTTTGGGGAAATATTTTGCAGGTAAAATTTTTGAAATATATATTTTTTGATATTTATAGATTTTTTTTGTTGCTAATTCTAGAACCATTATAAGGATATAGGTAACTTATATATTGTAATTTTAATGTCCCGCTATTAAGTTTCGACTTTCAAATCATTAGTAGACAATTTCCAAAATTTGTTTAAATATAGTACTTTTTAAAGTATTTTTTCACAAAATTGCTAAAAGATGTTGCTTATTGAAAGAATTTCCCAGAAATTAGTAACAAATAATGGCGATTTTGGCTACCGGGAATGGTAACATTAGCCTCAATAACTTCACCATCTCAATTATCACCACATTATTTTAAAGTCCCAAAATCCATTTCTTCTATGTCTTCCTTAATAAGCCTCCCTCGTTTTCTTGCCAAACCCTTTATAATGCCATATTTTGACTGAACAAATGGTGGTAATGAAATGAGGTTTTACTGTAGTTTTAATTTGAAAATTTTAATAAGAATTAAAATTCACTGTCTATAGTAGACGTGTTGTTGTTGTAACAGGAAGGAGAATAAATGCAGGGTCACATTGGAGATCGAACCTGGGACCTCCAGAACTATAGCTCTTCCAACTGAGCTACCCAGACCACTACATTCCTCCCATGTTATTTTTGAGTTTCCCCACAGTCCTATGCTGGAAAGCTTACCCAAATTCCATTGGATGGGCATTATATGGCCCATAATTGCCAGTCCACCACTTGTGAAGACCACACTGTAAGAGGAAGGAAAATAAATGCAGGGTCAGACCAGGGATCAGACCTGGGATCTCCCACAATATAAGTAAGTGCTCTACCCACTAAGGTCATGGTTTGGGGAAGGGGTTTAAATTAGTCAGGGGAAAAAATCAGTGCCAGATTATATTATTTTCCTGTATTAAATGCAAAATTTTCCAGGCCCATGAACCAGGTTTAACAATTATTCCTTAATTAAGATTTCCCCAACTTTAATCTGTCAAATTTGAAATCTGAAAAAATTTGTTATTTTTTAAGACAATTATAAATTTAAGGGTCATTTTGGAGATAACTTTATGACACGTGTATTGTAGTTTTGTTTTAAAACTTTGTTTTGTAGTAGTTGCATTATATAGACAAAGTCATCAGATTTAAATTAGGAAAAAAATAGCAAAAGAATGATAGTGAAACTGGGATTTGTCTATTAATAAATATTAAACATACAAAATAAAGCCCCATTTTAATGGCTTTAGTGTAAGCAAGGCTGTAAAACAGGTGAACTAGAATAATGAAAAATCGTCTGCACTTCCGGTTTGGGGAACTCTTCATATTGGAGATAAGAATATATACACCAGGAAAAGTTTTTGCAATTTTTAGGATTTTTTACATTAACTTTACATCAAGTAAGTGTCTTTTTTCTGCTTTTTTTGAACAAAATCAATGAAAGCTATGGAATATGCATCTCCAAGCCCGTTATGCATTGCAATTTATACAGCACACTGCATTAGCCTTGAGAATGTACACATTGTTTTGACCTAGTCCACTTAGTCTTGATCTGTTTGTTGACATTTGCATTCTGTATCTTGGCGACTTGACAAGTTGACAAAGAGTCAAGCGCACGTGCGATACATATGCATCTCGTATCTTTGCATATGTACGGTTTGGTAGTCTGAGGACAGTGTCACTTGCCTGTTGTGCAGACCCCAGGGTTCATTGGGCTATTCCATTTATAGTCCAGACTCCCCCCTCTTTATCGATGACAATTTAATCTGAATTAAATTCCATGGAATTTTTTAGCATTGTGGTAACTTTTTTCTGGAATTCCAGTGCCATCCGTGCCTAATTTTACTGGAATTTCAGAGATCTGTAAAACATTTCTGAAATTCCAAGGCCATCCTTAACCAATTTTACTGGAATTTCAAGGAAATTTGAAAAAAAAAAAAAAAAAATATGGAATTCCAAGAGGATTTGAAAAATTATTATGGAATTCTAGTGTCATTCATCATCTATACCAATATATATCTGGGGTCTGGAGTAAATCTGAATAGCCTAATGCAGGCCCCAGAGTTCATTGACCCTGCATTTTTCCCATTTATTAATTTCTGGGGGAATTCTTAGAGCTGGGTAGCTACATATAATTTACAAATTCATACATTATAATTATTTTTTATCATAGTCATACATGATCACATGGTTGGCATTGCATAATATAGCCATTTGACTTTTGACTAGTTGATTTTGTTTTCCCAATGCTTTCTATAAAAATTGGGATAAGATTCTGGAGCACCCGGCCTCACTTCCCTGTTGGAAGTTCACGTGTCTAACCTAACTTGTAAGTTCCAAAGTTTTTACTTTGCTTCTGGATTGTGATTCGGAAATGGATTAGTATGTTTATTTTTAATATATGCGACAGGAAAGGGAAAAATGCAGTGGTCATTGTCCAACCTAGACTTAAATGAAACTGGAACCTTCCCAATACTAGCATAATACTATACTGACTGAGCTACATGACCACCTAACAAGCCTGGTCCACCACATTCCTCCCTTCCTTTTTCGATTCAGATACCTTAAATATAAACCACCATTGGGCCAACCTGATGGTCATCCACTTCAGAGGTTGAATGAGCTCCCAAATGTAATAGAAAAGAGTAATTCAGAGGTGAAACCAAGAATATAAGCCAGGACCTTTCTTATACTAGCTGGATGCTCTACCAAATGAGCTGTCTGGTTACCCACTGAAAGTCACATGTTCCTTCTTAAAAGACTTTAAAATCCATGTCCCATGTCACAGTAGGCATGACAAGTAAGAGAATCCTCCCGTCACATTGCCCTATAAGCACACCGCAAAAATCAAAATTTCTGCCACTTCACATAAAATCCCAATCAATCAATCAATCAATCAATATTGTGATGTTTCCAATCAAGAAGTGCTATAAGTAGACACATGCATACTGGTAGGTCTCATCAATTCATTTGCTTAAATTCAAAAAGTTTCTCAGTCTTAGACTGTTGGGCAGGTTGTTATTTTAACATTCATTACATTGTATGAAGAACATGAAGAATGTAGGGAAATACAGGTCTGATAAACTTATAAGTTATAACATCAAGATATATATTAACTTGAAATGTTCCAAAATTTCCAAGATGGAATAATGGTGTTATAAATCCAAGTTAAGATTTCTTTCACTTATATTGAAGTGCTCATTTCAGGGATTTTCGAAGAAACTGAGATGCCCTCTCCCCCTCTCCCTCAAATATACATGTTGAAATAATATGAATAAAGAACAATTTGGATACAATTCTACTGACCTTTATGAGCAGGTGGCCCTTATATAGAGGTGACCTTTAAGGCAGGTTGGACTGTAGTATACCAGTATAACAGAAATGTAAAAGTTGCAATTTTTGTACTTAATTTATTCAGATTGGGGAAATTCACCAAAATGTTTTGGACAAATGTAGATTTTAAAAACATTAAGCAGATTGAAAATGTTGCTAATAGTACTTGGATCTACATGTACCGAGTACCTTAAGTTGAACAATAAGTAGAACTGTGCTCTTAAATCACCTTTTGTGGGCTTGGTTCATTTTAATTTATTCTTAATCTATTTGCACCTAATTAATGTCTTACATATTTAATATTTCATCAAAGAGCATGTTACTTTTAAAAATAAAAACGTGTTATTTATGATATATATGCATCAATAAATCAGAAGTGTGTGTTTCGAGGTTCACACTAACCTAACATTTAATGTACACATAATCAGTAAACACAAGGTTTTCAAATTTTTTCTTGTCTGAAAAGTGCAAGAAATTTATCTGTATCTGTATATATGTATATACATGTATATATATATATACAGTAAAACCTCGATTCATCGCCATCATTTGTTCAGTCGAATTTTGGCATTTTAAAGGGGGTTGGCGATAAATTGAGGCAGTCAAATAAAGAAAAACATAAACAAAATGGATTTTGTGACTTCAAAATAGTGTGGCAATGAGGGAGGTGGAAAAATTATCGAGGGGCATTATAACAAGGTTTTACTGTATATACATTGATGGATCCAAGTCTGGATATTTGATAAATGGTAGAGAGAGCGCTGCTTGGTGTTGTTAGCAGAAATTTGAAGGGTGTTTTTGAAGCCCTCTACTGTTTTGGCATGCACAATTTACTTGTCTAGATGATTCCAGTCAAGCACTGTTTTGATAAAAAAAATGAGTTTCTAAATTGTTCGGTGCTGACTCTGTAATTGGTAGCTTTTTAAATTTTTTATCACACTAGATTGTCCTAAATAAATTGGTCGAATACTGTAGGCTTGATGTTCCCTTTAAGTCTTGACTTTTGAGGAATTTATCAGCATTTATGGCATTTGTCATTAATCATGATGCCTTGGAAGCCAAATGGTCTGAAGTGCACAATTACAGATCACTGATTCTCACCACCTAGGTTTGAATCCCACCCTGTGTAAAAAAGTTTGTCAGTTCACTTGCCATATAATGATGGTTTTCCCCAGGCAATCCATTTTCTTTATCATTCCAGAACTGACCACCTCTTGATATAAATAAAAGAAATTTGAGAAATTTAGCTTGGCCGTAAAACACAATTACTTCACTCAACGATACAAGAACTGGCCATCTCTTGATATAAGTAAAAGAATCTTGACTTCGGATGGCGTTAAACACCAATTTTTCACTCAATGATTCAAGAACTGGCCATCGCTTGATATAAATGAAAGAAATTTGGGAAATTTGACTTGGCCGTAAAACACAATTACTTCACCCAAAGATACAAGAACTGACCATCTCTTGATATAAGTAAAAGAATCTTGACTTGGGACCACGTAAAACACCATTACTTCACTCAACGTTTAAGAACTGACCATCTCGTGAAGTGAAAGAATCTTGACTTGGGATGATGTAAAACACCATTACTCACTGACTCTTTAAGATTTATAATATACATATTTTGTATTAAAAGCACATTTTTGACATATTTACATGAAAATACATCAATTTACTCATTTCCCGACATCTGTGTCACAATAATCTACATACATATTTATTATTTATATGTGGTTGATAAAATTCCATCTGTTTAATGACTGTTGATACATAACAGTGATTTTATAATGTAATTAGCCAAAGCTTGGATGGCTTTCTGGATTAAGCTGATTTGTTAGCAGCTTGTAAGTATGTGCTTCTCTTTGCACTGTTAACCATGGCGAAACATAAGTCATGTCAGCTTTACAGAGCAGAGTAACTCTAAGCTATCTTAATGGTTGGAAAGCTTACATAAAGTCGTTTAATATTTATATCCTCGTAAACAAAATTTAAGGGGGTATATAGGAATCAGAGTGCTAGCTCACAGAGTCAGTATGCTACAGACAAGCATACCACTTCCCCCAGTCACATTATACTGACACAGGGTGAATTAATTGATACTCTGTCTTCTTAATACCAATTACTAAAGGAGGAAGCAGTATCTCAAATCTTAATGTCTTTTGTGTAAACCGACTGCGATGAGACTGTGTTTCCAACCCACAACCTGAGGCAAACACTACCACTTAGCCACCAAGGCAGATTTAAAACATTATGTCTTTATTTTCTTGAGGCAAACACTCTACCACTTAGCCATCAAGGCGGTGTTCAATTATTATATCTTTATTTTCTATGCAATCTTGATGTTCATTTAACCATTGTACATACTAGTTAATCTGTGTAGGTTGTAGTTCTTAAAAAAAAATTAATGATATTTTGGCTAATGTTTCAGTCTGTAATATCATGTAATAATGTGTAGTATTGGCATAATCAATTTGTATTGTGTAGGCATGATGCTATCATGTCTATTCTGTAAATTGATAAAAAGAATCTATCACTACTTGTGGTACCAGAAAGGAAAATCTCAATCCAAAGTTCTAATATATTTGGTCGAGAACGAGGCTGGCTGAGACCAAATATATTAGAACAAGGGTTGAGATTTCCCTATTTGGCATTCTCAGTAGAGATACATTATGTTACTTCAGTTGGTAAAGTGCCCACTCCATGTTGATGGAGAGAGTTCAAACCCTGGTTCTCGTCCCAAAACACTCTGAAAAATCCCCTAGCACTGTATTTTGCTCCCAGATCACTTGCCTACAATATTAGTGATTTTTCTGTCCAAATTTTCTGTTTAAGTGTTGATGAATTTTTTTAACTTAACTACATGTATATGCATTTGGGTTCTTGTCCCAAAACACTCTGAAAATTCCCTAATCATTTTATATTGGTCCCCCAGTTCACTGGAAACCCTGTTAGATTTAATTATTTTTGCCATTTAATACTGTCCAGTAACAAGTTACATGAAGAGTTAATGTGATATAAAATATTGGGTCTTGTCTGCGTTATTGGTTTTGGCGATTTGACGATTCCATGTCACACATTTAGAGCCTCCATTGTAAAGAGCTAATCTTTAACCTTAAATCCTGCCATTTAGCTAACATAAATCCAGGAAAATCGGACCACCTTATTACTTGAAATCAGGTATATTCTGGACGATTAATTTAGAAATTTGATATTTTATATAAAGCAGTGTATTGTAAACATGCAATCATTTGTTACATAAATTCTGCAATTTATGGTAAATTGAGTATGGGAAAAACCTATTAAGACTGATTGTTGTAGAGATCACGAAGAAGTTGTATACGACAGGGACACAGCTCAAATACATTAATTTATCCTGCAATGCGCATTATCCAAATGAATTTTTTTTTTTCATGTGGATTATTTCATATTGTTGCTAGGAAATTTAATGTTTTTATCAATATTTTGCATTTACTGGAGTAAGTTTTCTGTTTGCGCATTGGAATATTTGTTGACAAAAATTTGTGCAGAACGTTGGGAAAAGTGCTGATATACTGTTTTTGGTTGACTTTTTTGCAGAACATTGTGAGTAAAGTTCTGGTATTCTGATGTAAATATACTTATTTCACGGGTTCAATTTGTTTGTAATTTCCTACCTTTTGCAGGGCCTACTATTTACGGTTTATGAAACTGACTAAGATCGAGAATATATATATTATTTTACTTTTGCGGAAAAATATTAAACTGTGAAATAGGCAAAAATTAGTACACCATGAAAACAACTAGACTTACAGTATATTTCTTGTTTTTGATTGATTAAAATTTGTGCAGAACATTTGAGAGTAAAGTGCTGGGTATTATATATCTTGTATTTGAGTAATGTAAATTATGTAAACTGAAATTTGTCGCAGATTCATGTCATTTAACAAATACTGAAAATTTAGCAAATTCTGATTTTATGCCACCATATGTTCTTATTTTGGCATTATGATGTATTAAGAAGTTTGAATGAAATTGAGTAAGGGGTACTAAAACATAATAAAAAAAGAATTTTGGATTTTAAAACTGAATATAAGTGAAGTGGCAAAGTAAATTTGGATGTTATCATGAGGTTTTACTGTATGTGAGTTTCAGCAATAATGGAGAAAGGTTTACTAATTAAGAGAATTTTGGATTTTAAAAACTGCCTATAAGTGAAGTGGCAAAGTAAATTTGGATGTTATAATAAAGTTTTAGTGTATGTGAGTTTCAGCAATAATGGAGAAAGGTTTACTAATTAAATTAAGAGAATTTTGGATTTTAAAAACTGCCTATAAGTGAAGTGGCAAAGTAAATTTGGATGTTATATAAAGTTTTACTGTATGTGAGTTTCAGCAATAATGGAGAAAGGTTACTAATTAAGAGAATTTTGGATTTTAAAAACTGCCTATAAGTGAAGTGGCAAAGTAAATTTGGATGTTATATAGTTTTAGTGTATGTGAGTTTCAGCAATAATGGAGAAAGGTTTACTAATTAAGAGAATTTTGGATTTTAAAAACTGCCTATAAGTGAAGTGGCAAAGTAAATTTGGATGTTATAATAGTTTTAGTGTATGTGAGTTTCAGCAATAATGGAGAAAGGTTTACTAATTAAGAGAATTTTGGATTTTAAAAACTGCCTATAAGTGAAGTGGCAAAGTAAATTTGGATGTTATCATGAGGTTTTACTGTATGTGAGTTTCAGCAATAATGGAGAAAGGTTTACTAATTAACACATGATACAAAGGGAGTTTTGGACAGGAAAAATTGTATGGATAATGAGATGACAAATTGACTGTAGGGCATTATTACAGCGTTTTACAGAAGTCATCATCGTAGCTGTCACATCATTTTGTTTTTCTGGCTAGTCAGTGACCACAGCTATAGCTGAGAACTACCATACTGTTAATCGAGAAAATTTGCAGATTGCTGATCACATGACAAGACTTACAGATGTCTGGTCACATGACAAGACTTACAGATGTCTGGTCACACGACAAGACATACAGATTGCTGGTCACATGACAAGACTTACAGATTGCTGGTCACATGACAAGACTTACCGATTGCTGGTCACATGACAAGACTTACCGATTGCTTGTCACATGACAAGACTAACAGACTGCTGGTTACATGACAAGACTAACAGACTGCTGGTTACATGACAAAACTAACTGATTGCTGGTCACATGACAAGACTAACAGATTGTGTGTCACATGACAAGACCAACAGATTGCTTGTCACATGACAAGACTAACAGACTGCTGGTCACATGACAACTAACTGATTGCTGGTCACATGACAAGACTTAAAGATTCTATTTTCATTTCCATTTTAATCTTTTTAAAATCTTGAAAATTTTATCAATATCTTCAAATTTGTTATTTTTTATTTTGCAGTATTTTTTGAAAACCTGAATTGAACAAAATGGCATCTCCGCCGTCACCAAATGTACCTAGTTCGCCTGATTCCGAAGGCGGAGGAGTGAAATTAAGAAGACAAGAAACTTTTTCCTCAGCAAAGATATACAAAAGAGAACCAAGCAAAAGGTATCTATCTCTTAAAACATTATTTCTATTTAAAAAAATAATAATAAAATTAGGGCATATATATACATGCATACTGTTAAGTTGTACTTGTACATCGAAAACGGTCTACTGTAACAGCATGAGAAATAGCTAAAAATAGCTAAAATTTAATACAGCTAAAAAATAAATGTCCATAGCAACTAAATAGTTTTTGTGGTCGTAATCCATGTGCCAATATGAGTCCAAGAGTTGAGTTGAGTAATGGTGTTTAACAGTCAAAAAATTTCACTTATATTGAGATGTTGCCAGCAATAGGGGAAGTTGCAGAAATTTTGCCTGTGCGTTGCACTGATGGCATTATACAGCAGGGTTTTTTATCATGCCAAGCCCACTGTGAAACGGGACCTCATTTATTTTAAATTCCCATCAGAAAGAACTGTGACTTTTATTTTGTAATGCTGAGTGCTTGGAGAAAGAACAGTCACTACCCACTTTCAAGTCTTTGGTCAGATCCAACTGGGATCAAACCCATGACCACCCACTTATGGAGCGAGCACTCTATCAACTGAGCTACCGTGTGTTGTATATGAGTCCAAGGATAGTGTCTTTCAACTTGGCTACAAGTGTCAAATCCATGCAATTTAAGCTAAAGTTTAAAGAAATCTTAACATTAATGAATTATTTGATTGGCTTATGCAAAAACCTTTTATTTACTCATTGAAAGAAAAAACGTTGGTAAAACTTGACTTTGATGACTTCTTAAATCACTACAGGAACATGTGTATATGTATCACATAAACTTGTGTATATATTTAACATATGTACTACATGAATATGTGTACACATAACATGAACCTACAGGGATTTATCAAGAGCCTATTTAGGGCCAAAATTCGGCCCCATTCCCAATGGAAAAAACATTAATTTTTTCCCAAAATGTGCTGAGAAAATTCCCAATTAGAAAATCGTACCAGATACATAGCTGAATCAACTCAATACACTAAAAGCATTAGATTTAATCATTAATGGCATCAAAAATGATGTCAAAGTTTTCCCAAAATGAGCAAAAAGTTGATAGTTTTTCCCAATTTTTAGTTTAGGGCCTTTTCCCAAAAGACCCTGAAAAATCCCTGACCTATGTATTGTTTATCGGCTAATACTTCAGACATCAATAAAATTGTGTCTCAGTAATCATAAATAGCAATAAAATTGTGGATTGCGACACTAACAATTAGCCACAATTTTTTACCGTTAGACCTTATCAAAGACTCCTCAATATCCTCGCCACCGTCATCACTGTCTCGTAGATGGCATTCTTAATAAGACCCTAGTGATAATTCTGATTGATGAGCAACAAATATTCTTGTTGAGAGCCTAAAAAGCGAGGTATTTAAAATCGATAAATCTTTGTATTAGCTGTAATAAAGATGTAATTAAATGATAAAAACATCTGGTTTTTGATGATCATCCACATTTGTATCTGATAAAATAAAACATATCCTTTCTGTCTTAAGGCATCCATAATGCCTTTGGTGGTTCTAGAATCTAGATCATTTTTAGTTCAGCTGGCTATAGCCTATGGCAAAATGAAGCATGTATGCATCCATAAACTTTGATCTTCTCCTCTGAAACCACTGGGTCAGTTGAAACCAAATTTGGTGCAGAATGTCTCTAGGTGAAGTAGATCAAATATTATACAAGGTGACCTTGTATGAAATCCAAGATGGCCACCATTACTATAAATAGCAAAATCACTAAAATAGCCATTGTGCATTCAATTTTCCACCGATTTTCTTTAAATTTGAAATGTTGCATCTTTGGGGCCAAATAATGCTCCTATCATATACCTTTACAAGGGTTTTTCTTGCCACTAAGCGAATCGGTAAAAAAAAGGGACACATTTCCGGTACCAAAAAACAATATTTTCCCCTGTTGTAGGGATGAATTCCTGTCTGACTCAGGCCCTTTGGTTGCTGCACCTGTTTACATATCACAGCTCTGCGGTAGTTCAATCTCCATTGAGCAGATCCTAGTATAAGGAAGTTAGTCAGTTTGCTTGCCTAAGAGTGGCGGTCTTCGGTAGGAAGACCAGTTTCTTCCATCCATCCAAGAACTGATTGTCTCAATATAAGTGAAAAATGTTTTGACTGGGATGTTAAAAACATCATTTTTACACTTTTTACCTTACCTCTTGGAAAAATTAAGTAAACCATGTAAATCAGAACTCATTTAAATTAATATATTTACAGTTACTAGGTTATGATGGACCAGAACCACATTTAATCATGTAAACCAAATGACCCTGATTTGATTGGAAAGGTTCATCTATGTAGTCTGACACTATGGTATCTTCAGTAACCTGATTACACTCCTTTAGTAGAAGCTACATGCCCCACTCCTTTTTCAGCATTGTAAGGTGAATTTTTTTTTGCAAACACTTAACTTTCTTGATTATTTTTCTCAAAACAATGAGGATTTTGTGAGCAGGTTATCGAAATTTTATCTCAAATCTATTTCCCAAAATGGCCAAAATTCCCTGTGTCAACTGTTTTAGTAGTTTACTTGATTTAAAGGTCAAAATAATGAAACAAACTATCAATCAATGAAACACAGGGTTAGCTCTGGCTTTCAAAAAGTTTTAAAATTATGGGGTGGGGTGGGTAGGGTCAATCTATATATTAAGGAGCCAGGCCCCGGTTTCACAATCATTTCTTAGCTAAGATTTTCCTTAACTTAAATCTTGCAAATTTTCAATTCTTTATAATTTTCTTAATTTTGAAGATATTCAGTAAGTTAAGGTCTCAATCATAAGATCACTTCTAGATTAAAACATCTACATTGAGATTTGACATAAATTTTCATCAGTAGTTCCAAAAACAGATTACCAAATTTTGCTAAATTTAAGTTAAGGAAAATCTTAGTTAAGGAATGCTTGTGAAACCGGAGCCAGAAACACGGAGAAACTATAAGTGACTAAAATGTCTCAAGTGTAGTTGTTCTAATCTGTTGTATAGATGATTTTTATGATTATCAACAATTTGTATCACCTGTTTTACTTTTCTGTACTTGTGCAAAAAACAAAAAAAAATAACCCAGAGATTTCCACCTGATTCATAAGGAACTTGATAAAATTTTGGAACAAAAACATAAGCCAAAAGCTATTTTTTTGAGCCAGGAAATTATAAGACTTAACAATTGGCTGAATTGGTGAATGGCAAAGCTATTCCTGGAAACATATCAGTTTCAGTATTAAGAATATGATCAAAAGACGGCCATTCTTTAAATAGCATGTAAAAAACATTGTCACATGGAACTCAATGTGATGTGTTTTATATAAATAAATATAATGTCGTTTAAACAAATCACTGAGGTGCCGTAAGCCATGCGTTTACATAACATTCTTTCTATCAGGAGATGTATATACCCTGTGTATCTGTAAAGCGATGATCGAAAGAATGTCTCTACATTTAGCCACCTATCATGAATTACGTTTCCGTCATTCGTAAGATCAATACTCCATTTTGTTTCGTCTGTTATATGTCCATTAGATACCGGTAGATCGTAGAGCTAATGCAATTTTTAATTAATTATTGTTTTCTCTTCTTAATTAAGCATTCTTCAGATTTGATAATGAAATAAACATGGAAAAATAAGGTCATTTATCGGTCTACCAATAAAATGACAAAAATGACATTTTCTGTCGCGTATGGTGCTATGATTAACGGTAATATTAAATAAATCATAACATACAATTCTATATTGGCTGCATATAAAGTGAATTGTCTGGCAATGAAACGAGCTTTATACAGAATTAAGCAACTTTAAGATTCATGCATATCGCTCGCTGCCAACATTAATGTTATTTCGCTTATCTTCTCATTCAAGGTCATAGTGTTTTGTTGAAGGTCATTTTTTTAAAAAGCTTTCAGTAAATTATTCCTAAAACACAAAAATGAAGTGCAGCTAACTACATGTAATGATTAGTTGTCACAGTACAGACAGGATATATCGCCTTTTTGTTCAATTATTATCACATTTATCGTAGATTAGTTTTTTGTCTTTCTCGGTGAATGTCTGTTATGTTACGACGATATAGTTATGTACCTAAATCTGAAATTGCTCCTGTTTCTAGGGTCTTTGTCAATAGAAGTCTTATGTTAGAAAAAGTGAAGTTTTATGGATTTGACATGGATTACACCTTGGCAGGTATGTATGGTATAAGATATGTACATTGTATTTGTGTTCGTATGTAAATGCATGCAGGGATGAGAATCTGCTTTACTTGGGTCCAAAAATGGGCCCCGTTTTTTTATGTTCAAATCCTATATTTTTCCAAAATATTTTGGTTAATTTCCCCAATTTGAATTAATTAAGTACATAATTGTTACTGTTATAATATGTTTTTTACCATAATATTTTTTCCCAAAATTGTTGAAACCATCCTTATTTTCTCAAAACCAAGGTTATGGGAGCCATCTGGGCCCACAAGTAAGCATGTCGACATCTCTGTGATATAAGTGAAAGACCCTTGTCAGCGTGACCAGAGAATACCAGTGACCTTCATAAAACCAAATGAAAACTTCCTCACATGAGGATAGGTCTGATTAGGATTAGAACCTATGTTATGAGAGCTACATGAAAGCTAGGGCTTAAAGTTAATCAATGGCCAAGTTCTCCGTAAAATTTATTTGCTCCTTTAAGTGTTTTTGATGGATGGATATGTTAATGCTTTGTAATTGATTATATGGTCAGATTACCTATGGTTTGTCTCTGGAAGTTCATGTTTAGTCCCACATTTCATAGCTTCTACGGAATGCTTTAAGTTTATAATGATAGGACTTGACGGCTCAGTGGTCAAAAACATGCTTTTATGGGTCACAGCACTTCTCACTGCCTAGGTTTGAATCCCATCTGGGCTGATCCCAATGTAAAAAAGTTTACCAGTTCACTTGCCAAATTTTGGTGGTTTTCTTCTAGCTCTCTACCATCATCTCACCATCTCAGAACTGACGGTCTAGATATAAGTGAAAGAATCTTGACCAGGCATAAAACATTATTACTCCACTCCCAATTCACTCATTCAAAATACAGTAAAACCTTGATTCATTGCCACCATTTGTTTGGTCAAATTTTGGCATTATGAAGGATTTTAGTGATAAATTGAGGGAGACATTTAAAGAAAAGCATAGAAGAAACATATTTTGGGACTACAAAACAGTGTGGCAATAAGTGGCAATAAGTGAAGTGGCATAGTCATTTAGGGGCATTAAAACTAGGTTGTACTGTATTGATTTACCCTTATTTGTGGCCAAAGTTTACCTGCACAAATTATGACATGTTAAGGAGAGTGGAGTTGAGTAACAGTGTTTTACACCCCCCAGTCAATATTCCTTTATTTCTTTCAATGTGGTTATTTCTGGGATGGTGGAGGAAACTGGAATTTTTAAAGAAAACCTCCGACCTTAGGCAAGCCTGGCTAAGATTCTTTCACTTAATAAAATGTGGTCAGTTCTAGGATGGTGGAGGAAACTGGAATTTTCAAAGAAAACTGCCAAACTTAGGCAAGCCTGGCTAAGATTCTTTCACTTAATAAAATGTGGTCAGTTCTGGGATGGTGGAGGAAACTGGAATTCTCAAAGAAAACCGCTGACCTTCATTAAGCATACTGACACAATGATATGTCCCTAGTGGGAACTACTGTGATCCGTAAAACATGCTTTTAAACCACTTGGCCACTAAAGCCTCCGAGAGGTGTATATCAATACTGCAGTGCATTGTATTTTTTCATACATGTTTGTGTTATGTATACACATCAATGAGGGTTCTAGTTTTAAATTATTGATATGTAGAAAGCATGAATCAATAATAGGAAGCAGCAAATATACTGGATGACTGCCAGAAATAAAATCACATTGGTTTGTTTCTATTCCCTAAGCTAAATGTTTACAACTGAGAAGTGTTTTGCTTTAATAGGAGAGAATTGATACATGTAATTGTTCACCAATTTTCCAGCGCAACTTGTCCAGTGTTCTAAAACACTATCTAAAATAAAGGTGTATATTACAACGATTATAACTCAGTTGGTAAAGTGCTACCTCAGTATACGGGAGATTGTGGGTTTGAACCCTGGCCATAGTGTCTAACCAAGACTAGAAAAAAGGTAGTGACTGTATTTTCACCAAGCACAATGAAAGTCACAGGGTCCTTAAGATGAGACTTTAAAAAGTAAGAGAACGCTCCCTGCACGTTGCCTTAAGTGTATAATCCAACCTGCCTTAAAAACTACCTCTATATAAGAGCCACTTGCTTATAAAGGCTAGTAGAATTATATTCCAATACGGGAGTTTAACAATTTTATCTCCCTTGATTACTCTCTATGGTTAGAGGTAAGAAAGTGTACCGTCTGCAAGCCAGGGGGCATTCCCCTATTACCTAGCTACATGTATACATGTGCTAGTATGAAACTTAGTATATGTAATACATATAAATGTATCTACATTATATTTTTTTCTTAAAGTGTTTCGTCTGAAAATAAATAAATAAATAAATAAATAAATAAATAAATAAATAAATAAGACTGAAAAGTAATCTTGACCCAATAAGTACCAACAATGTAATTGAATAATGATTGATGCAAGGTTGCATTATAGTATTTAAATAAATAAATAAATAATAAATAAATAAATAAATAAATAAATAAATAAATAAATACTAAAAAAAAAAATAAATAAATTTTGAAACATGACCTTGAATGCCGCATCAATATACACTTTAAATATTTTAAATCTTTATTTTATTTTTTATTTTTATTTATTCATTTTTTTTTACTTTTTTTTTCATTGACACACAGTGAAAAAAATTCATGTCATGTCTATCAATATATTTATGTATTTATTTAGTTATTTATTTATTTTAAATTTTATTTTGGAAAGTAACTTTATAAGGGAATGGTTGGTTACTTTAGTTAAAACGTTTGAAATAAATAGGGATTTTTTTCTAAAAAGTAATGAATCGTTTACCATTTCATATGCCATTTTTAATGAAATCAAATAAAACAAAATATGACAACCAAAAAAAAAAACGGATAAAATTATTGAAACCATACAGATATTTAATGTTAAAGTTTATTTTAATTTTTTTATTCACATTCTAAATACTTTTACAATATTCTCTAACATTCATACATTTCATTTATCAGTTTATAAGTTTGATATTATCTTGTATATTGAATAAGTTTGATGAAGTTTGTGTAATTAATAAAAACGACACTTGTAAATTCTTAATGTTATCGATGGATGCTGACCATAAAAGGGTTCCTTTGTCGTTTGTCGGAACGTGTCATGTATTGAGTCATCCGGTAATGTTGACAGGTGTGCGGAGGTATGTGAATTACGGATACTAATTAACAGATTAAGACTTCAACACCATCATCTTGGTAATACATTACGGGATAAACAATTCATCAATGAGAAACTTTTTAATAAACAGTAATGTAACATGTAGATATGAGGAGCATCATATTTCTTGGAGCAAATATTGGGTAAGGGAAAGAATAAAATGTAATTGTAATCGCCATAAGTACATCATAATTTTGGGTTCCTTTAATTAATTAAAATTAGTTAAATGTAATTCTGTCAAAGGCAATTATATACATGTATACAAAAATTTCTCCCACATCGGCGTAAACTTTATAAGTTTTGATACTCATTCAAGAAAAGAACAACTGATAAAGTTCTTCCACAAGCTTGTATGTATTCAAGATTGTTTTTCTAGCTATAGACTGCCTATTATTAGTATCATATCTTTGTCCTTATAGCAAACATAACCATTTTATTTTATTTTTAAAGTTTAAATGCTAAACAAAATATATTAATTATACTTCTTTAATTTGGTTTATTCATTTTTATCATCTTTAAATTTTAACTGTTTTTTTTTAATTCTTGATAGTTTTAATTTCTAAAATATTAAAAAATTAACATATTTGACTTAAAGAAAATATAAATTTATGAGTAAGAAAAAGTTTTGTTACATAAAATATATATTTATTCATGAATGAATGTAAATATATCCCATTTACGGCAATGTTTAACCATTTAAAAGCGTTACCAGCCTTAGACCTTTATTTCGACTGCCCCCTCGATTGCAAATCACGTTCAATCGCGTCCAATCTCGTAAGGTCACGGGCCTTGCGCATGCGTAATAAACAATGTTAAACTCCTCTATTATACTTTATTCATACTATTTGAACCTGTATATAAAGGCCACCTACCCATTAAGGTTCTTTCCCTTTTTTTATAAATAAGCATTTTTCTACAAATTTACTTTTTGAAAGAATTTCGCAGAAATAAGTAGCCAATAGTGATTTTGTCTACCAGGAATGTAAACATTGAAAGCATTTTTCCACAAATTGCTATATTGGTATTTTTGGAAAGAATTTTGCAGAATTAGTAGCCTATGAAAATTTCAGCTATCGGAAATAGAAACATTCAAAGTATTTTCCTAAAAAAAAAAGTTGCTGAAACAGGTTACTTTTTTTACAGAATTTTTCAGAAATTACAGTCAAACCTGTCTATAAAGGCTATCAAAGGGAACCAGTAAAAGTGGCCTTTATAGGCAGGTGGCCTTTAAATACAGGTTCAAATAATATGAATACAGAACAATTTGGAGACAATTCTAATGGTCTTTATAGCCAGGTGTTCCTTATATAGAGTTGGCCTTTAAGGCAGGTTGGATTGTAGTAGCCAATGGTGATTACGGCTACCAGGAATTGAAACATAGCGTTAGTGTTTTACAAAAGATGTAAATATATAAAAGTGTGTTTTTTGCATATTTGTTCTGATTTTATTATTTATGTTATTTGTGAAATAACCCAGATATAAACAGTGGAGATATAAACTGGAACATTATTTTTAAAATTGATAAAATTGTGACATTGATATAGTTTCATATAGATTGCTAAAACAACAATCTGTTTTTCTGTTCAGAACCACTGCGGTAGCTCAGTTGGTAGAGTGCTCGCTCCGTAAGTGGGAGGTCATGGGTTTGATCCCCGGCCGGGTCTGACCCAAGACTTGAAAGTGGGTAGTGACTGTTCTTTCGCCAAGCACTCGGCATTATAAAATGAAAGTCATGGTTCTTTCGGATGGGAACTTAAAATAAACGAGGTCCCGTGTCACGATGGGCTTGGCAGGCTAAAGAACCCTGCTGTATAATGCCATCAGCGCAACGCACAGGCAAAATTTCTGCACCTTCGCCTATAGCTGTCGACGTCTCGATATAAGTGAAATATTCTTGACTGGGACGTTAAACACCATTACTCACTGTTTTTCTGTTCTTCTTACATGTTACATGTTCATAAAATACTTTTAAACTACTGTACAATACAATAGTAATGAAATTACATTATTGTTATTAATGTGTGTGTGATCCATGACCTTTGGCATGGGAACTGACAAACTTTCTCACACTTGGATCTGTTGTGAGTGTGATTCAAACCTAGATGGGATGCTATAATCAGTTAGTGCCTGGCTTAGACCACTTGACCACTGATCTCTCTATAATACTATATAGATTAATTTGAGTAATTAATATATTAAATGAACTTATCAATAAAACATCAGCATAATTATTTACGATACTGAATACAATTTTCTCGTACCTCGGACAGAAAAATCTCACGCGCACACCAGTGCTAGATTTTTCTGTCTTGTCCAGTTTGTCTGGTACTGCCTCATGCGACAATTGGACAATTGAATAATAAGGATGACGTATCCGATCATTGTGCTTGACGTCATCAAAACGAACGCTTTCTTTAATTATTTTTTAAAATATGTGTTTTATTTTATTTTTTATTCAAAATATTTTATTGTCAGAGTTGTTCTATATTTGCATTGATTACAAATCGTTGATATCATAAAATTTTGAAGTGTTGTCGATCGGATTATTTTCAAAGTGCGGATTTGTACAATGCATAAAGTGTCCAAAGGAATGCAAGAAGTCCCATGAGTGTACGTGTTTTGTTTTGTACGTATCACAGTTATAAACAATTTAATGGTACGAGAAATAGAATCTGTCACCTGGTTGTGACCGATACCGGTTGATCTCAGTCTCGGGTGATGTGATGTAACATATCCCAATCTTGGCAAAGCCTCGATTGGGATATATGTTACATCACATCATCCTCGACTGAGATCATACGGTATCGGTCACAAACAGGTGACAGATTCTATTATTCTCACACCTGTGATATGGAAATCCCGCGTTTTTACCCATGTGGGATTTCCTTGTCTCACCCTATGGTTGAGACAGGCTACACACTTAATATCCCACGTAGTTATACCTGCTCTGGATTTATCGTTGAAAGGACTTAATAAGTTGAGAAAAGTTCCGAAGTCAACCAACAATTTCTCAACGTCATAATCACTTACACAAGCTCGTTCTGGACAGGAAAATATTCATCCTCTTTGAGATATCCCTGTATTACCCTGTTACCGGTCTAAGATTCTATTAATCCAAACTTTTGGATAATCCACAACAGATACATACCCGCTAGTTCTGGATACTGTTGCTGGATACACAATGTTACTAAGGATGCAATGGAGTTCGCCGCTGTACCACATGATACCCTTAATGATTATGCAGAACACTTAATTTCCAATAGATATGGAATCACATGAGATTACCAGTAGATTTTCCCGCAAAGATTCGGGGAATATGCGACGTTGACGTTTTCCAAAATGTTCTGCACAAACGTTAAGAGGTATTGATCACGAGGTACAGCGGCAAACCCAATTTATTCCTTGTGACATAATACAGCCAATAGTCAACTCTCGAGAACCATGATCAACACTAAGTGAGGTGACAGTACTTTTGACTTTGACAATGCACTCTGAGCAATGTGCAGGAAGAGGTCTTGAGCATGCCACACCTACCTTGATGTATGATGATGAGGCTTCAATTCTTAATATCACTTTCGAAAAGATTGATGCCTTTCATTTCTAAAATTTGATTGCTTTGTGAATTTCTTAAAGACTTGGTCATTGCCCCACCAGGATTCGGAAACTGAAATGTCAACAGAAATTTTTAATTACCAAGGCCTCTATTGGGATTCATTTTAATAAGACTTAATTCCACAAATTTTTCTCTTAATGAAATGTTTTTAAATTGTGTTAAATACCCTCAAAATGTTAATGATTCTATAGTAATTTGAAATGTCATGGTAACAGTTCTGGTATCACATTCAGAATTTTGATTCTACAAAGAAAAATAATCAATAATTTTGCTCAGGAAAATGTGTAGGAAATATTTGTCCTTGGAAAGTTTTTTTTTTTTTTTAAAGATATATATATATATGTTTTTGAAAATTTCTTAAAGATTTGTACTTTATTATTTTAATTTCCAACTGATATTCTTTTATTTCAAATCTCAAAATGATATTGTACTTTTTTTGTTTGATGGGTTTTTTTTTTTTTTTTTTTTTTTTTTTTAAATATCTTAAAATGTACATTTTATTTCAAATTTCTTATTTATTTATTCTTATGTCTATAATCGTGGATACTTCTAGGAAAAAATGTCATGTTTTACATTTTTTTCTATTTTGAGAGAAGACATCAATTTTCATTATTTTTCTATTAAGTGATCAGCGAGACGTGAGAAAAAAGATGTTGAGTTTTGACATGATAAGTTGATGATATTAATGAAAGCCGACATCAGGCATGATATGTTTGACCAATAAAGATGTCTTCTTTCAAAGTTAGAATTAGTTTACCTTTCAAAATAGATGTCATTTCCTGTTATTTGATTGTAATACATCTTTCATGTTTCAACTGCTTTGCGTTTCTTTTGTTTTAAATATTTTCGCTTGACCATCTTCACAGGTTTGTGAATTTTACAGGTGTGCAGTTGCATTATGACATCTACCGGTATGGTATGCCTCACCTAGTTTCCCTTAATATCAGTTTTACTTCCCTTTGTCAGATTTTTATAGGTCACCAAGAGGTCCAGGCCCCAGTTTTGAAATCATTTCTAAACTTAAATCTGGCAAATTTAAAATCTAAATATTTTTGTCGGTTTTCAAAATATTCAGGAATTTAAGGTATCATTTTTTAGATCATACCCACATTAAACCATTTGCATTTAGTTTGACAAAAATAATTATTAGCAGTTCAAAAAAAAGTCAAAAATTGTTAAATTTATATAAATTAAAGAAAATCTTAGCAAAGGAATGATTGTGTAACTGGAGCCAGGTCTGAGTTTATTCCTGCATACAGTAAATCCTGGATTCAATGTCACCATTTTCCAGTCCAATTTTGGCATAATAAGGGGATTTGAAATAAATCAAGGCAGACCTCTTGTAAAGAAATAAGACTTCAGGACTTCGGAATACTGTTGTAATAAATGATGTGGCAAAGATATCAAGTGCAGGCATTATAACACAGTTTTGCTGTATTTTATTTCATGAAACCAGTGATTGAAGGAAGAACAAAATGATTATTTTTAAAACATTCAAATATAAAAATGCCAGTAAAATAAATAAATAAATTAATTAATTTAAAAACATAATAATAATAGAAATAAAAAATAGTATATTAATGATAAAAAAATGATAATAATAATAAATGAAACAAAAAGAAAAAAAAACCCAGATTTTTTAACCACATACAACAATATGCATGGTTTCTTTAGATTTAAAATAAAAGAAAAGATGTTTTTGAAGAATATTTATTTTGTCACTTTTATGCCTCTGAAGTTTCTTGGTATACTCTTATCACCTGGACAAGGTGTCATTTCGGACAGGTCATTTCTCCTTTTAATAAATGACCACTGTCCAAACTGGACTAATTGGTGACCTTATCAGGGGGTCATCACCATTAATCCTCATCTTCAAAGATTGATTTGCTTCAACTGATTTTAATAGACCACAATATTTGTAACATGCCAAATATCCGGTAATCAACCTGTGATATTTTCTTTTAGTAGATTTTATAGAGTTGGGATGGGTCTTTATATTTTTCAGTCATTTTTAGCTTTTAAGTAATTACATTTATTCATTTCATTGTTGTCTTACATACCGGTATGTCAGTTACTGCTCTTACAAAATCAAGACTTGAAAAAAATCAGTTGTGACATCAGACATCAAATTATGGGTCATCAAGACTTGAAAAACATCTTTCATTTTTTATTTTAAATTGACTGAAACAGGTCCCATCTCATAGTAGAATCCTTGCTTTCATTGACTCTCTCTCTCTTTCTCTCTTTCTCTCTTTCTCAAAAACAGTCTGCACATTGGCTGACAGACTGCAGCCACATGTAGACCTTAAATTCTGCCCAATCATATCTCTCTCTCTTTCTCTCTCTCTCAAAAATGGTCTGCACATTGGCCTACAGGCCACAGCCACATGTAGACATCAAACGCCGCTAATCCCCCCCTCTCTCTCTCTCTTTCTCTCTCTCTCTCTCTCTCTCTCTCTCTCTCTCTCTCAAAAATGGTCTGCACATTGGCCTACAGGCCGCAGCCACATGTAGACATTAAACTCTGCCAATCCCCTCTCTCTCTCTCTCTCTCTCTCTCTCTTTCTCTCAAAAATGGTCTTCACATTGGCCTACAGGCCACAGCCACATGTAGACATTAAACTCCGCCAATCCCCCCCCCTTCTCTCTCTCTCTCTTTAAAAACATGTTGTTTTATCTTACATGATGACAGAATAAGGTAGTGTCCAACTAATATCTATGTTGTATGAATGAAAAATGACTTTCTTAATTTGAAAAGATACTTGTACTAATACAAAGACTTCCATCTGTAACTTTTCCTACTGAAATTGTAATTTGATTAAAAATGCTTAAAAATGAATCAAGCCATTTTGAACTTTTCTGTGAAATGAAAATTTTAGAAATTTTACATAGAATTAAATGGTGGTAATGGTGGTGGTGGGGGGTTTGAATGGTGGTGGTAGTGGGGGTTACAAAAGGAAATCCTACATGTACTACACTGACTGTATGAACAAAGAAAAGTGTCACTATTCCATGGGGTACACATTTGTACTATATGAGTCCTTAACAGCTGATTTCATGTGTCATTCAATAGGGGTGATACAGAAAAGAACCCTGATTGCTCATTTAGGCTGCTGTTGCCAAGTGGTTAAGAGTGTAAGCTTTCCAAAACTAAAGGCGTATTATTGGTGTGTGTTCAATGCCAGTCGATTGCTGCTGATTTACCAGGTATCAAGATAATGGAGTGATGGTGTTGCAACCTCTCAACAAGCTAACATTTAAAATGTGGCCCTGAGTGTGCATTAGTATAAAGCAGCAGACAGGCTGCCAATCATGACCCATCAGGATATTCTAATGTGATATGCCTGAAACTAGCACATCTTTTAATACTGCATCACCCTCTTTCCAGTATTATGTGCAGTGTGTGTCAGAGTAAAATTAGTGGGTGGGGTGTAGTAAGAGGGGGTAGGGTGCAGGGTTATTTGAAATGAAAGAATAGATGAAAATGTTATGTTTTTGTTAAGGCCAATATTAGAAGGAAAAGAAGTGCTGCTGTAGTGCTTATTATGGTTTTGTGAGTGTCATTTGACTCGCTGCTGATTAATGAATGAGACCAGGTCTGACAGCACAGCAGTGTCAGTTGGTAACTTGTTCCATTGCTATATTATCTAATATAATGAAAACACTATGATGCCATAGTAACGATAAATAACTGAAAATGTAATGTAACATGAACATTTTTTCTGGGATTATTTTTCATGTCATATCTATTGCATGAAGTCACATATGTTATATATAGCTCATCTATCTGTATTTAGAAATAAAGTTCTAGGGTTCCATGTATTTGAAATTATTAGTAGCCATATTTCTAAAAAAAAAAAAAAAAAAAGTGAAAATATACTTATTTTCAAAGTAAAAATACTTTAAAGATCAAAGTTAACATGAAATTATAGATCTGATAAAAATGATCAAAAATCTGGATGATGAAGGAAACAAGAGTGCTTGGAAAGAACTACCAACCTTTAATGAAATGAGTTGAGGTGAGTAATGGTGTTTAACACCCCAGTCAAGAATATTTCACTTATATTGAGACATCACCACCTACAGGCAAAGGCGCAGAAATGATGCCTATACATTGCACTCATGGGATTATACAGCAGGTTTTTTTATCGTGCCAAGCCCATTGTGATATGGGACCTTGTTTATTGTAAGTTCTTATCCAAAAGAACCCTGACTTTCAATTTGTAATGCCGAGTGCTTGGCGAAAGAACAGTCACTATCCACTTTCAAGTCTTGGGTCAGACCAGGCTGGGGATCGAACCCACTTATGTAGTGGGCACTCTACCAACTGAGCCACCAAAGTGGTTATTATAAACATTGAAAACATTAAAAAGAAGAGATGTATGGTCAAAACAGTACTGCTGATTATGGTTTCGTGTGTGTCATTTGACTCGCTGCTGATTTGAATGAGACCAAGTTTGACAGCACAGCAGTGTTGGTTGGTAGCTTGTTCTATTGCTATATTGTCTAATATAATGAAAACACTATGATGCCATAGTAACGATAAATAACTGAAAATATACGTAATGTAACATTTTTTCTCAGATTAGTTTTTATATCATATCTATTGCATGTTATATATAGCTCATCTATCTGTATTTAGAAATAAAGTTCTAGGGTTCCACATATTTGAAATTATTAGTGGCCATATTTCTAAAAAAAAATTGTGAAAATATTAATTTTAAAGGTAAAAATACGCTAAAGTTAAAATGAAATCATAGATCTGATAAAAATGATCAGAAATCTGGATGATGAAGGAAACAAGAGTGCTTGGAAAGAACTATCAACCTTTAATGAAATGAGTTGAGGTGAGTAATGGTGTTTAACACCCCAGTCAAGAATATTTCACTTATATTGAGACCTCGCCACCTATTAGTGAAGGTGCAGAAATTTTGCCTGTGTGTTGCATTGATGGCATTATACAGCAGGGTTCTTTATTGTGCCAAGCCCAACGTGACACAGGACCTCGTTTATTTTAAGTTCCCATCCGAAAGAACCGTGACTTTCATTTCTTAATGCCGAGTCAAGTCTTGGGTCAGACCCTTTCTGGGCTTGAACCCACGACCTCCCACTTATGGAGCAAGCACTCTTCCAACTGGGCTACCTCAGTGGTTACAACCTTTAATGAGCGGAGTTGATAGATGGGATTCTAGTAAGCTGGCAATTTTAACTACTCCTCTATTGAAGCTTTTATTGTTCATACTAGTGTGGAGAAGTAATTATATTTTATGCCCCAGTCAAGATTCAGGGTGGTCAGTTTAGGATGATAGAGGAAACCTGAGTACCAAGAAAAAAACAATGATTTTCAGCAAGTAAGCTGACAAAGTTTCTCACACAAGGTCAGTAGGATCTGTCCTGAGTGAGAGTCAAATCTAAGCAGTGTGATATGTAAGCAGGCCCCGGTTTCACAATCATTCCTTACGTAAGATTTTCCTTAACTTAAATCTTGCAAAATTTTAAATTTTTATAAGTTTGTTAATTTTCAAGATATTCATAAATTAAGTGTCATTTTAAAGATCACTTCTAGATTAAAAAAATTGCATTCAGTTTTGACAAAAATATTCATCAGAAAATCCAACATAAGTTTACCAAAATTTGCTAAATTTAGGTTAGGGAAAATCTTAGCTAAAGAAGGCCTGGCTCCGGTTTCACAATCATTCCTTAGCTAAGATTTTCCTTAACTTAAATATAGCAAAATTTCAAATCTTTATAATTTTGTTAATTTTTAAGATATTTAGGAATTTAAGGTGTCATTTTAAAGATCACTGCTAAATTAAAAAATTGCATTCAGTTTTGACAAAAATATTCATCAGAAGTTTCAACATAAGTTTACCAAAATTTGCCAAATTTAGGTTAGGGAAAATCTTAGCTGATGAAGGCCTGGTGCTTTAGACCACTCAATGTCAAGGTCCCTACTGTATACTGTTTATAAGATTCTGTAATTGTCAGGATGTGTCAGCACATACAGACGTTGATGGTATCCTTTGATGAAATTGGATTTAGGTCATAAAATTGACAGAAATTGTTTGATAATAGAAATTGATTTGTCATCTCAGTGTTTATTTGTGTCTTATCAATGCCATTACAATTGTAAATTACACATCACTTATAATAGCACATGTGTTATATCTAAATTTTATATTATTTTTATATCAGAATTTATATATTTATTTTATATCAAAATTCATATTTTTTCATCTGAATTTATATTATTTTTATATCAGAATTTATATTATTTTTATATCAGAATTTCATATTTATTTCCTGTTCATGATTAGGTTTTACTGTTACATATATTATATGTCAGATTTGATGTCTAAATTGATCACGAAAAATTAACGCTTCTGATGAAACCAACAAATAAATAACCATCATGAAGTGATCGTAGGACCTGAAAGTCTCTTTTCTTCACACCTCGGCAATCATTGATCTAGAAAACAAAGAATCTTATTCCTCAGGTTGAGATTTTTATGTGTCAACTACAAAGCAAGGATGGGTTTTATTAGTGTTTTGAAATCAGACATCAAATATCCTACATTGTCATTCATGGTTACATCAAAAGATGACATGTTAAGTAACAAGATTCATTCACTCATATCAAGGCAATGATTTCTGGGATGGTGGGGGAAACTGGAATACCTGGAAAAACTACCAACCTTCAGCAAACAAACTAGGATCTTCCAGAGTGGGATTAAACTTGGATGGTTAGAGGCACCATATTCTGTATGCACATTCTTTGAACAACTTAATCATCATGTGACCTAGGAAGTTACAAGCAATGTGCTCTGTAAATACATGCTTTAGACCAGTCGGCCAACGTGTGGCCTAGCTAGGAAGTAATAAGCAATTTCAACTGTAGGCACATGCTATAGAACACTTAGCCAACGTGTGACCTAGTAAGTAATAAGCAATGTGCTCTGTGAGCACATGCTTTGGATCATTCAGCCAACGTGTGACCTAGGAAGTGATGAACAATGTGCTCTGTAAGCACATGCTTTGGATCACTCAGCCAACGTGTGACCTAGGAAGTGATAAGCAATGTGCTCTGTAAGCACATGCTTTGGATCACTCAGCCAACGTGTGACCTAGGAAGTGATGAACAATGTGAACTATAAGCACATGCTTTGGATCACTCAGCCAACGTGTGACCTAGGAAGTGATGAACAATGTGCTCTGTAAGCACATGCTTTGGATCACTTAGCCAACATGTGACCTAGTAAGTGATGAACAATGTGCTCTGTAAGCACATGCTTTGGATCACTTAGCCAACATGTGACCTAGGAAGTGATGAACAATGTGCTCTGTAAGCACATGCTTTGGATCACTCAGCCAACGTGTGACCTAGTAAGTAATAAGCAATGTGCTCTGTGAGCACATGCTTTGGATCATTCAGCCAACGTGTGACCTAGGAAGTGATGAACAATGTGCTCTGTAAGCACATGCTTTGGATCACTCAGCCAACGTGTGACCTAGGAAGTGATGAACAATGTGCTCTGTAAGCACATACTTTGGATCACTCAGCCAACGTGTGACCTAGGAAGTGATGAACAATGTGAACTGTAAGCACATGCTTTGGATCACTCAGGCAACGTGTGACCTAGGAAGTGATGAACAATGTGCTCTATAAACACATGGTTTGGATCACTCAGTCAACGTGTGACCTAGGAAGTGATAAGCAATGTGCTCTGTAAGCACATGCTTTGGACCACTCAACCACCATGTAACCTAAGCTGTGATAGAAACTGTAATCTTTAAGCACATGCTTTGGACCACTGGGCCACCAAGCAATCTAGGCTGTGATAGAAACTGTAATCTTTAAGCACATGCTTTGGACCACTGGGCCACCAAGCAATCTAGGCTGTGATAGAAACTGTAATCTTTAAGCACATGCTTTGGACCACTGGGCCACCAAGCAATCTAGGCTGTGATAGAAACTGCAATCTTTAAGCACATGCTTTGGACCACTGGGCCACCAAGCAATCTAGGCTGTGATAGAAACTGTAATCTTTAAGCACATGCTTTGGACCACTGGGCCACCAAGCAATCTAGGCTGTGATAGAAACTGTAATCTTTAAGCACATGCTTTGGACCACTGGGCCACCAAGCAATCTAGGCTGTGATAGAAACTGTAATCTTTAAGCACATGCTTTGGACCACTGGGCCACCAAGCAATCTAGGCTGTGATAGAAACTGTAATCTTTAAGCACATGCTTTGGACCACTGGGCCACCAAGCAATCTAGGCTGTGATAGAAACTGTAATCTTTAAGCACATGCTTTGGACCACTGGGCCACCAAGCAATCTAGGCTGTGATAGAAACTGTAATCTTTAAGCACATGCTTTGGACCACTGGGCCACCAAGCAATCTAGGCTGTGATAGAAACTGTAATCTTTAAGCACATGCTTTGGACCACTGGGCCACCAAGCAATCTAGGCTGTGATAGAAACTGTAATCTTTAAGCACATGCTTTGGACCACTGGGCCACCAAGCAATCTAGGCTGTGATAGAAACTGTAATCTTTAAGCACATGCTTTGGACCACTGGGCCACCAAGCAATCTAGGCTGTGATAGAAACTGTAATCTTTAAGCACATGCTTTGGACCACTGGGCCACCAAGCAATCTAGGCTGTGATAGAAACTGTAATCTTTAAGCACATGCTTTGGACCACTGGGCCACCAAGCAATCTAGGCTGTGATAGAAACTGTAATCTTTAAGCACATGCTTTGGACCACTGGGCCACCAAGCAATCTAGGCTGTGATAGAAACTGTTATCTTTAAGCACATGCTTTGGACCACTGGGCCACCAAGCAATCTAGGCTGTGATAGAAACTGTTATCTTTAAGCACATGCTTTAGACAACATGATAGAAACGGATCTGTAAGCATATAGTTTAGACCACTTGTCATTCCAGTAATCTGTTGAGTAAACTCAAATGCCAAGATGCTATGTATATATACAGTACAGACCTGTCTAAAGTTTAACACTAGTCAAACAAATTGGTACCAGTGTAGAATCAGCAACTTATCTAGACCCTTTTTCCTATATCTCGGAAGCTTCTATCTATCTATCACTCAGCAGTTTTTGGTCACTTGCAATCCTTATCTCAGCCACTCAGCAGCTAAGCTTTGACACTTTTTTGTAAGCTCAGTGTTAAACTTTTGACAGATCTGCACTCCATATCATGTATCCTTGTCTAATTATCCCTCACACTAACTCTGGAAGACAGATCTTATCTCTGTGACTTAATTATTGATCTTGTTAGAGAAATCTTAATTGTTTTGTGATCAGCTTTATTTCTGAAATAGTTTCTAGTCATTTTCAGAAGATTACTTAAGGATCTTGTAACAAGCCAGTGTTTAGTTATCTTGGTTTCAATAAATTCAAAAAATTTATAAAGCCAAATTAAAAAAAATTGTGAAAATAAACTACTAGTAGACCTTTTTGAAGTGTTTTTTCCACAAATATATTAAAATATTTTCTTTTTGAAAGAATCTCTCAGGAATAAGTAGCCATTGGAAATTTTGGCTACCAGGAATGGAAACATTAGATTTTTTAGAAAATATTTTTGTACACTTTTGAAGCAGAGGGGTGGAGTAATGTAGTTTTATAATCCAAATCAAGATTCTTTCACTTATACGGAGATGGTCAAATGGATGGTGGAGGAAACTAGCCTACCCAGAGAAAACCACCTGCCTTCCGCAAGTGAACTAACAAACTTCCCCACATTAAGATCTCTCCAGAGGGAGATTAAAACCTAGGCTAGGCAATGAGATGTGCTGTGATCTGTGAGTGCATGTTTTAGGTCACCTCTGAAGATCATGAAGTATTGTAGATATGCTGATACAGTGTGACAGGAGTTGGTTGAGTTCAGTAATGTTATTAACGTCCCAGTCAAGAATATTTCACTTATATCCAGACAATGCCAGCTACAGGCAAAGGTGCAGAAATTATTTTTCTGGGTTGCGCTGATGGCATTATAAAGCAGGGTTTTTTATAGTGCCAAGCCCACTGTGACATGGGACCTTGTTTATTTTAAGTTCCCATCCAAAAATTTGTGCCTTTTATTTAGTAATGCAAAGTGCTTGTCCAAAGAACAGTCACTACACACTTTCAGGTCTTAGATAAGAGGCATATGGGGTTCTGACCCATGACCTACCTCTTATTGAGCAAGAACTCTACCAACTGAGCTACCACAGCGGTTACAGTGTGACAGATCTTTAACCTGCTGTGAGTTGTAATCCAATATGATTTGAGATTTACCATTCATTTTAGTCTCTTGATTTATGCACTTAAGAATACCTGGCATTTTTTTCAGGTGTCTTAGTGACAGAATTAAATGAAACTTATTATAATAAAATAATACATGTAGTAAATTGGATATATCAATTTTTTTCCATTTCTTTTTAAAATTAACATACAGGAATTAAATTATTGCCTTGGTATTTCAAAAATAACATTTTATTTAATAAACTGTTATAATCCTTTCAAACCATTTAACCATACATAAAGGCAGTGTGGGTGTTACTGCATTGATATTCTTTAATATAACTTGATGTACCATAAAAGTCTCCAAATATTGTTGACCCCAATCACCTGGGTCCAATTATAGGTGGGAGACCCAAGGGGGTGGGGGAGAGAAAAAAATACATTATTTCTTATTTAGTTACACTTCAATTTTTCATGCCCAGCCAATTTTTTAAATTTTTTTTTATTTATTTATTTAATTTTTTACAATAAACAGATTTTTTTCTTATTGTTCACGGATATTAATAAAGCAATTTTTATTTGAAATATTTTTGTTATAAAGTTTTAAGTGTCCCCTTATAACTGGCCCCATAATTGGATTTATGAAACATCAAAGATTTTTTTAAGGATTGTCTGTTAAATATAAATTCAGATAGTTTTTAAGTCCTTGGCAGTTCCACAGAGATGATTTTCAATGCTACTTATTTCCTCATGAACACCTTCATCGGGATTTAAAGTACAATGTGCAGAGGTACACACACACACCTCCCCAAAAGTCATCATCAAATACTTAGTGATGTACCAGTATACAAAATAATTAGATTTTTGTTGAATGTACTGCAAGAAAATAAAAATCTGTGTCAGGATTTAGAGGCAAAAAATTACCATCCAAAATTAGAGGAAATTTGAAAAGTATTGAAACTTAAAAATTAGGGTGTGTACCAAGGATTACGGTACATTGCATATTAGATTATGCGAGACATTTATGAATACATGGGTGGACATGACAGAATGGTGTTCTAAGTCAGGGACTTTTGAGTACAAGACTAAACAAGCTGATTTCAAACTAGTTTGAGGGGGTTTATAGGAATCACCATATCTGTCCATCTGTCTGTATGTTGTCTGTCCATCAGTACATGTGAAATTTTGTCCGGGCCATATCTCATCAATGGTTTAGACGACTGTCATAAACCTTAGCATGGATAATCTTCATGATCCAAAGATGTGTCATGACCTTGACCAAGTTCATATCAGTGAGGTCAAGGTTGGGGAAAAATTAACTGCTGGGGGCAGGGGGTATTTGGCTCTCAAGAGACAGTTCTAGTTATCTTTGCTCACATATGGTCCTTCAGATGAGACATATGACATGTTTTAGGAAAGGTATGATATGGAAAACTGAAGCCAAACTTAGGACAGATCCTACTGTGAGAACGTTTGTCAATTCACTTTCTTGTGATTTTCTCTAGGAACTCTGGTGTCCTCCTTCATTCCAAAACTGATGGCCTGGATATATCTGAAAAAAATCTTGACTGGAAGTAGAACTCAACTCTTCCACTCTTAACATTTCATTTCTTACAAGCACACTAGGGATTTCTGTAAGTTTGCCTATAGCTGGTAACATCTTGATATAAGTAAAATAATCACTTGGATTTAAAACAATTTGGCCTGGGGGAAGTATGATATTACCCATGTTTTTGCCTTTTTTGTACTTGCACACAAATTGTCAGAATTTATTTAATTAAAACAGCCTGTTAAAATCAATTAAAATAATTTTGACATTTAGGTAAAAAAAATATCCCATTTCCTAGTGCAGGTTCCCTTTTTTATCGTAGCAGTTTTTCAAAGTAGTACTAGTAAATGGCGAGCCAGAATAGAGAAGCCTATTACATATACTGTGTCATGTCATTAACACAAATCCACTGTTCAATGTCAAATTTTATTTTATGAAAGATTTTGATGGCCAGGTTTAAGTTTTTCAAGGCTTTTGACAACTCTTGTATAATCTTGTTGTCTATTTGTGATCAAGTTTGATGTGGTTAGCACAATATATATTGTACTGGAGTGTCAGTAATGGTGTTTTATGTCCCTGTCAAGATTTTTTTACTTATATCAATGCTTTCATTTCTGGAATTGTGGAGGAAACTTGAGTGACCCAAGAGTAAAGTCTGTACTGTTCACTAACAGTTTATACAGGTACATGTCTATACAGTCAAACCTGTCTATAAAGGCCATCAAACGGAACATGTAAAAGTAGCCTTTATAGGCAGGTGGCCTTTATATACATGTTAAAATAATATGAATAAAGAACAATTGGGATATAATTCTACTGGCCTTTATAAGCAGGTGGCACTTAAGGCAGGTTGGACTGTATTTTTTTCGGTACACAGTAAAACCTCGTTATAATGTCCCTCGATAACTTTGCCACCTCGCTTATCGCCACACTATTTTGAAGTCCCAAAATCCATTTTGTTTATGTTTTTCTTTATCCACCTCCCCAATTTATCGCAAACCCCTTTATAACGCCAAAATTTTACTGAACAAAGTTTCGATGAATCGAAGTTGTACTGTACATGATTCTTATAAACTTCAAAAATCAAAGCTGAAATCTGTTGAAGTATTTGTACATTAATTCAAAAAATTGTTTTGGAAAGTTAAGTACATGGCTATAAAATCAAAAAGCTGTCGGAGATTACAGAAACCAGAAGAGTACAATACCATAAAGACATTTAATTACGGTGGTGTTTGACGTGTTATCTAAGTTGGTGAGTTTTGTAATGACCCAGAAATATGCTAAGTGTATACATGATTTTCATTAATTTGGATTAAGATATTTTTTATCACTATCCATCAACTTTCCTTTGTTCAGAAATTTTGAATTTGGTTCTTTTGTATTTATATTTTTAAATGCTGCTTTCTGAACCAGTCAAATTTTTTTATATAAAAAGTGGGGGGTATATAGTGATAGGGGGGATGTCTGTCAGTGTGTCTGTCCGTCCTTCCGTTACACCTTAAGGTACCTATCTCTTATCCACAACTCCTCCTAAACCCTTCAATGGATTTTCATGAAACTTTCACACAATCTTTGTGATGTAATGTAGATGTACACCTCCTATTTAAAAATTTGATGCGATGGATTTTTTTATGTGGGGGGAGCGGGGCTTGTGGCTCACAGTTTTTCTAGTTTCCATTCATATCAAGATGGTCCTTTCAGGAATGATGGAGGAAACCAGAGTGCCCAGAGAAAAACATTGAACTTTACAAACTTTAAAGTTCTCACACTAGGTTTTGTCCCAAGTTGGATTTGAATCTAGGTAGTGAAAAGTGTGATCAGTAGGTGCTTACTTTTGACTATTCAGCCACTGAGTCTGAATTTTTTGCTTTTGTTTCTTCTTTTGATTCTTGTGGCCGTTAATGAACAATTGAACTGTTTTGAAATGGTGTTTATAGTTGATATGAAGAATGCCACACTTTTGCATGTCAAACTGCTGGGTAACTACGATTAGTTTGTCTTGTAAAGATGTGGTGTTCATATTGGGTAAAAACACCATTTTAAAACAGCTTAATTGGGAAATGGGAAACACCCAGGGAAATGAAAATATTGCTGTTTTTTACACCATTTTTTATTTGAAAAAAAAAAAAACCTTTATGTTTTTGAGGATTTGATTGGTCAAAGCATGCACTCACAGTGCCTTTTACAATCTAGCATGGAATTCCACTGAGGACAGATTCTTAGTGAGAAAGATTGCCATAGGCCAGGCCCGGGTTTCACAATCAATCCTTAGCTAAGATTTTCCTTAACTTAAATCTTGCAAAATTTTCAAATCTTTATAATTTTGTTAATTTTCAAGATATTGAGGAATTTAAGGTGTCATTTTTAAGATCACTTCTAGATTAAAACATTTGCATTTAGTTATGACAAAAAATATTGACCAGTAGTTCCAAAAAGAGATTACAAAAATTTGCTAAATTTAAGTTAAGGAAAATCTTAGCTAAGGAATGATTGTGAAACCGGAGCCAGTTGTTTTAATGAGGTACTCCAGTTTCCTCCACCATCCCTGAACTGACCACCACAAATAAGTGTAAGAGTCTTGATTTGGAGTTAAAACTCTATTACTCCATTTAAATCCACATCGATATGAAATAAAACTTGTTAATATACAAAAGCAACTACTGAAACAGTGATCGGATAAAATTAACACATTTTAAAAAATCTATGTGTCTGGAAAACTGGTAAAATTAATTTAAATGTCACTTTTATATATTTTTACTTACAATCTTTGTTAAAAATAATTGTGAAATTTGAGTGAGCCTTGTAACAGGTTTTTAGCTTGAGGTGATTTGGCTTATTTCTAACTCTTATGACACACTTTCTCAGTTACCGGTATATGTTTTTGGTTCTCTTCTCCTTTTATTAAGTGAATATTGATATTTAATTTTCATATCAAAGAAGACTGCAAGATCCAACTAGCCAGAAAAAATAGGTTTTAGTTGATGGTCTATTTGATAGAATAACTATTCTTAAAATTGTGTGTGTGTGTGTGTGTGTGTGTGTGTGTGTGTGTGTGTGTGTGTGTGTGTGTGTGCATACGTGTGTGCATGCCTGCGCGCACGTATGTGTGTGGTCTAAAGCAAGCACTTATGGGTCACAGCACCTCTCATTGTCTAGGTATGAATCCCACTTGGGACAGATCCTTATTAAGAAAGTTTGTCAGTTCATTTGCTGAACGTTGGTGCTTTTCTCTTGCTCTCTGGTTTCCTCCACCATTCCTGGATATTAGTGAAAAATTCTTGAATTTGGCATAAAACACCATTCAAAAAAAAAAAATAATAATAATTATAAAAAATAAAAAGAAATAAATACATTTGTATTTATATATATATATATATATATATATATATATATATATATATATATATATATATATGTATATACATGTATCTTGAAAGATGTAATGCACCATATATTTTGATATGAATGTTTCGTTAATTTTAGCCAGATTCATCCAATAACTATCACAACAAAAATATTAATTTCATGGAATAAGTATCAAAGTTGTGACAGAAAATTGTACTACAGATCAGATCTTAAATTCATTTTAATACTCCATTAACCATATGATTTCTAGACTTCACATTATGAACTTGAACGATTTTAAAACCATATGCTGTTTTTCGCTTGCATTAGTAATTACTATAAAAATAACTTTGGAAATAAAATGAAATTTGTATATCAATCTTATGTCAGTTACATGGTTATAAAATCGACTTTCAAAAAGAACTACTTTTCATTTTTTTTTTTTTTACAAAGGGCTATATTTTCACAATTTTGGAAATTTCGCTACTAATAATTTTGAATTTGTGAAAATCTAGAAAATGATTTTTTTTCCAAATCATTCAAGATTAACAAGTACAATATGTAGTCAATAAGAGTTGCAGTACAGTAACACACAGGCAAAATTTCTGCACCTTTACCAATAGTTGGTGACATCTCATTAAAAGTGAAATATTCTTGACTGGGAGGTTAAACAAATTACTCAACTCAGCTCTACTGGCTAAAGTTAATGTGTACTGGAAAAACATGTTAGCTTCATTATGTAATTTTATTTCTTCAAGACATGGCAATTATAATGAAGAAAATTAAAATAAGTGTGATAAACATGCAGACTTGTGTTACCACATGATGACCTTTTAATTTAAAACACTGGAATAATTTTTTAAAAAAAAATAAAAAACTCATTAACTTTTATGTAAAGTTTTATTCATAGTGACATAAATATTTGACACAAAACATTATGATTATGTAGGCAGTTTATTTTACATACTGTTGCTCATAGTTAATGAATAATGCTAGAGGAACTTAATTCTGTTTCATTCATACAACCAATTAATGCATAGCAAAATAGGTTTTATATTTTAAAAGTGATAAATTTTAGAAATTCTTTGTATAAATATGGAATTTCATACAGTAAAATTTATCTAAAATAAAACTCCTTCTTGGTAGAGGATCTTGGGTGGCATGCACTTACGAATCACGGTGCCTCTCATAGCTTGGGTTCCAGTCCTACTAAGGGGCAGATCCTAGTTTGAGTAAGTCCGTGAATTTGAATGATGAAGGTCAGAAGATTTCTTTCAGGCACCAATTTTCTGCAGCCTCTCTGAATTGACTGCCTCGATACTGGTATAGGTGAAACATTCTTGACTTGGGCATAAAATCCAATTCAATTAATCAATCCTAATGAGTTTGTTTAGAGCTAGATTTCTGATGTACTAAGGGCTTTGTTTTTACAGGTTTTTACTCTTTTTTCAAAATCTTTTTCTGTATAATTGATGTTATTATGAAGATTGTTGTGGAGCAAGTCAAGATTATTCCACTGATATTGAGGCTATCAGTTCAGAAATGGTGGAGGAAACCAAAATGCTGAGGAAAACCATTATGAACCTGGCCAACTTTCTCACACAAGGATCAGCTAAGTGGGATTCAAATGTAGGCAGTAAGAGACGAAGAGGAGCTTTGATCTGCAATTCAAATCAGATTCAATGTTTAATGGTGTTCCCCGCTGTACCACATGATCAATACCTCTTAACGTTTGTGCGGAACATTTTCGAAAACGTCAACATCACAAATTCCCGGAATAACGTCGTTTTTACGGGGAAACATCATATTGTGCGATTCCATGTCCATTGGAAACAAGCGTTTTGCAGACACGTTAAAAGGTATCACGTGGTACAGCAGCGAACCCCATTGAAACATTTTGAATGAAAATGTTAATCATTTTATGTAAATTCAATCTGTTTGAATCTGATTTTAAGAGAAGTGTTTTTGGCATAGTAAACTCTGTAGGTAAACAGGTTCAATTAAGCTTCCACTAAATGTGAATGACCAGTAAATCCACTAGATTATGTGAAAAAAAATTCTGGCTGTGAAAGTAAAGAGGGAATATATCTGGTCAAAGTCCTGATAAAGAATAAATAAAATACATGTATATGTGTTTACAATCACCATTTAAAAGATTTTGATGAAAATAAATTTAAATGATGAATGTTTAAGCAGTATTTCTTATTCAGTAGAGCTGTTTTATTGCTTATTTGCTTAAAAAGCCTTACAAAGCCATTAATATTTGTAGATTTTGGAGTGAAAGTAAAATAGAATTTATTGATTTGGACATAAAACATAAAGTGTCTTAATTTTGACATTTCTTAAGGATGACACCATTTATGACTTGGCAGTTATTGGTCTATTATTCACATAACCATTTTGAATTAAATGTATTTCCTGTTTCAGGTGATATTAATGAGAAGAAATTATTTCTCAATGAATAGAAATTATCTCTCCATCATTATGCTCATTGGATGTTTGTTACAGCTGTTTTTAATTTCACTTCCATCAGAACAGGCCTCAGTGGCCAAGTGGTCTAAAGCTCACATGAATCAAAGCGCCTCTTACCTCCTAGTTTTGAATCCCAGTCAGGACAGATCCTTGTGTGAGAAAGTTTGTCAGTTTGCTTGCCAAAGTTTGGTTTTCTCCAAGAACTCTGACTCTGGTTTCCTCTACCAACCCTGAAATGACTGCCTTGATATAAGTGAAAAAAAATCTTGGGGACTCTGGTTTCGTCTACCAACCCTGAATTGACTTCCTTGATATAAGTGAAAAAATCTGGGGGACTCTGGTTTCCTCTACCAACCCTGAATCGACTACCTTGATATAGTGAAAAAATCTTGGGGACTCTGGTTTCCTCCTACAATCATGAATTGACTGCCTTGATATAGTGAAAAAATCTTGGGGACTCTGGTTTCCTCTACCAACCCTGAATCGACTACCTTGATATAGTGAAAAAATCTGGGGGACTTTGGTTTCCTATACCAACCCTGAATCGACTACCTTGATATAGTGAAAAAATCTTGGGGACTCTGGTTTCCGCCTACAATCATGAATTGACTGCCTTGATATAGTGAAAAAATCTTGGAGACTCTGGTTTCCTCTACCAACCCTGAATCGACTACCTTGATATAGTGAAAAAATCTGGGGGACTCTGGTTTCCTCTACCAACCCTGAATCGACTACCTTGATATAGTGAAAAAATCTTGGGGACTCTGGTTTCCTCCACCAACCCTGAATCGACTACCTTGATATAGTGAAAAAATCTTGGAGACTCTGGTTTCCTCTACCAACCCTGAATCGACTACCTTGATATAGTGAAAAAATCTTGGAGACTCTGGTTTCCTCTACCAACCCTGAATCGACTACCTTGATATAGTGAAAAAATCTTGGGGACTCTGGTTTCCTCTACCAACCCTGAATCGACTACCTTGATATAGTGAAAAAATCTGGGAGACTCTGGTTTCCTCTACCGACCCTGAATCGACTACCTTGATATAGTGAATAAAACTTGGGGACTCTGGTTTCCTCCACCAATCCTGAATTGACTGCATTGATATAAGTGAAAAAATATTGGAGACTTTAGTTTTCTCTACCGACCCTGAATTGACTGCCTTGATATAAGTGAAAAAATCTGGGGGACTCTGGTTTCCTCTACCAACCCTGAATTGACTGCCTTGATATTGTGAAAAAATCTGGGGGACTCTGGTTTCCTCCACCAATCCTGAATTGACTGCATTGATATAAGTGAAAAAAAAATCAGAGACTTTGGTTTTCTCTACCGACCCTGAATTAACTGCCTTGATATAAGTGAACAAATCTTGGGGACTCTGGTTTACTCTACCAACCCTGAATTGACTGCCTTGATATAAGTAAAAAATCTGGGGGACTCTTGTTTCCTCTACCAACCCTGAATTGACTTTCTTGATATAAGTGAAAAAATCTTGGGGACTCTAGTTTCCTCTACCAACCCTGAATTGACTGCCTTGATATAAGTGAAAAAATCTCGGAGACTCTGGTTTCCTCTACCAACCCTTAATTGACTGCCTTGATATAAGTGAAAAAATCTCGGAGACTCTGGTTTCCTCCTACAATCATGAATTGACTGCCTTGATATAGTTAAAAATCTTGGGGACTCTGGTTCCCTCCACCAACCCTGAATTGACTGCCTTGATATAAGTGAAACAAATAATTATCTCCCAATAATAAAATATAATTGTTTTTGATTGAAATATTATTATGGTATGTATTTCGTCTTAAGAATTCAGGAAAAACATAAGAAATAACCTTAATTTCAATAATCCCACTTTAAAAGAATGTTATTATTTTTGACAAAAAATTATCATCTACTAAAAATGGAGAAATAAACATGAATTTAAATTTATGCTAAAGTAATTTAGTCAACCCCAATAAAATTCAACTTATCTCTCATTGATAAAATATGACTGTTTTTGGCTAAAATGATATTTATTTGCCCTTTAAAATTCAGAAAAAATAAAAAATAACCTTGCTTTTAATAATCCCACTTCAATAGAATGCAATTTGTTTCGACAAAAGAATTATCATCTACCCAAAATTTAATAAAAAACAGGAAATTTAAAATTATGTTAAAATGAATAATCTATGTTAAGTCAACCCTGATAATTTTTATACTTATTCCTCATAAATAAAATTTAATTTTTTTTTTTATTAAAATGGTATTTACTTTCTCTTAAGAAATCAGAAAAACATGAGAAATAACATCAATTTCAAATTAAAATTATCCCTCTAGAATGCAATTATTTTTGACAAAAAGCCATCTCAGAATTCAGAAAATACAAAAATACGAAATTTTAAATTATGTTAGAGAAAAAAAAAACAAAGTTTGTGTTAAATATGTAAAATATAAACTACAAAAATACTATATCTACTCAGAATTTAGAAAAATGTGAAATTTAAAATTGTGTTAAAAAAAGAACATCAAAATTCTTCCCTAAAAATCTCAAACTTGCCTCCCATTAGTAGAATATGATTATACATGTATTTTACTAAAATAATATTTATTTTTTACTAAAATTGCAAAAAAACATGAAAAATAAAATAGTTAGTATTTTATTAAATAATAAGTTAGTATTTTATTAAATAATAAGGATGGTTCAGAAAAATTCAGAAAAAAAATATGAAAAATAAAATTCAGCAAATTTAAAAAATGAAATAAATTGTATTTTATTTAATAATTTATAAGTATTTTTCATATTTTATTACGGTAAATATTATAAGTATTGTTAAGAAGAAGAACTTGAAAAAAATAAAATTCAGAAAAAAAGAACTTGAAAAATAAAATTTAGAAAATAAAAAGGAAATAGTTAGTACTTTATTAAATATAATGGATTGTTTTTGACAAAAAAAATTACTATCTACTCAAAATGTAGATGTTCATGATTATTAGAATTATGCCAGGATAAGGAAATGGTCATTAATCAATAAATGGCTTGAATTGAATTAAACAATTTATATCCCCCACTTCTTCTGTACTTCTCTCTATTGATGATGTAATTCACTTCCTGTATTAGTGCACTTTCCACTCTTCTAACTCTCCTCGGATTTAAACAAGGTGTGTGAAAATCCGAAAACAATAAAATTCATGGACCACACATTTGTTTATGGGGTAAAATTTTGAAATAATGTAATAAATGGGTCCTAAAAATCTCCTTAAAATTTGTGTCGATGACAGCCATAAATTAATATTCCAAAAGGTGCATTTTGAGGAATAATATTAAATACTTCATTTCTTTGCATATCATTCATTCAATCATTTATTCATTTATTCATTCATTCATTCATTCATTTGTCTGTTCATTCGTTCGTTCATTTGTTAGATCAATGGATCATTCCTTTGTTCATTCATTCATTCATTCATCAGATGTTCAAAATTATGTTTTGAAAACAAAATTAAATTTGAAAATACCAAACTAGTGCCACTTTGAAGGGTGACAAAAACATTATACCATACTGGTTTTTAGCAGGTTCCATGGTCCATTGTACCCTGTCAAAGATTAATACAGTAAAACCTCGTTATAATGCCCCTCGATAACTTTGCCACCTCGCTTATCGCCACACTATTATGAAGTTCCAAAATCCATTTTGTTTATGTTTTTCTTTATGAGTCTCCCTCAATTTATCGCCAAACCCCTTTATAACGCCAAAATATGACTGAACAAATGGAGGCGATGAATCGAGGTTTTACTGTATCTCTTTACATCAGGGTAAACTGGGCTGCGTAACCTATCAAAAACCAGTATAACTTATAGTAAATATAAGGGTCACAAAAAAGCCACTAAAAGCCGATAAAAGCCACTTTTACTGGTTACCTTGGGTGGCCTTAATAAATATGCAGTATAGATCTACTGGTAGATTATAGTACCCAATATACAGTAGATCATCAGTACAGTCAACCGTGTCTATAAAGGCCACTTAAGAGGACCAATAAAAGTATCTTTTATGGGCAGGTGGTCCTTATATTCAGGTTCATACCAATCCATGTTCAAACTACAAATCCAAGGTTCAAGATAAATCAAAAACAAAATTATCAATTCATGTCCAAAACCACAATTCCCAAAGCAAAGTAAAAACTTTGAAGCTGGAAAATAACATAACTAGTGAGCAGTTGATATTTAAATTTTACTGGCCTTAAAAATCAGGTGGCCCTTATATAGAGGTGACCTTAAAGGTAGGTTTGACTGTATATAATTTACACATACTGTAAGTAGATTACTGTACAAGAAAAATTAGCAGTGGTAACTTTTGCAGTTTTGATCTTCTTAACTATTATGTGGCAAGAAATTTTCGCAATTCTGCCTGTAGGGAAAGTGTACTGAGGGGGGAAAGCAAATTCCGCCGGAAAGATATATTGGCAGTACAAGAGCCACAGTGAAAATCACTAATATTTTTTCACTGTGAATGTTTCTTTTTATTCAGTATTGGTATGCATTATAGATAGTTAGTACCGGTATGCATTATAGATAGTTAGTACCGGTATGCATTAATATCATTTTATGAATTTTACATACTATCAGTTTGCATTGCTATCTCCATCAAACATGATTTCATAATAAATGAAAAATTAGTCTAACCTTAAACCTATATATACAATTGTGAATAAATTTCATCAAAGGTAGATAAATGCGTAATTACACTGCACCCACAGATCACGTAATGTTAATGAGTTTAATATCACTATTAACTCCCCGTCGTCAACAGGAAGTCTTATTGTATCGTGATTAATATCAAAAACTGTTTAGCGTAAAGTAAATCAAATGATCGTTTTCACATCATAATATCATAACAAGAGGTCTATCCCGTACTATATATAGGTAAACAACATTGACCTGTCTGTTTGAACTTTCATTAGGAATATTAATATAGGAGGATCCACTCAATAAATGGGTAGTGTTAGGATTCACGGTTAATACATATACACTTGTCTATGATTTGTGTTCACATTATATAGACGAAATATACACGCATGATCCCTATTTTTAAATTTACTTGTCCATAATGAATATTTAAAACAAAGGTCAAACGGACAGGTCAATGTTGTTTGTCTATACCCTAGATGAGTTTTACATAAATGGGGAGGGGGGTTGTGTTTTCTAAGTAATTAAGCCTCTCTCCTAGGCTTGTTATGTTGTGTTTGGTGTATTGAGGTTCTCGTCTTGGTTTTCTAATTATGTTTTAAGTGAGTCTTTTGATGCTTGCCTGCCAGATTGTCGAATAAAGAGAAGAACATAGACAACTTCATCGAAAATAATTGCCGAAAAACATTATATATATATTTCATTGGCAGCTGTTGGGGATGTCTAAAGCTTGCTCGTTTTGTAATATCTTTTGTGGCAGAAAACGAAACAGGAAAATTATTGGTAGAACTACTGGTGCATCCCACTTCAATTTATTGTACACACTCTAATGAAAACAGTTGTTCTTAGATTGGCTCGGAGCCTGGATATTAAATAGGTTGTCAGGGCTGTAATGGGGATGATGAAAAAATGAAAAATGAAACATTCTTTGTGCAATGGTTTAGTTTTTCTTACAGCTATGCTAATGACTTTTATTTATAGTAGATTCCTTTATAAATAAATACCGATTTTTTTTCTCCATTTTCATTCTTTTCCTGTCCTTATTTTTGTTTTCATTAGTATACCACCGCTTTTTAGAAGAAGAAGGGGGTATTAGAAACATACCGCCTTTGGTTCTGGGTGTTATAGTGGATTATCCCACGAATGAAAAAAATAAATGAAGTCAAGGGTGTGAATTTTTTTTCTGAGTGGGATTATCCACTATAACACCCAGAACCAAAGGTGACATGTTTTTTTTAACTATATTTCATGTCTTTTCAACACTGTCTTTCTCAGTGATAAGTTTTTTGATGTCTTTGTCAGAAATACTGACAAACGCCATCGTTTGACAGTTGTTTGTTTACAAATGTTGTCTGTTGTAAAGCTTCCAGAAATACTAAATGTTAAAATAGAAAAGAACGGAACTTGTTCAAAATTACGGGATGTTTGCAAGGGCAGTAATTTTTTCATCAACACCCTTTGTCAGTATTACCATCCTGTGGTTAAGGAGGGATGTGGCTTCATTAACATTACCACTTCAGTTATAAGAATTCGTAAAATTATACCAGATTAACTCCCTGCATTTGAGCAATCAGAAACCGAGAAATTTACATGAAATATAATAAACTGGTTTACTTATGTACTTCTTTCTGTCCATTCGAAACAAAATTTTTTCTCAGCAACTACTACAAACAGCCACTTGAAATTTTGATTGCGAGTTTGGTATCAGGTTTCATGCCGCAAGTACCTATTTCAAGTCTGCCAGACATCTATCTCCTGTTTATCGACTATTAGTTTATTTTCGACATTTACGGTAAATGGTTGAAGTTAAAAGCAGGGGTATGCTAAGTGAGCAGTAGCTCACAGATTTCTTGTTTGTGTAATTATTGTTGTTTGTTTTTTTGTTTGTTATTGCAGTTTATAATGTTTTTCTCGAAATATTTGCATCAGGTCTTGATGGCTAAGTGGTTGTAAGTTAAAGATTACAGACCACAACACCTCTTGGACAGCAAATCCGAATTGGACAGGTTTGTCAGTTCGCTTGCTGAAGGTGAATGTTTTTTTTCTTGGTGCTCCACCATTTCTGAACTGACCTTCTCGCTGAAAATGAAATCCGAATTGGACAGATCCCAATGTGAGGGTTTGTCAGTTCGCTTGCTGAAGGTGAATGTTTTTGTACAGCGTGAACAAAGTGAACGTGTACTTAGCTATCGCTTTCTTCCAAGATATCGAGCTTCTTTCATATGAAATTATAAGATATGAGTACACCTGGAAATAGTGCGCCTGGTAAATGAGCGTGAAAGAAGTATATCTGTTTTATCGTGAGATATGTATTCTGAGACGGGTAATGCATTTGGTTACATATGCACATTTCGAATAAATTTTCGGAATACATTTCGGAATCTAGTAAAATATTGCGACGGGACGCATCTAATAATTTCTGCAATTGGGCGAACTGATCTCATGTTTACAATAAAAAAGTAGTTCGAGAAGTTTGCGTCCTACGATGTAAAATCATAACTTTTTATGAAATGAACAGCAATGGCAGGTTGTTTAATTAATTCTTCGTGAAATCTACGGAAATTTAAATTTATTTTGAAGGTTATGATAACGTATTTTGATGTTGAGGCAATTGTGTCATATTTTAAAATGTTTATCGATTAGATTTTACTTTCGTGAAAGGGAGATAATTCGTTCAGTTTTGTGTGCAAATTTTAAATACAGTCGTTTTACCAGTTCCGAACAGGGTTTCATATAAGCGCTGCTGCAGACGTCATCCACAAGCAGAGGAAATAAAATTTATGTGGTGTAATAATACAAATGTTTACTGATTCCAAATATCGACACCTGTCCTCAAAAACATGTGGTAGTATGTTTTCTTCAAAAAATCATTTCCGTGATCACGATTTGTTTACATCGTTAAACTAGGTCACCAACAATCTGTCGACCTGTCCTGCACATACATTTAGGAAGCGGTTGAAGTTTATATTTAAACAATTAATGCCCATACATTCAAGTAGAAGCAAATTTAGAAAGTTATTTTGCGATTCCTTTAATTGAACGGGATTGAAATTTTAGATTATTCGGTAGTAAAAATTCGGAACTGGTAAAACAACTGTATCGATACTTCACCATTAACATGAAACGGGAATAGCAAATGATCCAGTTACATACAACCGCTAGAATGTACCCCCTCATAGCGACGGTAGGATCTGCAAAACTCTACTTTCTCTCTATCCGAAATGACAAAACGATTGGGTACAACTTTTTTAAATTTTATTTACCGATTGTCTTTTTCATATATTTATGAAATTATTATTTTCTACCATTTAATTCAGCAATACACCGAATTTTCGGTTATATTCTGTCTTGCCACAACACAATTTTTCCAACTACGCTGTACAACAGCACGGCAGTGCTATGTTTTTTCTTGGTGCTCCACCATTTCTGAACTGACCTTCTCGCTGAAAATGAAAGAATCCTAACTAGGGCATAAAATTCATGACGCCTCTCCGCTCTTAATATTGATGATCTGTCCAAAAAAAGACATGCAAGATTATGTCAAAGATTCAACATTTCGTATCCACACATATCCATTAATTTGAACAATTTTTCATCATCATGGCCATTAAAAACAAATGTAAAATCACAAAATAGCAGTATTCAGTTTATGTAATATTTACCAAATGAGCTTTAAAGTTTCACAGGGTCAGCACTGTTTTGTTGAAAAAAAAGGATTTCTAAGACTTTTTTGTATGTTACGGATTATTTAGTGTCTGAGTTTTCAAAATAGATTAATATTCGTTGCAAATTGTTACATAATTTATTTTGAACAGTTAATGGTTTAATTATGGCCATTTTAACAGCTGTAGTCAAACAAACTATAGGAATTCTTAAGCAGCTTGGCTTGGTTTGAAGCTCTAGACATCTTTTATTTCTTTATGTACATTCTTAAAGTATTACTTGCACCATTTACTTTTTGGTTTTTAATAAAACCATATGTTTTATCGATTTAAATAGACTTATAATATCTCTCTCTCTCTCTCTTTCTCTCCAGACAAGACAACTAGACAAAACGGTCTATCTCTTGCCAACCCCACCCCCACCCCCTCTCTCTCTCTCCACACAAGACAAACTAATCTATCTCTAGCCAAACCCCCCTCTCTCTCTCTCTCTCTCTCTCCACACAAGACAAACAAATCTATCCCTCTCCAACCTCCCCCCCTCTCTCTCTCTCTCTCTCTCCAGACAAGACTCTCCAAACCTTTCGTCTGGTAATACAAGTCAATGATAAAACAGCCCAAAACAAACTCTCAAAATTCTAATTTCAAATTTGTTTTAAGATTTTAATTGAAAATTTTGTCAGTTATTGAAATGTATCTACTTAAGAAACACAAAGGTGTGTTATATTGTTATAAAAAAGTCTAAATGATCCAGTCATTAATCATAGATGTCACAAAAATGTCCAGCAAAGCTTTTTACAGGTAACAACAAAAGGCCTAAATGCAGGCCTATTTTGGCTCAGTAGCTACTTGTGATTTTTGAATTGGAGATAGTTTTTAATTGAATAATTTGAACAATAGGACTTATTTTGTGTACAATGGGACATATTTTGCCTCAGTAGCTTCTTGTGATTTTTAAATTAGAGTTACAAGTTTAAATTAAATAACTTTTAACAAAAGGATGTGGTTTTTCATGACAGATTTTAATCAGAAGCTGTTTTACAGTCTCGGTATTGCAGGATTGTGTATGTTTATGAAACTTTCTGATGGATTTGGAGTCAAAGTGTCTGATCATTTTTGTTATAGCAAGACTATTATTTATATCTGCTTTTAATTACAAAATTTGTATTTTTAAAAAAGTGGGATGAGGGCGGTTGGGGTTCAATGGTTGTGTGGTCTAAAGTGTAGGCTGACTTATGAGTCATACCATTTCTCGTCACCTTGGTTGGAATCTTGAAGGGTTAGTGGTTTTATCTGTATACTCTGGTTTTCTCCACCATCTAAGAACTGACAGCCTCAATATGAGTTAAAATCTTGACTATGCATAAATCACCATTTTTTCAGTTATAAAAAGAGAAAAATATTTTTATTTATTTGAGTTTTTTCTCTTTCTTACTTTTCTTATTTAGCATAATGTTTAATCATTAATGTTAGTTGGGTTTAAGTTTTGAAGTTTGGTAATTTTGAAAAAAAAATGTTGGGAGAAAATTTCATGTAATTATGGAATTGCAATGTAATTGAAAGAAAAATCATTGACATTAAATTTTGTGGTATTTACTAACCCACTAAAAATAAAGGGAAATTTAATTCATAAATACATGACTACATGACTGAAACAGAATTGCTCAGGTTTTATTGAATCCATTGGTACTTATAGCTGACAATTACAGCAATAATTAGGATTTGTGCTATTAAAATTTACAGAAAAGGGCAATGCTTTTCTTTTGCTGAAATTTAAAATGTTGACATAAACATAAATCATTGCAAATTGATGACCAATACTACTTAACAGACTTTGTCCACTTTGTAAGCTTAATCTTATAGTGGGAATGCCATTGTCAGTCATATTGTGAGCAGATCCCTACAGTGTTGGTGGTCATCTTACAAAAATATATCAAGCTGTTTAGATTATGTGTAGCTCATTCTCTTATCAATGACAAAAAATTAATTGTTTGCTTAATCAACAGATACAATATGCCAAAGCTTCTGATGTTGACCCTTATTAGGTAATATTGCCCATAATTCAATTGACTTCCCGCCTTGCATTACCCATAATTCTATTGACTTCCTGTCTTGTATTCTTTATTGTGGTCACTTTTATGTCTGTTTATAGAAGGTGGTCATTTATCAAAGTCACTGGCTTTAATGACCAGGAAATGGGATTTTGTTCAAGATGGTCATGCCAAACCCCTTCTTTTTGAAGGGACCTTTGAGTATGGGAATTGTTTGATTAAATTATTTTTATCTTTGTGTAAACTTAAAGGGTTTGGAGGGATTTGATGATCAATTTCAACATTCACAAAAAAGAGAATATTATTTAAAGGATAAAATCAAAGAGAACATTTTATTTATTGGTTGATTTATTAGAATTTGAAGACGATCCTGTATTGTCTCCATAAGGTCTTTTGCTTAGTTGATTTCCCCTTTGATGATTACATGATGTATGGAGATGTTCGCTGTTGACTTCTTGATGTTTAATGAGAGAGTTTTTGGAAGTGAATTGGCATGCATCATTTTGTGCAAATCATAATTGTAAAATGATAGCGAAATTTGGACCTAAACACTTTAAAAAAATACAATTCAACTATGAATAGAAAAACTTCAAAACTGAAGATTTTGACTGGAATTATTGCATTAACAGTATAGCCAAATCTGTCTATAAAGTCCATCTAAGGTAACCAGTAAAAGTTGCCTTTATGTACAGTTGCCATTTTGTTAAGGTTCAAATGACATGAATAAAGAGAAATTGGAATAAAATTTTACTGGTCTTAAACAACAGGTGTCACTTGTATAGACTTGGCCTTTAACGCAAGTTGACTGTATTAGGGTATATCTTTTTGGGGGTTTATACAGGGTTTGGTTTACACAGAACAGGTTCCATTGCATTGAGTGTATTTAGTCAGGAAATAATGGATTATTGCACTTTGTGGTAATAAAACATACCGGTAGATCATGTTATGACATAAGATCATAAATGGGTCAGAGTGCATTTCCGTAAGATTTTAGTTGCCAGCATGTGGGTGTGCATGTATTGTTGTTTGGTACTGAGGATTAAGGTGATTTTGTGATATAGGACATTTGTAACAAATTAAAGGTGTTTTATATAAGGTATTAAGGTGTCTAGACATGTATATATAAATGTCAGATTAATATACAACTGACACTAAGATAGATGTATTCCTCCCTCTCGCTCTTTCTCTCTCTCTCTCTCTCTCAGAACAACCTGTATCTCTCTATCTCTCTCTCAGAACAACCTTCTCTCTCTCTCTCTCTTCTTGCTCTGTATCTCTTGCTCTCTTGTGCTCTTATCTATCTCGCTTGCTTGCTCTCAATCTCTTGCTCGCTCTCTCTCTCTCTCTCTCTCTCTCTCTTTCTCTTTCTCATGCTTAGGTCTGAAAAGAGTTTTCCCTTCTCACTGCAAAATCTTATTTGTTGACATCACAATCGAAGTGATACTGTGACATCAGATGAGCTAGTCTATTCCCTTGGCAAGACAGAAAAAGCTTACAAAGGTAAAACACAGGATTTTCTTTTCTGATATTAAAGTACATATTGGTTGTTTTGGAGGGCTGAGAAATAAGAATGAGCTACACTAATTAACAAGACTTTGAAGGCTATAATCGTGATAAATTTGATATACATAGACGTTTAGTTACTGAGTTACCCTGCCTTTATAACTGTGATTTAAGATGACACTAAACCTCTTGGATTTCCCTAACTCCCCCAAAATTAACACATCAAAATTAATCTAGCTTATATAACACCAGACACAAGAAGACAAAAACTGTCAATTATCTTAATTAGGAGGGAGATATATGGGATATATGACCAACTGACTGCTGTTCTTGCTGTTCTCGGTGATAGTGACCTGGTGCCCTGCATCAAAGTAAAAGCCATAGGGGTTATGTTTACAGCAGATTACCTCTGGTAACCATCAGGATTTCATCCAACCAAAACTTTTACGACTTTCTCTTCAAAGGACCTTTATACAAATTGTTTTTTTTTCCTCTTGTATCGCTTTTGTTTTCATAGTAAATTTTTTTAGTCATGCTGGTTTAATTTTAAAATTCTACAAGTTGATGTTCTAATTCTTAATGAAACAAAAATTCTGAAAAATCTGGAAAATATCTGAATTCATTCACAATTTTTCTGATGCTCAAAAATTAGCCTCTGAATTTTTCAGATCACTTTAATCTGTAAATTCTGAATTCATTCAGAAAATGTAAAAGAAAAAAATCAAATTCAAGAAAAATAAAGAAATTTTTCCACCAAAATTCAGACAGCTGTATTCCAAATGTTGTCTGAAAATTATGAATGTAAAAACATTCCAAATTCATGAAAAATTCAGAACTTTTTCTGACATAATTGAAACAACTGTATTCCAAATATTGTCTGAACATTTTGAATGTAAAACATTCCAAATTTATGAAAATTTCAAGAAAGATTCAGAACTTTATCAGACAAAATTCAGACAACTGAGGATGTCTATTGATCAATATATAAAGTTATCATATTTTTGGTTTGATAGTTTATCATTAGTATTTTTTAAAAATTTATGATAACTTTTATATTTTATATACATCAGGGGAATGAACTTTTATCTTTGGATTTTGACAGCTTTATTTCAAAATAAATGTTTTCCACAGAGTCATATAAAAATTGTATATTTTATTTGCTTCATCTTTGTTAAGAAGACAACTAAAATTATGGTACATGTATTTAATTTTCTTAAGGATGCTTGATATACTTGAACTTTTTTCATCAACAAGGCAGATAAATTTGCCTCAATAATGCCATCAGCGCAATGCACAGGCAAAATGTCCGCACCTTTGCCTATAGCTGATGACATCTTGATATAAGTGAAATATTCTTGACTGGGACGTTAAACACCATAACTCAACTTAGCTCTTTAAAAGAAGACAACTGAAATAATGGAATTTAATTTTCTTTGGAGTTAACGTCTCAGCCAAGATTCCTTCACCTATATTAAGGCAGTCAGTTTATGGAGGAAACCCTGAGTGTCTAGAGTAAACTTCTGGTCTGACAAACTTTCTCACACTAGGATCTGTCTCAATTGGGATTCCAACCTAGGCAGTGAGCAACACTGTGATCCCTAAGTGCATGGCTTAGACCACTTGGCCATTGATTCCCCTCAAATTTTGGGTATTTAATTTTATAGAAATAGATGTCCTAAGACTCCTTCTTCTAACATAAACTTTTTTCATCAAGAAGTCTGATAGATTTGTCTCAATGTGGAGTTTTCAAATCAGAAATCAATTCATTTTGGAGTGGATTACCAGTAATAGAGTTTTATGCCCTAGTCAAGATTCTTTCATTGATATTGAGACATTAATTTCATAGAAGGTGGAAGAAACATGAATGTCTGGAAAAAACTACCAACCTAACGACCTTTTTGCTCCTGAGTGGGTTTCCAACAAAGATGGTGAGAGGCACTTTGATATGTAAACACACACTTTAGACCTGACTCTGTCGATCATTTTGGTAAAATGTAATTTGAGTGAAGCTTGTGGAACTTTCCTTTAATGTAAGTTCAAACCTCAAGTGTCACAATTGTTATTAAAGAGCACTGTTCATCCTCACTTTTACAACACATTTATTTTTTTTCTGATTGAAAAAAAATTAAATCCAAATTTTTTAGAATCTTTATCTTGACATTTTCATCTTTCTGGGTGTAAAAAAATTGAAATTCATCCTCATGTCCTCATATACAACATATTTTTTTCCGATTTGTAAATAAATCCAAATTTTATAGAATTTTTTTTTCTTGACATTGCCTTTTTTCTGATTGTAAAAAAATTAAAATTTATCCTCATTTTTAGTTTTTTTTCTAATTTAAAAAAATAAATCCAAATTTTATAGAATCTTTATCTTGACATGGCCATTTTTTATTGCAAAAAAATTAAAATTCATCTTCATTTTTACAGCACATTTTTTCTAAATAAAAAGTCCTAATTTTATAGTTTTCTGTATCTTGGATTGTAAAAAAAAATTTTTTTATTTTTTTTAAATGCCAACATTCTGTGACATATTTATGGTGTGTATAATCTAACTGTTTTATTTCAAATCTGAACTTGGAATTATTTTTAACTATATATACCAAGTGGTGCAAGTACAAGGAGATTAGTCGAGTGGAGCAATAGAGTTTAACTACCCAGCCAAAATTCTTTTTCTTCCATCTCCCTACATTTGAGATAGAGATTTCTGCTTGAAGAAACGATGGTAGAAATTTCTATCCTCAACTCTTCGTGTGTTTATCTACTACTGTTTATCTTCACCTACACGTGCAGATTTTTAGTGATGTCACAAACAAGGACAATTGCATGACGTCATTAAATGGGGACATGATGCCTTCTTGTGGGAATATGACACCTAATCTTCCAAAATTTAGAAACTCTTATTGCGTTTCAAATGTTTATTCTGGGAGAATAGAATAAATAACTTTGTTTTCTAGTTTATACATTGTGTATAAACCAAAATCAGGTACAATCTGTCCGATGGTCATATTTAATTTTATGTAAAACGTTAAAGAACAAAGTTAGATTTACAAAGATGGCGTCGATTTCGATGTGACTGATACTTGAAGCCAATAATTGTCATCAAAATGGAAGAAAAAGAATAAGTCATGAGGTTATCCATGTAGGATAGGGAAATCTAACTCTCGGGCTTTTTAATATTTCTGTCAGAGACTCGGCTTGTAAAACAGCAAGCCTCGTCTCTGACTGAAATATTCAACCCCTCGAGTGAGACTTCAGATTACTCGGCCATTTAGACCTATAAGGAGGTGAGAAAGTTTGTAAGATTTTTTGTACGTGGGTAAAGCTTTTTTCTGATATGAAATCGATCTTTTCCATAAAATTATTTCAACTGCCAAAATTCTATGACATTTTATACATGTACTTGATTAGTTTGAGAAAAAAAAACTTAAACATCAAAAAAAAAAAAAAAACTTTTTAGGTTTTTAGGATGTTTTATACATCGGTATAGGTTTTTCCCATATGGAATAAAAAATCAATTTTTTTCCATAAATTATTTCAACTGCCAAAATTCTATGACATATTTATATATCTTAGCTGGAGAAAAATTAACTTTTCTGTACTTAATTTGAATTGACAGGAGTTCTTAGGACATTTTTTGTTAGATTTTTTTCAGACATGTGGCTATCATTAAGTATTCAAAGACTCTCCTTTTTAGTGATTCATATTAATTTTGTCATAAGGAAAAATGTTACCATGGTAACCAATATATGATGGTTGAAGATCAACAGTTGTTGTTTTTTTCCGGCTCTGGAATATGACAGCTAATATTTAAATTAAATCACCAACTTCCTAATAATATTTAGGGATTGAAAATCAACATGAGTGCAAAATGATTACATTTTGGGTACTCTTTGATGGTGTTGTCTTTGTAAACTTCACATGGTTATGAATTGCTTAATTAACTTTAACAGGTGCTTTTTTGGAGTAATGTTGTATTTCTTCATTTAGAAAGGTTGATAGAGTTCTTATCCATATGTTTTAAAATTGTGTTTTTTTAATAATTAAAAAATTTAATTCCATCCTTTTTGTTTTAATTTTTTTTTATTTATTTCAAGATTGTTTCTTTTAAGATCAAAGAAAATATATATGAAAACCAGTGTAAATTTAAATAATTTACATTACCCATACGTAAGTTTTAAGTGGAGTGAAATTTGGTAATTGTGTTTACATAACAGTCAAGAATATTTCACTTAAATCGAGATGTTGCCAGCTATTGGTGCAGAAATTTTGACTGTGAGTTACCCTAATGGCATTATACAGCAGGTTTCTTTAACATTTCAAGCTCACTGTGACACAAAACATGGTTTATTTAAAGTTCCTATCTAAAAGAATAATGACTTTAATTTCATAATGCTGAGAGCTTGACGAAAGAACAGTCAACATACTTTCAAGTCTTTGGTCAGACCCGGTCAGGGTTGGAACCCATGACTTCCCACTTACGGAGCAAGCACTCTACTAACTGAGCTACCTCCATGGTGAAGTTTTAAGTAGAGTGGAATTGATTAGTTCTGTTTACAAAACAGTCAAGACTATTTCAGTTATATCAAGGCAGTTGGTTCAGGGATGATAGAGGAAACCGGAATGCCAAAAAGAAACCACTGACCTTTTGGTTAGCAAACTGACAAACTAGGTTCTACCCTGACTGGGAGCACATAATCCATAAAGCGAGAACTTTGGACCACTCGTTAACTCAGGGACCTATGTGGGGTTTGAGGCAATACATTGTACATAAGAGTTACCATGTCCATCTGTCTGTTTGTATGTTTGTGTATTTGTACATTAACTTGTAATTTAAACATTGATCAGTATTTTTGTGTTTGATATGATACCTGTACATAATTATCTCAGTGGCTGCTTGGCTACTGGACTTGATTTTTAACATGACTAATTTATTACAAACTGATTCACTCTTTCATTCATTATTAGGGTCATTTCTTGATCACAAGTATCCTCCCAACTTTAAACAGCTGATTCAGAAAAAAAAATTACTCAGAAAACCCTTGTTTATAAACTAGTAATATAAATGTTCTTGTAATCAGACCACTATTGTAGTTCATTGGTAGAGTTGAGTTGAGTAATGGTGTTTAACGCCCCCCCCAGTCAAGAATATTTCACTTATATCCAGATGTCTCCAGCTATAGGCGAATATGCAGAAATTTTTGTCTGCATTGTGCTGATGGCATTATACAGCAGGATGCTTTATCCTGCCACATCTAATGTGACACGGGACCTGATTTATTTTAAGTTTTCATCCGAAAGACCCGTGAATTTCATTTCATTTTGCTGAGTACTTGGCGAAATAAAAGTCACTACCCACTTACAAGTCTAGGGTTAGACCCAGTCGGGTTCAAACCCAGGACCTCCCACTTACAAAATGAGTACTCTACCAACTGAGCTACTGCAGTGGTACTTAATTGGTAGAGTGCTCACTTCATGTGAGAGAGGTCTTGAGTACAAAAACTGGCCAGGTCTAACCATGACTTGATAATAGGTAGTGACTTTTCTTTTGCCAAGCACTTGGCATTTAAAAATGAAAGTCACAGGGTCTTTTAAAAACTAATGTCCCATTTCACAGCAGGCATGACATGTTAAAGAATGCTCCCTGCATGCACCTGGCTCTGAGCGTACTGCAAACATCAAAATTTCTCTCACTTCACCTATAGCAGGTGACGTCTCAATATAAATGAATTATTCCTGACTGGGATGTAAAACTCCACTCAATCAATCATCCCTTGTCTGTCTTTTATCATGTTCAAAATGTTGCTTACTTCTGACAACCTCACTGTTTAATTGTTCACTCATACTTGCTTCAAATTTTACGTTTGAGTGATGTTATAGTGTTCTTGATCTACAGGAATTAGAGATGTTATATGGAAGATGTTTTTATTCATGTGGCACCTTTCATCTAGTTTTGTTAAATGTTTTGTTTGTTTTTAGTTTCAGTACCTTAAAAAGATCCCAAAATCGCTGAAATTAATCTAAGGAAAAACAATAATTAAGGAATGATTGTGAAACTTGGTCTTTGAACCATCTAGAAAAGAATAATTCCTGAATATATAATAAACAAGCAGCCCCCTTATGTGAGTTACCTCCCTTGTAATGGATTTAATCAAACATGGTGCAAACAAGTCCATCATGCCTCATACAATTTTAATTTGAGAATTTATATTTCATATTGATGTGTTAAGAATGAACATGTATATTGAAATTTATATTAATTTCTAGGTTTTTTTTATTTTTTAATTTTCAGTTTATAAATCACCTGACTATGAAGCCCTTGGATTTAACCTTATCAGGGATAAGCTATGCGAGATGGGATATCCTGAAGCCATAGCAGATTTTGAATATGATCCCTCATTTCCTATAAGGTTAGTAATGATATTAATGTAGTGAAACACACCTTGTACACCCTAAAGTAAGGAATGTGGTTCATCAGTGTACCATATGAAATCTCATAACTTCTGCGAAACGATTATTTCCATTGGAGATGGAATTGCTTCAGTTCATTTTTCCCGTAAAAATGGGGGTTACTTCAGGAAATTTCAAAGTAACTGTTTTCCAAAACATTCTGCACAAAAATTAAGGGGTATTGATCATGTGGTGCGCTGGCGAACCCCATTTGCACAACCAATGAAATAGAAGGTGGTGAGACAGTTTGAATAAGATTGGTCATTTCATAGTTACGGTTTTCTACACCCCAGTCAACATTCTATCACTTATATTGAGCGGGACAGTTCTGGGATGGTGGATTGGTTGGTTGGTTGAATTTTGCTTAACGTCGCACCAGCAATTTTTCAGCTATTCACGACGGGAACTATTTTAATAATCTCTGTGGATTAATCTATGAACAATTTTGTGTATGCATGTGAAGTGCGAGTGTGTTGTATGGTCTGCCTTGTACTAGCGCGCACTCAGGGCGACTTTACCGTGCTAGTTCACAGAGTCAGTACGCCGCAGACAAGTGTACCACTCCCCCAGTCCATTATACTGATACCAGGTGAATCAGTAAAGGCCAACGGCAAGGAAAATTCACTTTCCCACATGTGGTCGGAGCGGGACTCGAACTTACAGCGGTGAGAGACCCTGGATTTGAAAACTAACGTCTTATCCATTAGGCCACCGTGACCATAACTCTGGGATGGTGGAGGAAACCTGAACAGCACAGAAAAAACCACCAACCTTCAGCAAGTGAACTGACAAACTTTTTCACACTGGGATCTGTCATGAATGGGATTCAAAGCTATGTCATGGGACTGTTCAGTGCTTTTGACTAGGTACTTGGGCATTATAAAGGGGTTTGATAATAAATCAGACTCATATTGAAAAAGTAAAAAGAAATATACTGTTGCACTTCATAATACTTTGGTGATAACTATGATGGTATGAGTAATTAAAGAACATTAAAAAAATGTCTCACTGTAGGTGGGTTTTCTACAAATTTAAAATTGATAGCCAAATTTCCAAAATTTGTATAGTATAAAAAAAAGTATTTTTAACAAATCGGCTAAAATACATTTTACTTTATTTTTTAAATTTCTCAGAAATTAGAAGCCATTTCTGATTTTGCCTACCAGGAATTGAAATATAGCTGTTTGTCTTTCAAGAACCATGATATGATTATTGATTTAGAATAAAACTTAATTCACATTTAATTCTATCATCATGTAAAGTATATGGAATATAAAAAAACAATCTGTATGTTGGCATGTTTATTGTAAAAATAACTTTTACCACTAACATATTATTGTACAATAAAATGGCTGTATTGTTCTCAAATTTCATTGTATCTTCAAGTCTCAGAGTAAATATGTTTATCAAACAAATTGACCTGTTCACTTGACCTCTTATTAGGAAAATTCATATAGGAGGGTCCACCCAATTATAACATAGGTTAGGATTCGCAGTTCATACATACACAATGCATGTATACTTAATTACTAGTAATAGTGTTTCCTTGTTATGTACTTGGAGGTCACGGTGGCCTAATGGATAAGTTGGTTGTTGGTTGAATGTTGCTTAACTTCGCATCAGCAATTTTTCAGCTATTCGCGACGAGAACTATTTAATTATTCTCTATGGATTAATCTATGAACAATTTTTGTGTATGCATGTGAAGTGCAAGTGTGTTGTATGGTCTGCCTTGTACTAGCGTGCACTCAGGGCGACTTTACCGTGCTAGCTCACAAAGTCAGTACGCCGCAGACAAACGTACCACTCCCCAGTCCATTATACTGATACCAGGTGAATCAGTAAAGGCCAACGGCAAGGAAAATTCACTTTCCCACATGTGGTCCGAGCGGGACTCGAACTCACAGCGGTGAGAGACCCTGGATTTGAAGACTGACGTCTTATCCATTAGGCCACCGCGCCCTCCCCTAATGGATAAGATGTCAGTCTATAAATCTAGGGTCTCTCAAGGTTGTGAGTTAAAGTCCCGCTCAGACCACATGTGGAAAAGTGATTTTTTTTTTTTGCTGTTGGCCTTTACTGGTTCTCCCTCTGTCAGTATAATGTGACTGAGGGAGTTGTACGCTTGTCTGCAGCATACTGACTCACTGAGCTAGCACATTAAAGTCACCCTTAGTGTGCGCTAGTACAATGCAGACCATAAAACACACCTGCACTTCACATGCTAACATTTCTGCCACTTCACCTGTAAGTGGTAATATCTCAATATAAGTGAATTATATTTACTAGGACATGAAATTCCATTCAATCATTAATGGGTCTTTATTATATATTTACACATTGGCTACAGTAAAATCTTGTTAAAAGGCGTCATCATTTGTTACTTCTGTGACAGCTTACAGTGCTGTGACAGCTAGCAGTTCAGGAGTTATTTCTGTAACAGCTTACAGTTCTGAAGTTAATGTTGTGACAGCTAGCAGTTCTGGAGTTATTGTTGGGACAGCTTGCTGTTCTAGAGTTAATGCTGTGACAGATATCAGATCTGGAGTTACTGCTATGGCAGCTTACAGTTCTAGAGTTACTGCTATGACAGCTAACAGTTTTGGAGTTATTGTTTTGGCAACTTGCAGTTCTGGAGTTATTGTGACAGATAGCAGTTTTGGAGTAAATACTGTGACAGCTTACAGCTCTGTAATTATTGCTTTGACAGCTGGCAGTTCTTAAGTAGTAGCAGTTCAGGTGTTATTGCTGTGGCAGCTAGCAATTCTGAAGTTTTTGCTGTGGTAGCTAGCAGTTCTGAGGATATTGCTGTGGTAGCTATCAGTTCTGGAATTTTTGCTGTGCCTGCTTACAGTTTTTGAGTTACTGCTAAATGACAGGTACAAGTTCTGGAATTATTACTGCAACAGCTAGCAATTCTGGAGTCGTTGCTGTGGGAGTTAGCATTTGTGGAGCTTTTGCTTTGACAGCTAGCATTTCTGGAATTGTGGGTGATTTATTTTACATACTCAGCATTACTTTTTAGGATCTACGTGATGAAAAGAATCATATACTTATGATAGTTTAACATAGGAATGTTGTATTATTTTGATGTGCCTCGAGTGTTACATATGAAAGTTATTTAACTTATTTAATAAATTTCCATCACTTGTGTTAAGGTCTGTATGTATATTTCGGTCTATAAAAATTTTTTTTCCCTAAAACAGGGTACAGCTGTTACCATGGATTTCAAATTAATAACTATCTACTATATAATTAGGTTGAGAGGGATGTGTTTTGCAATATTTAAAATCTTACACCTGATATATATTTATATTAAGATGGAATGTAAGGTCTTCCAACCATTCTTAGATTTTTCCGACTCCTGTGGATAAAGTCAGGTCCTATGGATGAGATGCCACAATAGGCATTGCCACGAAAGGGATAGCCACAAATAAGCATTGCCACAAAGTGCCATTACCACAAAAAGGCATAGCCACAAATAAGCATTGTCACAAATAGGTATTGCCACAAAAAGGTGAAGCCACAAATAGGCATTGCCACAAAAAGGCATAGCCACAAATAGGCATTGCCACAAAAAGGCATAGCCACAAATAAGCATTATCACAAAAAGGCATTGCCACAAATAAGCATATTGCCACAAAAAGGCACAGCCACAAAAAGACATTGCCACAAATAGGCATTGCCACAAATTGGCATTACCACAAAGAAAAAGCCCATCATACACTGTCTGTTTCTGTTAGTAAGCTTCAAATGTACAACTTTCTGAAACTTAAATTCACAAATAGCTGGTGATTTCTAAGTGCCACTTTAATGTAGGAGAGCTTGTTATAGTTATTTGTCAGGTAAATTAGTATTCACAGGACTCTTACTTGGCCATATTTGGGGCTATTATTGGGCCTCATTCAAGATGAAAACACTCATGTTTTTTCACAAACACCAAGCTGATCTTCACAACTTTAAAAAAAGTTAAATTTTTGTATAAAATGATAAAATAATTGAAATAATAAAAAATTGATTCATGTAAAAAATTAATCTGGAAGCAAATAATACTAATATATACATGTATTAGTAAATTACATTTTACAGCACTAGATGGTCGTTTCGGAATACAATTCCTCATCAGTAATGCTTGGACCAAAATTATAAAACCAATTTTTTCCCCAAGATGTTGAAAATATACCCAAAGGACTTAAATATATTTTAATTACGTTAATTAAACATGTTAGCAACTGTCTGTTTTGTAACAATAAAGTTATTTTTCATTTTCACGATTTTGGCCACATGACAACTAATTTGCACAAATACATGGGCTCTTGTCCCATTCACAAAAGATTTAGAAACAGTCTTGGTTCACCAAAACCTAGAATACATCAGTCTCTGGCAAACACATAGCTTTAAAAAATGTGAAAAAAAGGAAATATGGATTTTGAATTTACATTTTTCTTGTCATTTCTGCCAAATAAATCTCAAAATTTTATGTTTGGATTCTGTTTAAATAAGTCAAGCTTAACATGTTTGAAGGTATCAGCCAATTGTTCGGTAGGAGTGCCGTACTCTGACAGAGTTACTCAGATAGATAATTCATGTTCTATAGGACATTATACATTAACGCTCTTCTGTTTTTAAGGATCATTAAGATGAACAATGTTGACTAAAACAAAAGGTACTCTTCTCTACACCTAAATATATATATATAAGTCATAATACACGTTTTCACTTCATAAACCTTTCATACAACCTCTTATTTTTTAGTACTAACACACATTGGTGTTTGTTTTTCAAGAAGTTTATTAAAAAAAACTTTCTTAGTATCTTGTGTATATTTTTTTATTGAAGCTTCTAAAAAAAGCTTTCCAAGTTTCTAGTGTTTACTTTGAAGAAGTTTGTGAAAAAGCTTTTGTGTGAACCAAACCATTTGCTAATGAATCGGAATGTTCTCATGTGCCATAAGTTCAAATCCCACCTATATTAGATTGCAAAAAAGTTTGACATTTCACTTGCAGAAGGTGAATATCTTTCTGCAGGTACTCTGGTTTCCTCTCTCCACCATTACAAAACTTAATGTATGCTAAGTGAAATAAACTTAATTCGGGCATAGAACAGTATTTCATCCACCTTTTTAAATCCCACCTGTATTCTATTGCTAGAGAGTTTTGACATTTCACTTGTAGAAGATAGATATTTTTTCTGCAGGCACTCTTGTTTTCTCCACCATTTCAAAACTTACTGTGTCCTAAGAGAAATAGAAATGCTTCATGTGAAAAACTGCTTTTCATCCACCCTTTCAAATCCTAAATATATTTTATTGCTTGAAAGTTTGGACAGGTTGCTATTTTCCTGCAAACACTTTGGTTTCCTCGCCATTCAGAAACTTCCTGGTAGTATCTTCTGAGTGAAATAAACTTGATTTGTGTGTAAAACACCCCATTAGCAAGTACCGAGTTCAAGTCTGCAAGACATCTACTTCCTGTTTACTGACTTAGTTTATTTTTCAACATTTGTCTTAGTTTATTTTTCAACATTTACATATGCTAAAAGGGGGTATACTAAGTGAGCAGTAATTCACAGATTTCTCGTTTGTTTGGCTTAAATTGAGAAGTAACAATTTGATAAATTTTTAACATAATTTTTACAGATAAGTGTCTTGGTGTATGTTACACATTTAGATATTTAATAAATTTATCAATGTTACATCAAAGGTCCTTATGTTACTTTTATTTATGTAAATAATTATATAAATATTTATATGATAACATGAAAAATCTGTCAAAATCTTACAAATATCAGATATATTTATTATTTTTTATCAACTAGCTTTACTGTATATATAAATCTACACTACTATAAACTGTGAAATATTTTTACATTAACAAAATCATATTTAGCAGTTGCTCATCTGTGTGATCGGTAGTTGAGTGGGTAGTAGTATAAAGCACACACTTACAGATGACAGCAACTCCAGGGATTTTCTGACCTTTTTGGGAAAAGGACTTTGGGATGAAATTGGGAACAATCCTCAACAAAAATGTAATTTTGGGAAAAATCACAACAACATATTAGAAACTCTTGACCACTAGAATACTGGTAATTGAACAAATTATATCGGTGTTCACAGCAAAATAGCGCTGTCTTTTGTCTCTATATAAATCATCCAGCAAAATTTGGTTAATATAGAGCGAAATCGTTATCAGAACGAGATATCCTCCGAATATGATGGTGATGATCTTGTGATTTTTTTTTCTCAAAAAATTGATAAACGTAGCTAATTAATTGGGAATTTTTTACTACAGAATTGGGAAAAATGTATGTTTTTTTTGCATTGGGAATGGGTCCCTTTACCGGTCCCTGTGGATACCCAGAAAAATCCCCGAACTCTCACCTTCTGAATTAGAATCATTTTGACACATCCTATCTAGAGAAAGTTTGTCATTTGACTTACCAAAGTTTGATAGTTTTCTTTGGTCACTCAAGTTTCCTCCACCGTCACTAAACTGACCCCTTCTATATAAGTTAAATAATCTTGACTGGGCATAAAACACCATTACTACACTCTTCTGCAATATAACGGGACTTTTCTGAATCTGGCACCCTTTACTTTACCTTCACAAACCAGTTGTGGACGGAAGTAATGGAGTTTTTTTTACATCCAGCTCAAAATTGTTTTACTTATATTGAGGCTGTCAGTTCTGGGGTAGATGGTGGAGGAAAATGGAGTTCACACAGAGAAAACTACTGGCATTTAGCAAGTGAACTGACAAACTTTCTCACACTGGTATGTGCCCTAGGGAGGATTCAAACCTAGAGATCTGAAGTCAGCACTTATGACCACTATGCTACCCAGACACCTCTCTCTCTCTCTCTCTCTCTCTCTCCCCCCCTCCCCGGGGTAAAAGGTGTCTGTTTTGTTGAGGGTGTAATTGAGTCTAATAGAATGAATTAAGGGTATGTTTGAGGGGTCATCATATGCAACAGGTCAGTCAAGTAGAGTGAAGTATTGATATGAGGAGACAGTCAAGATTTTTTCACCTATATTGAGTCAGTTATTTCTGGGATGGTGTAGTGAAACTGGACTTCCCAGAGAAAAAATTCATTTATTCATTTAAACATCAGTCAATATTCAACAGGTTAAGCTTCTGTTGAACCATTCCTTTATATATTCATTCTGTTGTTTCTTCCTTCCTTCCTTCCTTCATTCATTCCTTCATTCATTCATTCATTCATTCATTCATTCCTTTATTATTCGACAGGTTAAACATCCGTTGAACTTCTAAAATTTAAGAGTACATTTTACCACTGAATAATCAAACAACCAACCACCACAATAATCATCATAAGCAAGCTTGCATGTGTTTCTTATCAAATCTTGTATATATAAACAACATGCTATTTTTAATAACCAGTTTAGTAGTAACATTCAAATTTATTTCAAGTTTTCTGGATAACCTTTCTGATAAATATTTTCATTTAGAATAAAAAAAATCTGCATTTTATTGAAAGTGTGTCTGGCGATTAGAATGCATTTCCTGCATATGTTTTCATTCATTAAAACCAGATTATGTGTGCCACTCTTGCGTGACCTCACCCCCTTAGTTTTATCAGGTGCAGATTTTATTTAAATAATTTTTTTGGATTTTTTTCAGAAATATGAAAAAATGTATGGTCAGAATTAACAAATAACCGTCAAACCTGTCTGTAAAAATGTGTTTTTCAGTATTGGTGATTTCTTTGTTGTTGGTTGTAATAATGTTTAACATCACATCAGCAATTTTCGGCTACTCACGACCAGAGCAAGCTTGATTTTCTCAAAGGATTTGTTCAAAAGCATATACCGGTACATGTATGTCTGAGATGTGCGAGTGTGTTTTATGGTCTGCCTTGTACTAACGCGTGAGCAGTTAAGGGCAAAATGTTATACAGCTGTTGTATTTGTTCATATCATGATACAATATCATTTATTTAACTCAAAATATCTTCAGACATTTAAAATTTAAAAAAAACCAACTTGTTCATCTTGTCCTGGATCTGGTTATTCAAATATCCATTAGCTGAACTTGATTACCGGTAGCCTAAATTTGTATTTTGTGTTTGATGCAATATTTTGGAAATTTTTGTTCAAAAGTGAATGCATACAATTGTTATTACCAAATAAAAGTATTAAAAGTCAAAATTGTAGCCTTATATCAAATAAGTCAAAACTGGGGTGAGTTGTAAGAAGCTTGATTAGTTTAATCAGTTGATTAGTCAAAATTTAAATAATGTATAACGTCAAATCTGACGTGAAATTAATGTTCTAAGTAAATAGAATTTCAAGAAATTGAAGCATACAGCTATAAACCTATGGATTTGATGATGGATGATATAATGATTTTTATTGATAATTTGAATCTGTGTTAATAATTGATTAAGCTAATCAAACTTCTAACAATTATTGTTTTATCAAATATTTTCAATTTTAATCATATTTTTCACTATCCATTTGGTTAAACTAACCCAGCTTTGAACAACCAAACTCTGGTATAGCATAAGTGCTATTAAGTACATGTATTTAGCAAATATTCATATTTGAAGGCTTATTTTATTTTGGAATATCCCAAGATTTTCAAATTAACAACTTTCCATTAATTCAAGTATAAAAGTATAAATATAAAATAATTGTTGTTTTTTTATTTTTACGTTTTTTTAAGCAAATTATGGTAAGCATAATTGTCATTAACAAATTTCAAGATGCTTTAAAAACACACACTCTCCTCTGAATTATATGTCAAAAGGAGATTAACTCAAGTTTTCCCCTTTTTTGTCTAGCTTAAACTTTCATTTTGATGATGGTGAAGGAGTTTGAGTTTAAATGTCTACTCATGCCCTGTCGACCATGTCATTTTGACAGAAGTAATTTTGACATTTGAAAAAAAAGTTTTATTTTTTATGTCCTTACTGGCTTTATTGGAATTTATGTTTAAGTAATTGACAGGTGGACAAACTTTAATCATTTTAAACATAAACACTTTAATACGTAAAGTTAAATCATCGCCTTTTAGTATGTATGGCGTCTTCTCGATCAATTTATTTCCTGTGTATAGTTCCGGTTTCAACAGAGATGTTATCGAATCTCGACAATTTTTCACTTTCGCCAAAACACTTGATAACAGCAATAACTGCCACATTGGGTATCCCAAAATGCTTTGCAACTAATTGACTTCCTGTATGTTCAGTGACCGTAAGATAAGATTAATGACTGATTACACTTCGCACAAATTATTTAATATTACCGCTATCTCAATGACCCAATATAAAGTCAGAAGTTGATTGAAATTTCATATGCATGTAATTTAAATTTTCATTTGATGAAAAACAAACCCACTGCGACTTTCAAGTCATTTTTTCAAATTTTCCCATCTGGTTCATTTATTTATTTTCAAGTGTTTTAGAAGGACCTTGTCGTTGAGGAAAAAAAGCTTCCCAGAAGAAATGTAATTTCAAATTGAGCTTAATATTTGAAAATATTTATCTTTCAAAAAATCAGAGAATTTTTTGCTGACTAAATGAAAATTTGTTTTTTATAATGATGGATGAGTGCAATTTATTGGAATGAGGTTTTAAATGCTACACATCACAGAAATTATCCTGGAACTGTGAGAATTTTAAATTGAGAATATTTGACAATATTAATCATTAAAAAAATTGGAGAAGTTTTCGCTGACCAAAAGAACTTTTGTTTTTTAATGATGAATGAAAACAATTTAATTGGATGTGATTTTCAATACTCACATTACAGAAATTATCATAAACAGAATTCCAAATTGAGAATACATGTATATGAAAATATTAATCATTAAAAAAATTGGAGAATTTTTTGCTGACTAAAAGAAAATTGGTTTTTTTTAATGATGGATGAATACAATTTTAATTTATTTGAATGAAGTTTTCAATACTTCGTATAGAAGAAATCTTCCTGAAATATTTCTAAGACAGCAGTTCACAGTTTCACAGTCTAAGATTTTCCTTAACATAAATCAGGCAAGTTTTGACAATATATCATGTTACAACAAATACAAAATTTCAACAAAAATTAGAATATAGATGTAAAACAAGCTGTAAGTGATCTTTGATGAAAATCAGATTATTGCGAAATTTACACTCTCAAAAAATACATTCAGGAAAAAAATATACATATTATGTATACATTGGGCAGAAGTGAGTTTTACAAAAAGAAATAGTCAGGCCACAGTTTTGCAATGATGACCTAAGATTTTCCTGAACATAAATATGGCATATTTTAAATCTTGTTAATTTTGTTAATTGTTAAGCTATGCAGAAATTTAAGATGTAATTACATGTTATACCAGTGTTAATTTATGTTACAGCACTAGATGGCTGTTTTTTTCAGAATACAATTCCTCATCAGATATTTAAAAGATCATTTCAAGATTGTAACTCCTGCATGCCTATAATTTGCAGTTTGGTTCAAAAACATTTAAAGGTCAACAACCATTAATCCTTCACATTGCTCCTGCGGCATAGACGGTACAGACAGTGTTGAAAGGCAAAATTTTAAAAAGTAAACACCATAGTGTATTAAAGAGCAATTGAAATTAAAATTGAATGCATACATGTTTTATATACCCAAAGAGTTTTCAATCTAGCGGCAAATGCAATGACATTTCTCATGTCTGAGAGCTGTTTAAGGTTCTGTATATTAAAACTCATTTCAAGAAATATTCTAAAAATAAATCCACAAGAAATCATAGAGCTTAGGGCTCTGAATTCCAGTTCTATTACAATAAACATACCTTTTACATAAAATTATGCAGTATTTTCAAAACTGCAATTTACAAAACTATAAATATATACATGTAGTGTTTATTAATAAGTGTTGTTTTGTATTAGTAAAAGTACTGTTTGTAGGATATTGGAAAAATTTTGTATGTCACATGTGGTTTATTTTCCAGAAATTTTACATTGTTAAAGCTTAACATAATATTAATACTTGTACTTGTAATTCATTGTTACTTTCTGGAAAAAGACGGTTACCACTAGCAACAACAGGTTTAAATATTCCAGAAATTGAATAAGTAAAAAATGTTCCCAATGGAAGTGAAAGTTGTTCAGAAAAGTATTTAATTAATCACCTCAAGCAGTGTTAGTTCATATTTATAGAACATGGTTTATAAAATGTGGAAAGTGCATATAACTTACAATTTTTAAATAAATTAAAATGATGTACTTTTATTTCACCAATTCTGATAGTTTTTTGGTCTTTCTCCATCATAGAATTGGAGACCACACAAAGCTGTTGCTTCTCCTGTGTTGGCATCAGTATAAGCACTTGTGTTTATCTTTTGTTTTTGCATTTTTTGCATTTCACTTACTATACTCCCGCGTCGAAGAAGAGGGGGTTAATGCTGGTTAACCTCTGTCCGTCCATCGGAGACAAAATTTTTGTAACAGTTTTCTCAGCGACTACTGAACACAGCAACTTGAATTTTGTATGCAAGTTCAGTATGAGGTCCCATGTTGCAATTACTATTTTCACCTACTTCCTGTTTACCAACTTAGTTTATTTTTCGACATTTACAGTTGATGGCTGAAGTTAAAATGTAGAGTATAAGTCTCATTCATTCATTCATTCATTCATTCATTCATTCATTCATTCATTCATTCATTCATTCATTCATTCATTCATCAATCATTCATTCATTCATTCATTCATTCATTCATTCATTCATTCATTCATTCATTCATATGTAGAGTATAAGTCTCATTCATTCATTCATTCATTCATTCATTCATTCATTCATTCATTCATTCTCTCTATATTTTCAGAGGTTTATGGTTTGATACAGCCTATGGTCATCTGCTGAAGACAGATTATTTTGGAAACATTCTTGTGTGCGTCCATGGCTTCAAGTTCTTAAAAGCGTAAGTAAGAAATATCATTACTATGTTTGTATGAAGTGTAGACAAGCTTATATCATACTTCTAGCTTGAGTATTGATAGTTAGAAGTAATTCAATGGACTAGATGTGTGGGTGATGAGGTGTTAGTCTGTTCTTCTGACACTTCTTTTTCATTATACCTCCACTCCCAAGAAGAGTGGTTTATACTGGTTTACCTCTGTCCACCAGTCAGTCAAACAAACATTTTGGTAACAGTTTTCCCAACAACTGCTAAACACAGCCACTTGAACTTTTGAATATGAGTTCGGTATGAGGTTTCATGCCACAAGTACTGATTTCAAGTCTGCCAGACATCTACTTTTTTCTTAACATTTACATCCAATGGTTGAATTTAAAAGCGGGAATATACTAAGTGAGCAGTAGCTCACAGATTTCTTATTTTTATATGCCTATTTCTAGAGCTGGGTGTATTTTGGTAAGGTGTTTTCTGTCCGTATGTATGTCCATTTGTCTGTAATAGTTTGTCTAACCTACTCCTCCAACACTGAGTACCAGTACTATAAAACCATCATTTACCACAACAAACTACCATTTGTCCAGTCCAAAAATCTGTCGTGGGTTGGAAAGTCGGTAACCAAATGTTCTAAAGTATGTACTATGTACTTATGGGTCACAGGGCCTCTCACCACCTTGGTTTGAACTCCGCTTGGGACAAATTCTAATGTAAGAAAGTTTATGAGTTTGCTTGTCATAGGTCGGTGGTTTTCTCATGGCACTCTGGTTTCCTCCACCATTCCTGAACTGCCCACTGATTTAAGTGAAAATTCTTAACTGGGTTGTAAAAATCTTGTTTTACTGCTCCTTGGATTGAGATTCTAAGCTCCTTTTATATCAAGGTAGAGATAGGTTATACTCGGGGTTCGTACAGGCCTGGAAAAGTCCTTAAATTTTGAGGTTTGCCCTAAAAAGACCCTAAAAACAAGTCTGACCCTAAAAAAGCCCTTGAATTTATCCTGAAGGCCCTAAAAAGCCCTTGAATTTTGCCAATTAGGTGTTGATATTAAGTGGTTGTAAATAGACTGATCAAAATAAATAAACAGGAGGTGCTTACCCTTCCGGAGCACCCGACCTCACTTCCCTGGTGGAGGTTCACGTGTCTAACCTAACTTGTCAGTTCCAAAGTTTTTACTTTGCTTCTGGATTGTGATTCGGAAATGGATTAGTATGTTTGTTTTTGATTACATTGAAATGAGCGATTTAAAGGTACCTGGCCCTCTGAACACCCAAATTCAACCCCACTTCAAGTGTCGTTACTATGGACATGTAAGTACTAATAATTGTTTTATTGATTTAACTGTCTTTGCACCAATGTTTCTCTTATAAAATTGTCCCTCTGATTAGGCCTTACATTTGCAAATGAGACCCTGAAAAGACCCTAAAAAGTCCTTAAATTTGGAGTCCAAATGTCTGTACGAACCCTGATACTGTAGACTGCTCAAGCACCAGGACCTCAGAAGGATACAGTACAGACATGTGGAAAGTTTAACACTGAGCTTTCGATAAAAGCCGAAACTCAACTTCCTAGTGACCGATATATAAATAGGTTGTGGTCCAAAAGCTGACCCAAGATATATAGCATCTGCTAATATCTGTCGAGGTAACGTAATGCTGAGGTTAGCCACTGATACAACACAAATTCATTAGCTGAGTGTTAATTTTTTGACAGGACTGTACTGTATTTGGGGATTTAGGAAGTCTCATAAAGGGAAACTGAAAAAAGAAAAAATTTTGATTTGAATTTTTTTTTTAGCAAGGTGGTCATTATAATGGGATTCGCTGCTGTACCATGTGATACCTTCTAACGTGTCTGTAAAACGCTTGTTTGCAATGGACATGGAATCGCACACTATGACGCTTTCCCGTTAAAACGACGTTATTCCGGGAATTTGTAATGTTTAAGAAAATGTTCCGCACAAACGTTAAGAGGTATTGATCACATGGTAAGGCGGCAAACCACTTTGAAGGGCATAATAAAGACGATGCATTGCTTTACATGTATGATGTATCATAATTTTCTTCAAAAAACAATTTTAATGAAAAATATCCTGACAATGTTACAATGTTCAAACTTGGACACATTTAAACCCTGATATTTTGAGAAAAATAATTCTGAAAATTAATAATACTTATAATAAAAAAAAATCTTTCATAAACTTTTTTCTTTATTTGTTTTGTTATTTTAAAAAAAAAGATATTAAAATTTGAATTATTACTTTGAATGATGAAATCATAAAGAGCCAAAATTGAGTTTGCTCATTGTAAAAAATTGAAACTGAAGTTAGTATTAATTTTAAATTTTTCCCAAGTGAAATAAAAAAAGTATATTAAATGATGGAGAAAGTTATAATGGTTTTTGCAGCTTTCTTTGCTCCGATAAAGTTTCACGATATTTCATGGATTGAAATTGATTGTTATTTTTTGTGTCAATTTCTGTATTTTTTATTCTTCATACATGTGGCAGGGAGGCAGGCATGCATGTCTTTTCTCTGGTATAGATTTAAGGGTTTGATTTATGTTGCACAGTTGGGTTTGTAATTTCGAGGAGTTTTCGCATTGCTAACAGCAATTAAATCAGAGTGTTTAAATTTAAATACCAAAATATTTATCTTAGAATGTTTAGAAGTTTATTTAAGATAAGATCAATTATAGATTCACTTAGTAATTGCCAAAATAGAAATAAGACCGATAGCTTCGGTTGTTATGAGAAATTGCTGAAGTTGCTTTTCGGAGGAACAGAGAGAGCGCAAAACTCTACTAAGTAATTTATAAGACTGATGTCGGTCATAAATTATGAAGAATATCTTTGTTTTATTTATGTCCATTTTCCTGTCTGTCAGGGGTTTTAAATGGACCCCTGTCTTCAGTCATGCAAAAATTTCAATTTTCTGCTTATAACTTGCGAAAACATTACTTCAAAATTTTTAATTACAGCAGGTTGTCATGGATATATCATTGTTGTTCCTGTAATTTATGCTGATAAGTAAACAGTGTGTCCCGGCTCTTGCTGCATTTGGCCATATTTCGAGTTCATATTGTAGTGTGTAGATAAAGTTATCAAGGGGCATTATAATGAGGTTTTACTGTCGTGTGGTGATAACCGAGGTGGTAAAGTTATCAAGGGGCATTATGATGAGGTTTTACTGTCGTGTGGTGATAACCGATGTGGCAAAATTATCGAGGGGCATAATAAGGAAGTTTTACTGTATTGTCACAATAACAGAGGTGGTAAAGTTATCAAGGGGCTTTATGATGAGGATTAATGTAGTGTGACGATAATCAGTTGTAAGTTGTCAAGGGGCATTATACTGTGGTGTGGTTTACTGTGGTGTGGTGATAACCCAGATGGCAAAGTTCTCAATGGGTATTATAATGAGGTTGTACCGTAGTGTGGCCATAATCGAGGTGGTAAAGTTATCAAGGGGCATTATGATGAGGTTTTACTGTAGTGTGGTGATAACCCAGATGGCAAAGTTCTCATTGGGCATTATAATGAGGTTTTACTGTAGTGTGGCCATAATCGAGGTGGCAAAGTTATCAAGGGACATTATGATGAGGTTTTACTGTAGTGTGGTGATAACCGAGGTGGTAAAGTTATCAAGGGGCATTATGATGAGGTTTTACTGTAGTGTGGTGATAACTGAGGTGGTAAAGTTATCAAGGGGCATTATGATGAGGTTTTACTGTAGTGTGGTGATAACAGAGGTGGTAAAGTTATCAAGGGGCATTATGATGAGGTTTTACTGTAGTATGGTGATAACCGAGGTGGTAAAGTTATCAAGGGGCATTATGATGAGGTTTTACTGTAGTGTGGCAATAACCCAGATGGCAAAGTTTTCAATGGGCATTATAATGAGGTTTTACTGTAGTGTGGCCATAATCAAGGTGGTAAAGTTATCAAGGGGCATTATGATGAGGTTTTACTGTAGTGTGGTGATAACCGAGGTGGTAAAGTTATCAAGGGGCATTATGATAAGGTTTTACTGTAGTGTGGTAATAACCGAGGTGGTAAAGTTATCAAGGGACATTATGATGAGGTTTTACTGTAGTGTGGTGATAACTGAGGTGGTAAAGTTGTCAAGGGGCATTATGATGAGGTTTTACTGTAGTGTGTTGATAACCGAGGTGGTAAGTTGTCAAGGGGCATTATGATGAGGTTTTACTGTAGTGTGGTGATAACCGAGGTGGTAAAGTTATCAAGGGACATTATGATGAGGTTTTACTGTAGTGTGGTGATAACCGAGGTGGTAAAGTTATCAAGGGGCATTATGATAAGGTTTTACTGTAGTGTGGTGATAACCGAGGTGGTAAAGTTATCAAGGGGCATTATAATGAGGTTTTACTGTAGTGTGGTGATAACCGAGGTGGTAAAGTTATCAAGGGGCATTATGATGAGGTTTTACTGTAGTGTGGTGATAACCAAGGTGGTAAAGTTATCAAGGGACATTATGATGAGGTTTTACTTTAGTGTGGTGATAACTGAGGTGATAAGTTGTCAAGGGGCATTATGATAAGGTTTTACTGTAGTGTGGTGATAACCGAGGTGGTAAAGTTATCAAGGGACATTATGATGAGGTTTTACTGTAGTGTGGTGATAACCGAGGTGATAAGGTGTCAAGGGGCATTATGATAAGGTTTTACTGTAGTGTGGTGATAACCGAGGTGGTAAAGTTATCAAGGGGCATTATGATGAGGTTTTACTGTAGTGTGGTGATAACCGAGGTGGTAAAGTTATCAAGGGGCATTATGATGAGGTTTTACTGTGGTGTGGCAATAACAGTGGTGGTAAAGTTATCAAGTGGCATTATGATGAGGTTTTACTGTAGTGTGGCAATAACCAAGGTGGTAAAGTTATCAAGGGGCATTATGATGAGGTTTTACTGTAGTATGGCAATAACCGATGTGGCAAAGTTATCAAGGGACATTATAACCAGGTTTTACTGTATATAATAATAAAGATTTATCTGTTTTACAAATTTATATATATATAAAAACAGAAAGTCTAGAAAGATGAAAATAATTACAACAATCAAGCTAGATCTAATTACAACCATGTGTATGTGTAAATGCCTTTTATTTGAAGGGGGGCGAGTTTTTGTATTTCTCTCTGATTCAACTGGCCTAGGGTTAAACTACAAAGATTTTGAAAATTATCATAACGAACAAGAAGACATATGAAAGTGTTATAAATTAATTCAAAAATAAAGGCTTTTATTTGTTTTAGTGATCAGAGGAAAGAAATTAGGACTGAATCTTCTATAATATTTATTAAAAACATGTGGGATGGGGTAGAAATTAAATCAAGGCGTTTTAATGATTATAGGGGTTAATTTAAAAGGAGGGATAGTTTAAAAAGGAAATTATTTAATTTTTATTTTTTATTTCATTAAAATTTATGTGTGGTAGTACTAATCATTCAAAATAGTTTCTTTTTTTATTCTTTTTATAATGAATTTTCTGTTTTGAATTATGGAAATAATGAGAAAGACAGAGAGAGTGAGAGAGAGCGATGAATTTTGAAATTTTTCATTATGTAGTACCTTTAAAAAAGGAAAGAAGTGGAATACCATTTATAGAGTTTTATGCCTCTGTCAGCGCAATGCACAGGCAAAATTTCTGCACTTTCGCCTATAGCTGGCGACGTCTCGATATAAGTGAAATATTCTTGACTGGGACGTTAAACACGATAACTCAACTCAACTCAACTTAGTTAAGGGAAGGTGGAGCAAACAAGAGTGCCCAGAGAAATCCACAAACTGTCTAGAAGCAAACTGACAAGCTTTCTCAGAAGTGCTGTGATCTGTGATTAGGTGGGGCTGTAAACTGAAAACTCAGACAATCAGATACTCTATTGTGTCTATACACTTCTTGTTGGTTTTGATTCAAAAGCTGGGACTTGCCAAAAATTAAAAAAAAATTGATCATGCAATCTTTAACTTTGAATTGTTAGTCCAGAAAAATAATGAAAAATTATATAATGTGTAAAATAAAGAAACCAGTGCACATTTCATACTTGTATCAATATCTGTCTTTTCACCTATAGCTGGTAACATCTTGATATAAATGGAATAAAATCATTGAAATCTAATCACTCAATTAACCACAATGCCAATGGTAGTAGCTTTGTGGAATAATCACTTCATATTTGGGATGTCGGGGATTGAAGACTTCAAAATTAGTGGTGACTGTTCTTTTACAAGCACTCAGCATTTAGAAATGAATGTCTCTAGGTCCTTCAGAAAGACTTTAAAAACCAATGTCCTATGTTATTGTGGATGTGGCATGCTAAAGAACCTTCACTGCATGTTGCCCTATGCACATTGGAAAGGCTCTAATGTTGTCACTTTACCTGTAGCTGATGACATCCAAATATAAATAAATGAGTATTCTTGACTGGAGTGAAAAATTTAATCCAAATCAATTATCATTATAACTTGTCTGGAAAATGAATTTTGTATTCAGAAAAAACTACAAAAGAATGCTAAAATTATTGACCAAAGTTGGGATGGTTATGTCTGCAAAGAATTATTATCACCTGGTAGAAATTTTTTGGGGGGGGGGGGGGGGGGGGGGGGAATCGTGAAAATAATGTAGAATATTTTTGATATGCTACTTGCACTAAGAATGGGCAAAATTGAAAAAGTAACCCCTTCATGAAATACCAAATACCAACAATATGATTTTGCGAACATTTACACTTGCCAAAATAACTATGTTTACAGTAGTTTAAAGAAAATATATATAAAAAAAAACAAAAAAAAACTAGGGAAGGTAAGAGATCCTGGCTAGTTTGTTGCACTCTAAGATTGTTTTTGACCAATAATAACAGGTTTATTATATAGATGTTTGTCTGAAGATGATTAAGGCTACAGGGCTTCACACAGAAATTGGCAAAGCTGTTTTACTTGTAATAAATTTTATGATGATACCATACCCATCTTATTAAATCAGGCACAAGTGTCAAAATACAAATTTATTTTTTCTCTGGTTTCTTTCAAATGTCTGGGTATTTATGGTAGTAGCCATTACAAGTTATCATTGCTGTATGTGATTAGGTGTTATTTATGACCTAAAAACTGGACCTGAAAGTCATAATTTGATTTTTTTTTCTGACCTATTTATTTGTCAGAAAATATTAGATTTATTTTGCTGTAAAGGAAATTAAAAGTTTCTTGTAACTAGGATTATTTTTGTATCAGGAACTGATGGCTCTGTTGTCGGTTCATTTTCAAAGAAACAGAAGAGTACATGTACATTCATGATCAAGAGATGAGTAATGGAGTTTTATGCTGCAGTCAAGATTTTCTTTTTATTTATATCGAGGCGGTCAGTGAATGGATATACGAGAAAACTGGAGTTTCTGGAGAAAACCATTTATTTTCAGTAAGCAAACTGACACAAGGATATGTCCCCAGTTGGATTTGATTTTTAACCTTCACAATGAGAGGCATTGTGGTCTATAAACGAAAACTTCCTTCTGCCATTACACCTCCTTAAACAAATGAGGTTAAATCTATTAATTATGTTGGGCTACTTTCCATACTTTTTGTTTCGGAGTAGGTCTTTGACTTTTGTTGTCCTTGGTGGCCAAGTGCTCTAAAGCTTGTGCTTATCTATCACATTCTAACCACTGTGGTAGCTCAGTTGGTAGAGTGCTCACTCTGTAAGTGGGAGGTTGTGGGTTCGATCCCCTACCAGGTCTGACCCAAAAATTGAAAGTGGGTAGTGACTGTTATTTCGCCAAGCACTCGGCATAACGAAATGAAAGTCATGGTTCTTTCCGATGGGAACTTAAAACGAGGTCCCGTGTCACTGTGAGCTTGGCACGCTAAAGAAGCCTGCTGTATAATGCCATCAGCACAATGCACAGGTAAAATTTCTGCACCTTCTCCTAAAGCTGGCGACGTCTCGATATAAGTGAAATATTCTTGACTGGGATGTTAAACACCATTACTCACTCACTCACTCTAACGCACACTACCTAGGACCAAATTCTACTCAGGCAGATCGTAATATTAGAAAGTTTATCAGCTTACATGCTCAAGGTTCATGTTTTTTCTTGTAGATCTCCAGTTTCCTCCACCATCCCCAACCTGACTGCCTCAATGTAATTGAAATAATGTTGACTGGGATGTTAAACACTGTTACTCCACTAAACCATAGTTTTGTTGTACATTTGTAATTTAAAAACTAAAAATTAAGAAAAGAAGGTAGCAATGGTTTTTTGGTCTAACTTTTGACAAGCACTCGGCATTATGAAATGAAAGTCATGGTTCTTTCAGACAAGAACTTAAATTAAACACGCTTTTGTGTTACTGTAGGCTAATGGCTTGATAAAGAACTCTGCTGTATAATGCCATCAGACATTGCAATGTCTCGATTTAAGTGAAAATATTCTTGACTGGGATGTTAAACACCATTACTCAACTCGATCACCATCACCAACACTACAACACTATCACCAGCCCACCACCATCCACACCACACCACACCACATCACCAAATGACACTAACTGACCCATTAAGACCACATCACCACACTGACATAACAACATTGTCACCAACACCACTACTATCATCATTATCACCACACCATTGACATCACATCACCACCATCAACATCATATCACTGCATCGGAATCATCACCACCACTGCAATATTACCTCTTCACTTTTTCCCTTTTGATTTCATCATGTATTTTTTTCTTTCAATTAAAGTGATGTTTTAAAACATCTCAAATAAATATCTATTAAAAAGTCATAAAAAATACTATTACATTTCGTGTTTTTGCTGATTACAAAATATAATTTGATATCATTTAAGAGAGTTCAAACATTTAGGCCATTTCAATGTTTTTCTGTGTTAAGTATCCATACCACCAATATTTTTGCTTATTTTAATGGAAGAAGAATTGAGTGATGGTGTTTTGTGTCCTAATCATGAATTTTTCACTTATATTGAGACAGCCAGCTCAAAGATGGAGGATGAAACTATAGTGTCCAGAAAAACATCATTTTTGTCAGGTAAATTCCGTGCTCTCGCTGGGTTGTTTTTGGGGCCGATATTCTGCCCCATTCACAATTCAAAATCATATGGTTTTTTCACAATCAATTTGCCAATATTCACAATTTTGGAAATTCCAGTTTTAAAAACAGTATTTTGGAGCTTTCTGTAACTTTAAAAGTTTTATTTTATTTTCACTATGTTGGTCATTATGATGTTAATTTTCACATTTGCAAGGGCCTTGGCCCCTTTCACAAAAGGGTGAGGGAGAGCCCTGAAATTGACAAATTTATTCACACTATGATTTGTCCTGAGTGGGATTTGAACCTTTGGCATTGGCAGTTTCTGTGATACTTAAGTGAGTACTTTAGACCACTTGCTCATAGAAGCCCATACAACAAACTTATGATTTTTTTTCCTTCTGTTTCTCAAGTTCTTTATTCAGTAAATTTATGTTAGTTTTTGGATTATAACTATAACTATGTCACCGGATTGAGACACTTATGGTTACCTAAACCTAAAAAAAACTTGGAATAGCCTTAAATGAATATAATGAAGCATAGAATTAACTTGGAATGACCCTGATTTGATGTGATGACCTTAATTTGATTTATTTATTTTAACATAGAATAAATGTTATAGCTTTAATTTGATATATTTACATTTATGGTGTTTGATTGTATTGAACTCTGTTTTAGACCAAATTTTGGTCTAATGTGACGTCACTTATTTCTTGCTGACACCTATGCCCATGATGTCATTGATAGGCTGTTCCAGGAATTGAAATTGCATGTCGTACACAACAGTGTTTAAAATTTATTTCAGGATTCAAAAACAAAAGTAAGATTTTCAAACAATGCGATATGTAAATATAATCATTGAACTGTCTAGAAATGGCGTTTATAGTGCTATAACTTCCATTGCCGTGCAAAGCAAACCAGTCATAATGCGCTAGTGCGCGTTATTCAGTTTGCTTTGCACGGCAATGGAAGTTATAACACTATAAACGCCATTTCCAGATAGTTTAATGGTTAAATATAATTTGTCATTGCCTTAATTTGGTATATTTAAACATGAAATCAATTTGTTATTGCCTTAATTTGATGCATACATTTTTATGGCCTTAATTTGATATATTTAAACACAGGATAAATTTGCTATGGCCTTAATTTGATGTATTATTACTACTTGAAGCGTCAGCTGTGCCAGATATGTTGTCTTTTTATATAAGATTTGTCAGCCATACTAATGGAGGATAATGATATTGAATGCTCATCTATTTGTCATTAAGATATAAGATCTATCATAATTGAACTTATATATATATATATTACTTATATTATTGTCACAGGTGCATAATAGCAATAAAAGGACACACAAAAATTATCTTCAAAATAGGAGAAAAAGAATCAGTTATGAGTTTATCCATGTAGGATAGGTAAATCTCACCTTCAGTTAGAGAAATATTCAACCCCTCGGGTGAGATTTTCCTATCCTACATGGATACTCAAAATAGATTCTATTAATCTTAGACCACTGCAGTAGCTCATTTGGTAGAGTGCTCGCTCAATAAGTAGGAGGTTGTTGGTTTGAACTCTGACCGGGTCTGACCAAGACTTTAAGTAGGGTAGTGACTGTTTTTTCATCAAGCACTAGGCATTACGGAAATGAAAGTCACAGTTCTTTTGGATAGAAACGTAGAATAAACCAGGTCTAGTCACATTAGGCTTGGCATGCTAAAGAACCCTTTTGTATAATGCAATCAGCACAACACCGGGCACCTTCGCCTATAACTGGTGACGTCTCAATATGAGTGAAATACTCTTGACTGACGTTAAACCCCATTACTCAATTATCAACTCCCTTTTAGAGTTCTTTGGGACTATTTTTCTCCTTTGTGTAATATGAAATAATATCACTCAGTAGTAAGAATATTGCGATGTCACCAATAGCCTGAACAAGGGGTCAACATCCCTAACCTATTTAAAGTTTATTTAACTCAATATTTCAAAAGATTAAAAGATTAAAAGCTTTATTGCAGACATTAATTTTACATTTAAATAAAATGGAGATTTCTTTGATGTTTATTTTGAAAAAGAAAAATTTTCAGAATCTGTCTTCCTTCACAAATACATGAGGTATAATTTAATACGATTTGTATAAAAATTGTGCCATTCACCAAAACATTTCGTTCTTATATCAACCAGAAATCCGCAATTAAATATGCTTATACACACCGATAAACATAGTGTATTGAATATCTCAATATGGTATGACATCTAATTTAATGAAGAGGAAATTTTGTAAAACACGATTTTAAGTTACTATGGTGGGTTAACATCTACTTGACTACACCTGTATGCAAATTTTTATATTGAAATCTCAAATTTATCCCCAGTACATTAAATATACCTGCCTATCAGAATGTCGGTGAATGTATCAAAATTTTTAGTTTTCTTTCCCCTATTTTGGTTGTATAGTAAAACCTTGATTCATTGCCACTGCGGAAACATGTAGCTCAGTTAGTAGAGTGTCGGACTCAGAATCCAAGGGTTGTGAGTTCGAATCTCAAATGGGGCATGTTATGACCTAAGCAAGTTACTTAGTTTCACATTACTGCTGACTTGCCCATTGTCACGGTAATGGACCATTAATGATTGGTTGATTGGTTTTACATTCCAGTTTAGAATGTTTCACTTATATCAAGATGTCACCAGCAATAGGTGCATTTTTGCCTTTGCAGAACACTGGGGGTAATGTTCAGGGAGGGTTCTTCGATGAGCCATGCCTACCCAAACACATAGGGCATCAGTTTTAAAGGTCTCTTCTGTAAGACCCTATGGCTTTCATTTCTAAATGCAGAGTGCTTTGAGAAAATACAGTCACTTAATCATGATTTGACCCCTGACCTCCTATAACAGGGTGACCTCTCTACCAAGTGAGCTAACTTAGTGGTATGATTAGCATTCTACAGATCTCTCAGCAGCAAAATTTACAATTTACTAAAAATAAAACTTCAGTGTAATGCCCCTCCATAACTTTGCTAACTTGCTTATCAGCATAAAATTTACAAATTTTATTGGCTTTAATCGGATTTCGAACCTGGCTTGGGTGACATTCTTGGGGCCTGGCGTATAAGTGCAAAGTCCTTTTCTTCTATGTTTTTCTTTATAAAGTCTCCATCCTTTTATCACCAAACTCCGGTTATAATGCCAAATTTTGACTGAACAAATGGTGGCAGTGAACTTTGCCATCTACCTTATTGCCACAATATTTAGAAGTCTCAAAATATTTTTCCTTATAATTCTCCCTAGATTCATCAACAAACCCTTTTATAACAAAATTATGGTGAAGTTCTACTGCATTTTAATGTAGTAATATTTGAAAAAAAATTATTACTTCAGTTGAAGTTTTGACGATAGTTGGTATCATAAAATGTTCCAAATTGTGGAAATAAAAAGAGGTTTTATGATATTTTTAAATAGTAATGTTTAAAGTTAAAATTTTGAAATTTATAAAAAAAAAATAATAATAATAGTAAATTTAAAAAAAAAAATGTTATTTATACTTCAGCTGAAGTTTTTATATTTTCCCTGACATCGTAAAATGGTTCCCAATGGTGGAGATGAAAAGATGTTTTACTATAATCTTAATGATAATATTTAAAGTCAGAATTTCAAAATTAACAAAAAAAAAAAAAAAAAAAAGCACCATTTATACTTTTCAGCTGAAGTTTTGACATTATCCCTGATGTCTTAAAATGGCTCCAAGTGATGGCGATGAAAAGAGGTTAGCTGGTACTATATTGTTAATGGTAGTAATATTTGAAGTCAAAATTTAAAAAAATAAAAAAATATGAAAATAAATAAATTAATAAAAAAACCAGCAAATTTACTTCAGTTGTAATTTTGACATTATCCCTGATGTAGTAAAATGACACCAAATGATACCACAGAGGTATAACTGTACATTAACATCTTTTTAAAATTTGTTTAATTTATTTGAAATAAATTTATTCATGAAATGAGTCGGAAAATACATTAAATTTCTATAGCAATAAAAACTCAAAATTTAGAATGTCATCAGACATAATGGCTTAACAGTACCGAAAAAGTATTTAAATTTGTACTAAAAAACCCATTTAAATGGGTTCCTGTTATTTGTTTGTGGATTTCAATAAAATAATTTTGGAAATTTACATAACCCTACCCCTTTTACTATATGACTCTGCATTATTCAGTTACCTGGGATATCATTTTTCCACCTGTGTGTAAATCTCTTCTTTTATTATCACCTTGACAAATATTTAAAAAGTAGATTTTAACATGTAATCTCTTATGAAAATGACCTTCTCTTATGTAAACTATCTACATCCGGTGCTTTTTAACCAGGCATACCTGTACAAATGTTTAAATCTTTAAAGCTTTGGAATTCTTAGTTTCATGAGATTGTATCTAACTTCATCATTTTTTAAGACTAATCATATATGTATATGATAATTTTATTTTACAGAATTGATAGCCAGAAATTTGATATGATAATTTGATTTATGGTTTCTTGTTGATTTTAAAAAATAGAAATAAAATCTCAAACTTTTGATGTCCTAATGCATTGAGTATTTTCTAAATGATAAATATAAGGCATTTAAAAAAGAACCACTGTGATAGCTCAGTTGGTAGAATGCGTGTTCCATACATGGGAGTTTGTGGGTTGGAACCCATACTGGGTATGGCCCAAGACTTGATAGTGGGTAGTGACTGTTTTTTGCCTGCAAGCACTTGATATTATGAAATGAAAGTATCGTTTCTTTCAGATGGGAACTTAAAATAAATGAGATCCTGTGTTACCCTAGGCATGGCATGATAAAGAACCCTGCAGTATTATGCCATCAGTGCAATGCACAGACAAAATTTGTGCACCTTTGCCTATAGCTGACAATGTCTCAATATAAGTGAAATAATCTTGGGATGAAACACACAATTTCTCTCTCTCTCTCTCTCTCTCTCTCTCTCTCTCTCTCTCTCTCTCTCTCTCTCTCTGTGTTAAAAAATGTAAAATAATGTGTTCCATCTGGGTAGGTAGCTTCTGGATATTCTGCTTTCCTATATTCCAAAACTGACCGCCTTGTTATAATTGAAAGAATTTTGACACCATTACTCCACTATACCCTGTTTGGAAAATTTTTATGTCATTTCATATGCAAGTTATAAAATAATGTTTCCTAAATTAATACTAGAACTTTATACCACAAGAATATTTTGACAAATAGTTAATACTGATGCATTGTGGATATTCCAATGTCTTTTTCCAAGGTCATGTGAGAGGCTTATTGATAGATGTGCTGCTTAGCTCAAGGTTTTTTGGAAAAACAAATGTAATTTTTCCACATTTTTCAAAGGTACCAGTATGTGCTGCACAAGGGATTGTGGGAAATTGTCAAACTTTGAAGAAGATCTCCTTGAAGGTTATTTATAGTTTACTTGACCTGAATTATAATAAAACAAATAGATTATAAAAATCCTCAATAAAAGATGAGGACGACCAGGTAGACAGGCAAACAACATTGACCTGTCTGCTTGACCTTCATTAGGAATATTCATATACAATGATCCACCCAATACATGGGTAGTGTTAGGATTCACAGTTGATACATAAACAATGCACTCCCACTTTATTGTTGAAAAAAAGACACCTGTGTTCCCTATTCATAAATCTACTGGTCTATAATAAATGTTTTATTTAAAGGTCATGTGAACAGGTCAATGCTGTTTGCCTATAATACTAGTAAGTCTGATTTTCTTGCTGGGGTATATTCATTTTGACTGGATATCCCTGTGTCAGTTCAGTCTCAGTCTTTTTAAATTATTCATGCTCATAACTTGAACATTATCTCCATTTGACCATTTAGGGCAAAGCCAGTCTTTTATAGCATTAATACATATGTATGTCCATGACCAGTCTTGTAGTGGTACATTTATCCGAAAAAATTCTAGCTTAAAATGTTGTGTCTGTACATCAAATCTGTCAAATTTAAAATTCTTATAATTTTGTTAAATTTAATTTACAGAAACAAGACAGGAATTATAAATGTGATTCTGATGCTTTGAGGACATTTTCGTTTTATTTTATCATTGGCTTTTATTATTTGAAACTCTTAACACATGTTTTAAGCTACTGAAAAATCTGATTATAATGATATTGCACTGTGCAGAAGTGCATTGATAAGTGGGAAAGTCGTCTTTCTTCCAACTGGTGACCACTACGGCACTTGCTTCATATGTTGTGGGGGGCATTGAGGCCTGGCTCCAGTTGACAACCGTTCTTGGACTTAAGATTTTCCTCGGAAATTTTGTCAATCCTTTTTCAAACTTGAAATAAACATTTTTGACAAAACTAACTACAATTTTTTATAAGCGTGTTGTTATCTTGAAAATGACACCTTAAATTCCTTGAGGCCGCGGTGGCCTAATGGATAAGACGTCAGTCTTCAAATCCAGGGTCTCTCACCGCTGTGAGTTCGAGTCCCGCTTGGACCACATGGGGGAAAGTGAAATTTCCTTGTAAAAGTGAATTTTCCTTGCCCTTGGCCTTAACTGATTCACCTGGTATCAGTATAATGGACTGGGGGAGTGGTACGCTTGTCTGCGGCGTACTGACTCTGTGAGCTAGCACGTTAAAGTCGCCCTGAGTGCACGCTAGTACAAGGCAGACCATACAACACACTAGCACTTCACATGCATACACAAAATTGTTCATAGATTAATCCATAGAGATTAATAAAATAGTTCTCGTCGCGAATTGCTGAAAAATTGCTGATGCGACGTTAAGCAACATTCAACCAACCAACAACCAACCAACCTTAAATTCCTTGATATAAAATGAACATAATTATTACAGTATCAAATTGATTAGGCCCAAGTTTCACCTTTCTTTCCTTAACTAAGATTTTCTTTAACTTAAATTTGGCAAATTTCAAATCTTAATAATTTTGTTAATTTTAAGATTTTAAGTTTGTTGAGGATAACTTCAAGCTTTTAACATCTGTATTCAGTTTTTGTCAAAAATATTAACTTGTAATTTTTGACAAAATAAGCTAAATTTAAGTTAAGGAAAATCTTGGTCAAGGAATGATTGTGAAACTGGGGCCAGATTTAGGTTTAGGAAAATCTTAGATAAAAAATTATTGTAAACCTGGGGCCTGGCCCCGGTTTCGCAATCATTCCTTAGTTAAGATTTTCCTTAACTTAAATCTTGCAAATTTTCAAATCTTAATAATTTTGGTAATTTTCAAGATATTTAGGAATTTAAGGTGTCATTTTTAAGATCACTTCTAGATTAAAACATTTGCATTTAGTTTTCACAAAAATATTCACCAGTAGTTCCAAAAATTGATTACAAAAATTTGCAAAATTTAAGTTAAGGAAAATCTTAGCTAGGGAATGATTGTGAAACCGGGGCCAGGTCCTTTAACTAGTTTCTTAAGTGCATTGATAAGTCAGACATCATCTTCCATCCAACTGGTTACAACAATCAGACAGTTCATGGTATTACTATGTGGAGAGAGAGAGCTCTCTGTAACAATTATCAGCCGCGGCAGAGTTAAGGCTGTATAGACTACTTTAGATTATATCATGGTTTTTGAATGTGTTTACTATCTGATAAATTTATTGACTTATCGTAAGAATTGACACCATGTTTGATAGAGATTATCTTAGGACATATAACCTTATGATCAATTTAGCGATATTGTCATTGTCTATGTAGTAAATATGATATTAACCATATCGTTCTCCTTATAATGTCAAAACTTTCTGATAAATATAACAGATAGGGAGATGAAAAAATACTCCATACTGAAGAAGCTGTTATCATCTTTAAATAAACATTAGGTGATTACTTAAATTTTATGTTTCTATGTTAAATTTTATGCCGTAATAAGGTCTCAAATCACTGATTGTAACAAGTTGTATAAGATTTATAGAGAATAATATTCTTATCATGCAATAAATAAGAAAAAATGTGTACTTAACTAGTTAAAGGGAGATAATTTAGACACCTGATGCTATATAAATTATTTAGATTTTTTAATGATTAATATACTTATCAAGTATTATTATTGGTATGGTATAGTGTATTTAAATATATTTAAAAAATAATAAAATAATTACATAAAAAAATAAACAAAACAAAAAAAATAAATGAATAAAAAGATAAAATTGAACCAATCAGATGTGCTCATTCAGTTAAAGGGAGATAATTTTTGCATTCCTGATTTTGACATTTTTGATGCCCCATTAATCATTTTGTCTTTAAGGAAAATAAGAAATACCATAGATATTCTGTCATTTATAATTTTCACAAGACAAGAAAATTTAGGAAGACAGATTATCCCTATGAAGGATTTGACATCAACAATCTACAAACTGCAAAGAAGTGAATGGGATTCTCAATAGGAAGTAGTATGCATGCTGGGAAAATTTTCCCTTTCATACTGGGTGTTTCCCCATAGCATGCTGCTTGATCTATCATTATTTTATTGAAAGTCACTTTTTTTATTTGTATTTTAGGGGTTTGTTTTACTATGAATCCTTTTTTGACATATTTTACATGTTCTTCTGTAAAACATGCTTCGCTTTATTTTAATTTTTTTTCTGAGGTTCATCATTCAGAAAATTAATGTGGCAGTAACCTCTATAACTGCTGTCTCAGTTAACTATGGTATCAATTCAAAGCCACCCTTATTATGTGCTTGTACAAAGTCCTGTCTTTTCTTTTAAAAAAAAATAAAAAAAAAGTATTTTAAGATGCTATGAGTAAATTGTTTTGTTATTTTTGGGATTTTGGTTTGAATTTATTTTCAATTTGAAATGAATTTTCTTACCCCCAAATCCATGCTTAAAACAAATTTTAATTTCCGCAGATTAAAATGATTTTCACCTCAAAATTGTATTTCTATACATTGTAAATGGTAGCCATTGGCAATGTTTTTATTTTTAAAGATAATATTTGTTGTTTTTTTTTTTTTTTTTCTGTACAAATGTACTTTTTTCACAGTTTCTTCTAATCTTGTTATTCCACATGTGCGATTGTTTGTGTGTGAATGTCTGTCTTTATGAAAATAAAAATATTTGTATTTTGTTTAACCCTCCTAGACATTTTCACAGACATAATTAAATAAGAATCGCTGATATGTAACCAGTGTCAGAGATAACCTTTTATAAAAATAAAAATTATCTGATTACTCTAAATATATTGATGCATCATCTGATAAAACCATAACCGAGATTTTCATGATCTGTCGGGTTTACACAAAAGGAAAAAGGAAAACATAAATAAAATGTATGGTAGCGCATTGTTTAAGAAAATTTGTATGTAGCCCATTGTTTAAGAAAAAAAATGTATGTAGCACATTGCTTAAGAAAAAAAATTGTTGTAGCGCCTTGTTTAAGTAAAAATTGTATGTAACACTTTAGCAATGATCAAGTATCAAATATGGCTGACTTTTGAACTTGCGGAAATCCAACTCAAAAACTTGATGGAAAATATGATATTTTATATTCATTCATGTATGGATTGTTACAAATTTTTGTTGGTACAATATAAAACTGTCAAAAGTTCTAACGAAAATAAGTCCAAGCTTGGCTGAGATAAGGATAGATAGTATCAGAAAAGTCACTCAATGATATATTAGATAGCTGTAGAAAAGATATTAAGATATAGCTTACAAGGGACAGTGATGAGTTGCTGATTCAATACTAAATTCAGTAAATTAGTGTTAAACTTTGGACAGCCCTGTACTGTACATGAGTTGAGTTAAGTAATGGTCAGTAGCTTAGTGTTAAACTTTGGACAGCCCTGTAATGGTCCCAGCCAAGAATATTTCACTTATATCAAGACGTTTGCTAGCTATAGGCGAAGGGGCAGAAATTTTGCCTGTCCATTGCCCTGATGGCATGATACAGCAGGGTTCTTTATTGTGTCACACCTTTAGTAATACATACATATTATATACACAGTGTGCATGTACAACCTCTGTAATCAGGTCGAGTCCTTTTTCGTAGCCGCATCAATACGAGTCGCGCAAGACGAGTAGTGATACAGCTACGAAAAAAGGACGAAACCTGATACGAAGGGTGTACATACACACTGTGTATATAATATTTTTATCTAACATTTCCAATAGGTTATTTAAAATAATAAAAAAAAAAAACAATACTTTATGTGAAAAAATTACATTTTACCACAGAAAACCACTGAACTAGTTTCAACATTTGACATGACGTGACGTCACAATGAGAAAGTGCATGTGCACTTTACCGCCAATGTTGTATCACCGGTAATACAAGATTCTGTATCATGCATGTTCGATAAAACTTGTATTTCGTCAAATCAGATAGAAAAACTAGTCTAATGTTAGATAAAGAACTTTTATTTAAGTTCCTATCTGAAAAAAACCTGTGACTTTAATTTCGTAATGCTGAGTGCTTTGCGAAAGAATAATCACTACCCACTTTCAAGTCTTGGGTCAGACCAGGTAGGGGTTTGAGGTCATGACCTCCCACTTACAGAGCGAGCACTGCACAAACTGAGCTACCACAGGGGTGTGTACTGTATGTGGAAGATCTGTGATAATGTTTTAGCTGACAGTGTTAATGTGGTCAAGCGACTTGATCCTATGATATGACTATGAAGGTTAAGGTTTATGGGTTCAAACCCAGGTCATGACTTTGTAATTTTGTCAAAGCTGGGTTTGCATATATACTGTTCATAATAGACTCCACAGAAATTATGGTCTTAGACTATTTTCAGATGAGACTGCTGAAGGAGATCCCTGGTCTCAATTTAACATGAAGACCTTTAAATTGAGTTTGAACATGATTAGACCATATGTGGCCAAGGTGTGACTTAGTGGTCCAAACCATCTGGCTGATATATCACAAGATCTTTAACTGCGTGTGTTTGAATCCAACTAGGGCAGTTCTTAGTGTGAAAAACATTTTCTTTCTCTGCCAGAGGTCGGTGATTTTCTCCTCTTATAGTATTATAAAATCTCAAAGTCTGTTTTTTTATGCCTTTCTTTGTAAGATGCCTTCTCATTAGCACCTAACCCCTTTATCAAAGTAAAATTTGACAAAACCAAAGATGTCAATGACTCAAGGTTTAACAGGGACATGGACTAAAAATATAGAAATTTTTGTTGGTTTGAACTAATTATAATGATATACATCCCCCTACCACCACCAGTGATGGCTCCCCATGGCTGAATTTTGTCTTGTCTTAATTTTATTGCAATAAGGCAATAATAATGTTATTTTTTACGATCAGGGTTGGTCCACAATATCTTGGTTAATAACTGTTTTTTACATTAACAGCTAGCAGAGTTACAGTCTGTTATACACTGATTTAATTTTAACCCTTTACAGCTAATACTGTGGCACAGAAGGCAGACTTTAAGTGGGATGGCATTTTTTTAATGCCTTAGTCGAGGTTTTTCACTTATATTGAAGCAGTCATTTTTAGAGATGGTGGAGGAAACCTGACTACCCTGAGAAAATCAACAACCTTTGGCAAGCAAACTGACAAAATCACACTAGGATCTGCCTGAGTAGGATTTGAACCCTAGGTGGTAAGAGGCACTGTGATCAGTTAACATGCACTCTAGGCCTCTTGGCCATCCAAGCCCCATAGGAAAAACTAGGATAATGTGCCTTAAAAGCTGCATTTTAAATATCCGAAACAATATCCATAATGCACTAAGTTGTCAGGTATCATAAGAATCGCCATTCGCTGCATTTCAAATATCTGCAAAAATACCCATAGTTGTCAGGCATAATAAGAATCACTATTCACTGTATTTTAAATGTCTGCAAAAATATCCATAATGCACTGCAGTTGTTAGGTATCATAAGAGTTGCCAATCCCTGCATTTCCAATGTCTGCAAAAATACCCATAATGCACTACAATTGTCAGGTATGATATAGATCGATCACAAATCAATGCATTTTAATGGCTGCCAAAAATATGCAAAATACATTCCGGTTGTCAGATATCATATAGATCACCATTCGCTGCATTTAAAATGTCTGCAAAAAAAATCCCATAATGCATTTCAGTTGTCAGGTATTATATTAGATTTTGCGTTGATGAATCAAAGATATGTGTAACTTTACGAGTTGGTGATAGATTGTAGAGTGTAAAATGTTAAAAGTTTTCAACAGTCTTGAGATGAGCCAGTCAGAGAAAATGAGTTATTGATTCAAGACAATAAATCATAAGTACAGAAAAAAGTACTTAATACACACAGGGGTACAATTAGAAAAAATTGAAAGTTTTAGATAGTTTCAAGACTTTCCAATAAACAGCTTGCTTTTTAAATCTTGGCTTTAAATTTTGAAGATATTGGCTGTCCAATATCACCCATATTATGGTGTTAAAGTAATTTTGTTTGTTTTAAATTACTACCAAATAAAGGTAGGTTCCACTAAAATATCCCAATGAGACCAATAGAATTCCCAAAACAATGGTAAATCTAAAAAATAGATCAATTTTTCCAAATTGACAAGGCAGAAGGTAGTTTTCTAAAACTGTAACAAAATCACTGTGTTAGATTTCCCAAGCAAAGTTTTGTTGCTCTACATTTTAGATGACATCTTTGAATTATAATTTTTTCTTGAAGATATAGTATACATGTCACACACACACCAGTATCACATTTATTTCAAGACTTGCCAAGCAAAGGTTTGAAGCTCTGCCTTTCTTTCCTCATCTTTGATTTTTTCTCAGAAAATTGGATGTCTAATGTCACATGCCAACCTTCTTAAAGTGGTCTTTAGCACATGCTTATGAATTTCAGTTCTTCTTGCCACTTAGGTTCAAATCCTACCTGGACAGATCCAAGTGTTAGAAAGTTTGTCAAAAAAATGGCTTGCCACAAGTCAGTGGTTTTGGTTTCTCTGGACACTGATTCTTCCACCATCCAAGAACTGACTACAGTCCAACCTGCCTTAACGGCCACCTCTGTATAAGGGCCACCTGCTTATAAAGGCCAGTAGAATTGTATCCCAATTGCTCTTTATTCATATGATTTGAACCTGTATATAAAGGCCACATATCCATAAAGGTCACTATTACTGGTTCCCTGGGTGGTCTTTATAGACAGGTTTGACTGTACCTCGACAGTTAAAGTACCTTGACTTGGACATAAAACACTATTAATCTAATCTAATCAAGATTTTAAACTTGTAATATATTTCTAGAAATGCTTAATACCACACACAAATACCTGCTGTATTTATAGGGTTTTCATATCCTAAGTTTTGAACAGTCAATGTGTGTATATTTGCCACACACGTCAACACCCTGCTAGAGTAGCAGGGCTCCCAAACCCCAACATGGAACATTTTTCTTGATGGTTGGATGTCCGATACCACACATGTTAACAGTAATTAACAGATACGCTGTATATCAGGTGATTATTGATTTAATTTAGGAGGGGGGATAATTTACCTGAATTTCACCTTTATAAATTATGATCGGTTTTTATTAACTTAATTAAAACGCTGTCCAGGATTCATCATTTTTAATTATGTAAGTTTCATTTTGAGTTTTTTATCACTGACAGTAGCTCTTATATCTATAGGTGCCAAATAAAACTGATAAGGCCAAAATAAATAATATCTGTAGATCTGGTTACTGTCCCATAAAGTAGGCAGGTATTTGTTGTTGTTTTGTTTGGTTTTGTAAGCTCATCTCTGCCATAGGCTCAGATGATCTATTGCCATCTATCTTCATCCATTTTCTGTTGTGTAAACTATTCACATTTTAATTGACTCTATAAAAACTACTGGCCCAAATTGATGGTATTTAGCAGTAAGGATGTCTAGGTAAATGGCTTTCAATCATTTTGATTTTTTCTTATACATGGTATGTCTGTTTCCTGTTTCTAGAATTATGGTAAGGTGTTGTCCGTCAGTTCATATAGTTTGTCTAGCCTACTATTCCACAAACACAGTTTTTTTTAACTAAACATAGTGTGGCATGATTACCAGAATATAACATTGTGTGTGTGCCAGAAGAGGAGATAACTCTAAGCAAATTTCTCAGAGTTGTGTCCCTTTGTCATATTAATCATGGCAAAACTGTAAACAGGTGTATGCTCCCCCTAGCAGAGCTTTTGTTTCTTATAAAATGCAGAGCAGGGGATCTGACTTTGGTCTTGCAGGCCATTTAAAAACTTTAGAATCTGCAACATTAAAGTTGGGTTCAAAAGGTAACTAGAATCACTGTTATTTTTTATTTGGCCTTAAAACAAATAAGAATGCTTGGAATCTGTTAACGTAAATTTTGTAGTACCAGTATACGCACAATTAACACTCTTCTTAACTGCGGAGAAGTCAACAAATACAATCATCACAATAAGGTTTCATGATCTATTAAGAATTGCCTCTCTCACTCTTTGGTATCTTTTAAGAAAACTTTCTCTCTCTCTTCTCTCTCTCTTTCTTGTTTCTCTAAAGAAGATCCTGCTCTCTCTCTCTCTCTCTCTCTCTCTATCTGTTATTTATCTAAAGAGGGTCTCTCTTTGGTATCTTTAAAGAAGATTCCTCTCCCTCTCTCTCTCTCTCTCTCTCTCTCTCTCTCTCTCACTCTTGTTTCTCTAAAACATATCATGCTCTCTCTATTGTGATTTTGTTACATTTTTCAAAAACTACCTTCTGTCTAAATGGAAGTTCTGAAATATAACAGACTTCATTACTGTAAACATATTTAATTTTGCATGTATTTGTGTTCACGGTATGTGAAATTTAGACATATCCACATAATTAAATGTAATCTACACAATTAGCACAATATAATTTTTGCTAGGTATTAACTTTCATCCAAAAGATACGACCACGAAATAAGCAAAAATTAATACATCGCCAAAATAAATATGTTTACAGTATGAGATGCTGGCAATAACTATGATCCTTGTAGCAAAGATGTTACATTGTGACAGCATCTGAAATTTTGTGGGTAGAGACAAGATGTTACATTGTGACAGCATCTGAAATTTTGTGGGTAGAGACAAGATGTTACATTGTGACAGCATCTGAAATTTTGTGGGTAGAGACAAGATGTTACATTGTGACAGCATCTGAAATTTTGTGGGTAGAGACAAGATGTTACATTGTGACAGCATCTGAAATTTTGTGGGTAGAGACAAAGATGTTACATTGTGACAGCATCTGAAATTTTGTGGGTAGAGACAAGATGTTACATTGTGACAGCATCTGAAACTTTGTGGGTAGAGACAAAGATGTTACATTGTGACAGCATCTGAAACTTTGTGGGTAGAGACAAGATGTTACATTGTGACAGCATCTGAAACTTTGTGGGTAGAGACAAAGATGTTACATTGTGACAGCATCTGAAACTTTGTGGGTAGAGACAAGATGTTACATTGTGACAGCATCTGAAATTTTGTGGGTAGAGACAAGATGTTACATTGTGACAGCATCTGAAATTTTGTGGGTAGAGACAAGATGTTACATTGTGACAGCATCTGAAACTTTGTGGGTAGAGACAAAGATGTTACATTGTGACAGCATCTGAAACTTTGTGGGTAGAGACAAAGATGTTACATTGTGACAGCATCTAAAACTTTGTGGGTAGAGACAACTAAACATTTCATTTCTTAGTACATGTTTTAGGAATAAATTTTAAAAGTCAAAATGGGAAATTTTAGCCATTTTTCTCTAACGAAAACTACTTTTATTCAGTAGTAATTTTATACAAACAAAATCACTGCTCTCTCTCTCTCTCTCTCTCTCTCTCTCTCTCTCTCTCTCTCTCTCTCTCTCTGTGTGTCTCGTTTCTCCACAGAAGATTTCTCTCTCTCTTTCTCTCATCTTAAGAAGATAAAAAGATGTTCAACTCTCTCTCTCTCTCTCTCTCTCTCTCTCTCTCTCTCTGTATCTATCTTTCTATCTTTCTCTCTGTATGTTTATCCAATGAAGATTTATGAACTTGCGATTACTTGTGAAGTTTCAGTCATTTTGATTCCTTGTAAGTGTAATGATTGACTACTGGCTTTGACTCTTTCTTTCATGTTTAGTCTGAAAGATATATAGAAAATAAACTTCATGCAAAATAAAATATATATTTAGATAACCATCAATGTAATGTCTTTACCAGATGTGTTCAGATTATTATGTGTATTACATCGCTTTCTGATCAAGATGTTAACCATGTCATTTAAGGTACATGTAATTTTTAAAGGATTTTTACTCAAAATTTGGAGGGGGTTTCTTGGCTGAGTGGTCTAAATCACTGGCATACGGATCACATTACCTCTCACCATTTGGGTTCAAATCCCACTCTTGAGCAAATCTTAGTGTCAGAAGTTTGTCAATTTGCTTTTCATGGTTTTCTCCAGGAACTCTGGTTTCCTCCACCATCTCTGAACTGACTGCCTCTATATAAATGAAATACTGTTGACCTTCATTACTCCACTCCACTTTATGATGAAAAATTTATGAGAATTTATTTGATGCTGTCAATGGTGTTATTTTGTTTATAAAATTTGACCTAAATTTATTTTTTAAATTTTGATGAAAAATTTATTTTTTGTCTGATATTTTACTATGTATTGTACGAAAGCCTATTAAGCTCATGAATAAAAAAAAATTAAAAGGCGTAATAACGCGATAAAAAGGCGTTATAATGCGAAAAAAGGCGTAATAACGCGAAATAAAGGCGTAATAACGCGAATTGAAAGGCGTTATAACGCGAAATAAAGGCGTTATAACGCGAAATAAAGGCGTAATAACGCGAATTGAAAGGCGTTATAACGCGAAATAAAGGCGTTATAACGCCTTTAGAAAGGCGTAATAACGCGAATCGAAAGGCATTATAACGCGAATTAAAAGGCGTAATAACGCCTTTTTGTCTATATATAGAGCAGTCACTTCCCTGGAGAATGTAAACAACCCTCACCACAAACAGATTGGTTTTAGTTTGAATAGCTTAAGGCAACTGTAGATCTATTCATACTAAGATGTCACAGGTGTCATTTAATCATTGTTAAAAGTTAGCGATTGACAATTGGACAGGAACTTTTTAATAAATACCCATGTGTACATTGCCAATGTTTATCAATGTTTATATTTCAGATTACTTAAAAAATTTCCATCCCCATATATATAATGATACTCTTTATGAAAAAAACAACACTTAAACATTGAAAAGAAACCGTTCTTTCTGTTTTACTGAAATAGTATGTTCATTTAAGCGCAGGATCGGATGATGTGCAGTTTTTTTTTAATTTTCATAGAATAAATACATATAAAACAGCTTATTACATTACATATAGTTGTGCAGGAAACACACACACACACACACACACACACACACACACACACACACTTTTAATATGTATGTAAAGTGTGTGTGTGTGGGGGGGGGGGGGGGGGTAGAGATTAAACCCCAGGACCTCCACATCATTATGGAAAGCATCTTAACTTCGCGTTAATAAGCCTTTATTTCGCGTTATAACGCCTTTCAATTCGCGTTATTACGCCTTTTTTCGCATTATAACGCCTTTCAATTCGCGTTATTATGCCTTTATTTCGCGTTATTACGCCTTTATTTCGCGTTATAACGCCTTTCAATTCGCGTTATTACGCCTTTCTAAAGGCGTTATAACGCCTTTTTTTGCATTATAATGCCTTTCAATTCGCGTTATTACGCCTTTATTTAGCGTTATTACGCCTTTATTTAGCGTTATAACGCCTTTCAATTCGCGTTATTACGCCTTTCTAAAGGCGTTATAACGCCTTTTTTCGCATTATAACGCCTTTTTTCGCGTTATTACGCCTTTTAATTTTTTTTTATTCATGAGCTTAATAGGCTTTCGTAGTATTGGATGAATTTTGTCATAAAAAGATATCATACATTTTCCGTTTGTTTTACATATTTTCCTTGGCTGTAAACTAGTATGTAAAAATCCTGTATATTTGCTGCTGTGTTTTTTCACTGAACTGTTCGATATACTATTTCTGTCATGTGCTCAGGACCTAAGTTTAATTATGAACTTAATGGACAGGTGATTTTTATATAGAGTTTTGTTTTGGTTCAGATATGATACAGAAGTCAGGAACCTTAAAGCAGGAGTCTTAATGCAGGGGTGTTCTTTATATGTAGGATTTTTGAGATTAAGACATGAAGCAGAGACCTTAAAATAGCAACCTTAATTAACAAGTGGTCCTTATGTAGAGTGGTCATTATAGTAGGTGTTAATAGATTGTTATACCCCCCCTTAAAAAGTGGGGGGTATATAGTGATAGGGGTGTCTGTCCGTCCTTCCGTTAATCCTTAGGGTACCCATCTCTTATCCGCAACTCCTCCTAAACCCTTCAATGGATTTTCATGAAACTTTTACACAATCTTTGTAGATGTAGATGTGCACCTCCTATTTAAAAATTTGATCCGATGGATTTGCGGGGGGTATTTTTTGTGAGCTTGTGGCTCACAGTTTTTCTAGTTGTATATGTTTTAAGTGTGTCATATTCCTTTTGTTTAAAGTTTTAGACTTTAAATTTGAAAAAAAAGATTAAAAACATTATGACAAAATATAGAGATTATATAAAGTTTACATTTTTAATATAAAAATTGGAAGGAAAGATTATTTTTAAGATCAATATGGTAAAAAGTTGAGGGAAAAACGGGTTAAAAAGGTGTAAAATTTGTAAGGATCTAAATGTAATAAACTAAAAAACATATAAAAAGTGGTTAAATTTCCAAATTAAAAAAGATTAGAATTTTTGAATTAGGATATAGATTTTTCAAAGGAACTAAAATTCAAAAAAAGCTTTTTAAAGAATAGGCATTAATTTGCGGATGTGAGATTTTTAAAATTACACTAAACTGCGGATGTGTCAAAATTCATTTCTTAACTTTTAAAAAAAGGTTGAATGTTTTTTAGCTTTTTAAAAAAAGGTCATGTCTTGTATTGTTTAAATAGAGGTTGAATGTCTAAACTTTTTTTTTAAAAAAAAGGTCGGATTAAATTTTTAAAAAAAACCCGGTCAAGTAAAAGAATTTAAATACAGCCTGGATGTGGTGTAAAACAAATGACATTAAAGAAAACATACACTATTGTATAATTGTCATGAGAAATATGAGATATTGTCTTTATCCGTCGGAAGATACCCATCATGCAATCTGCTATTTAGAATACAATAGAGGGAGATATCAGATGATATACCCAAGACTCCAAGCAGGAATACCCTGGTTGTGTGAGAAAACAGTATTAAGTAATTAAAACTGCATGGATACCCTATCACCAAATTTCTTAACAATTAAAGTCACCACAGAAACATAATAAGGATTATAATCTTCTACTATTGTTCCAGGTAACTTAGATAGTCGATTTATCTTTAATATAAATTCAAGTATTGTAATATCGGTACTTATTTTGATATTCCCATAAATAAAATCATATCACCTAACAAACCTATGAGGTTTGCTGACTTGAACTTGAATTACAAAACAGGTATATACCGAAACTTTTGTCGTTTTTCATTACAGAGAAAAACCAATGTGTTGTATATATACCTAAATGTACCTCAGATAGGTGTAAATTCACCTGGTTGACCTGCATACTAATTATTAACACACGGGTAAAACAAGGTTGTCTTTCAGGTGTGCGGTTCGGGTTTTATTTATACTCATGTATATGTATAATAATTGCCCTTCATGCAATGCTCTAAATTTGCATATGAGGCACGGATAATGCGAGGGCATATGTGCAGTGTTTGAAAACAGCTAATTTCGATATGTAGAGCAAAACCAGAGGGCTATAGAACACTTATTTCTTTACATTAATTGAATTTTTATATTTTAGACTCAATATGTATAACATTGAATATAAATCATTAAACATAAAAGCTTAATTAACAAAAAAGCGAATAAGTTCCCTGGAACAATAGTAGGTCTTTCAGATGTTTGATGTAATACATCGTAAATCTTGACTGTTGTCTTGAATTTTTCTTGATGTTTTATTTTTCTAAGGTCTTTAAGTAAATTTTGACTTTTGTAAGGACTCTTTGTTTCTTTTTCTCTCTTATTTTAAAGGTTTTTGAGAAAATCTGCTGTAATAAAAAATTATATATTGTAAATCTTATCTTTTTTTTCTATTTTAATTATTTACCCGATTATTTTTGTTTCAATATCTATAATCCTCAGCACTTGTAAGCTTTTTTCAGAGAACAATGCGTACATTGTATAGTAGATGGTTTACAGAAAAATAATAGAAAAAATATAATTGTTTATTGTAATGGCTGATTACACAGAGATTAACATGGTTATCTATAGTGTGTCAAGTTTGACCTGGCTGTTTGACCTTTCATTTGAATATTAGATTGGACTAATAGGCTTTGTGATTTAGGTAAAACAGCACTTATATCAATACATTGCATGTTATAGGTGAAGGTGCAGAAATTTTAAATATGATGTGTTGTGCTTAGTGATGGGACATCGGTTCAAAATCACGATCAATCATCGGTTGGAATCGGTTGGTGCTTCCGATGCGATTTTACTGATTATAATCGGTTACATGCTTTTCTAATTTTACTGCTTGTTTGTGAAGTGAATGTGTGTTTTTTGTGCTTAATATAATCTGGCTAGCACATACCGGGTATATGTAAACTCACTAGTAGCACTGTACTTGCATATATTTGTATACTTTTGCTTTCTATATATGTACCCATCGTAAATTAAGCCAAGTTCTTGTTCCGCCATGTTGTTAATGCACAGATCCTGGCGAGGCTTTCTAAAGACCTGAATGGAAACGGCTAGGGACTGAACATGGATTCCGGAAACATATGATGATTGATTATGAAAAAACACCATCGATAATCGGAATCAGAAGCTTCAACTGATAATCGGAACACCACTAGTTGTGCTGATGGCATTATACAGCAGGGTTGTTTATCGTGTCACTCCTACAGTGACATGGGACCTCTTTTATTTTAAGTTCCAATCCGAAGGAACCATGACTTTCATTTTGTAATGCCAAGTGCTTGGAGAAAGAACAGCCACTTCCAAATATCAAGTTTTGGGTCAGACCCACGACCTCCCACTTACCAAGTGAGCACCCTACCAACTGAGCTATCGCAGTGGTTAGTTACATAAGTACACTGTTATAAAATATACAAGTATATACAGTTAAACCTCGATTCATCGCCACCATTTGTTCAGTCAAATTTTGGCGTTATAAAGGGGTTTGGCGATAAATCAGGGGAGGTGGATAAAGAAAAACATAAACAAAATGGATTTTGGGACTTCAAAATAGTGTGGCGATAAGCGAGGTGGCAAAGTTATCAAGGGGCATTATAACGAGGTTTTACTGTATGTTATAAAAAAGGAAAATGAAGATTAAGCTAATTGTCATTATCTGTAACCTTTTTTGTTTAGAATCATCTTTCACAGTGGCCTAAAAGTGAAATGAATTGTGATATATTATGTACAAAAATGTAGCTTACAGTTATAATAATGCAGTGATAATTTTTTTTAACTTTTTGATGTTGAAATATCACAAAGATTTCCTTCTCGGAGGTTATTTTGTCAGGTCAAGTTTGATTGAATTATGACAGATAAATGGCTTAATGCAAAGAGGTTGAGGCCAAAATAAAAATAGTGTTTGTTTCTTGTCTGTCTATCAACTGCCCTGCAAGGCATATAAGATCTAGCTCACAGCTGTATCAAAATACATGGTGTAGACCAAAATATGGTAAACTGTTTTGATAGTGATCTCAGCGCAATAGCTTACACATGACGTCACAATGCCAGTGTCACTGTCTATAAATCCAATCCCAACTCATTCAGATCCTAGTGTGACAAAGTTTGTCAGTTACCTTTCTGAAGGTTTGTGGTTTTCTATGGTACTCTGGTTTCCTCCACCATTCAAGAACTGAGAGCCTCAATAGTCAATATAAGTGAAAGGTGTGGAACTGCTTTACACTCTTGTATTGATAATTGAAAGGCACACCTAGTGGTTTTTTTTTACATTTTTGATGTTGAAATATCACAGGAAGAAGCAAAAAAAAATGTTATTGTTCCCTCTAGACTGTGTAGAAAGGTGTTGTGAATTAACAACTATATTTAGTAAAAATCAATTTCGTATTTTGATATTAGAATCATCAAAATCACTATAGACCTGTACAATTTTTGAAAACATAACAACCTATCATCGTTTTCTTGGAGACCATACAAGAATGGAGTGAAGAAAGGGTATTTTACATTACTTTCAAAATTATTTTACTTATATTGAGGTGGCTAGTTCAGGATTGGTAGAGAAAACTGGGGTGCCCAGAGAAAATTGCTGGCCTTTGGTAAGCAAACAGAAAAACTTTCTCCCACTAGCGCCGTCCCATGCGGGATTTGAACCTAAGCAGTAAGATGTACAGTGATTAGTAGTGCGCTCAACCACCTAGGCAACTAAGAACATATGAGAGAATTTGCAAAATATTATAGATGTCATGGAAAAATTACAGGCCCCGGTTTCACAATCATTCCTTAGCTAAGATTTTCCTTAACTTAAATCTTGCAAAATTTCAAATCTTTATAATTTTGTTAATGTTCAAGATATTCAGGAAATGAAGGTGTCATTTTTAAGGTCGCTTTTAGATTAAAACATTTACATTTATTTCTACAAAAATATTCATCAGTATTTCCAAAAAGTTATTACCAAAATTGGCTAAATTTAACTGAAGGAAAATCTTAGCTAAAGAATGATTGTGAAACTGGGGCCAGGTCTCCTATAGGTGGAAATTAGCCTACATGTAAACAGTGCTACATATCTAGTAATATGAATTAGAAGAAGGGGAAACATACACATTTTTATTAGTGGCCTTAACAATTTGCATTGCTCTTATTATGCAATACATCAAATTATATATAAAGGAGCACCTGCTATGCTTGTTTCGTTTGAAAATGATTTGAAATATTTTCTGTGTCAATGTCCAATTTTATTTGATGTAAAAAAGATATTTTTCAAACAGGACTGATATGGTGTGCTCTTTGGTTTTTATAGTTTTGTTTTTATTTTTTTTTTAAATTTTTTTTCAGTCAGTTGTTAAACAAATGATTTGCTTACTAGGCTAATTATCATTATTATTGGGTATGATATATTTTTATTTCTTATATCTTCTATTTTGAGATTTTTTGGTATTCATAGGACTATAAATGCCAAATGACCACATCACAGCTTTTGAATATTAATATTGGCAATAGACATTCCCGAACTATAACCTGGTAATCAAAATTGCTGCCTCCATAGTATAGGTATAACACCGTAAACATTTGTGTGACTCTTGCACTTTCAATTTCGTGGTTGAAACGCTTGAAAATATAATCCCAGAATTTAATGCAAATTAACCCTCAAAAATAAATTCCTGAATGTTTTTAAAAAATATTTTTAATGAAAATAAAAAATTTTTGAAATGGCATTCATTGTCAATATGAATGCCAAACCTTTGACAACAAACTGAATAACGCCCAATAGCACAGTATCACCGGTTTGTCGTGTATAGGTTTGGCATTCATATTAACTATGAACACCATTTCAAAACAGTTCAATTGTTAATTATTTGCATACATTTAGACCATAATTAATTTAAGGTATCACTTTCAATTACTGAAAAAAACTTCAATATTTTATTTCTATGAATGAAATTAGACATGATGATAGTTATTTATGGATGTCAGTGTATGTATACATATTTTAATAAAGCCATTAGTGATAAAAAATTCAAATTCATGTATATTTCACAATGCACTAAGTAGCTTTGGCTTTCAAAATTTTTTAAAATTAAATTTATCAGGTCTTATGTAAATACTTCATTAATATATCACATATATGTCATAGAAGAAATTCAAAATTTAAAACTTTGAATTAAATTTTCATTCGGTTCATTGGGAATTGACCTGAATAGCTAGTTTACATATTTTTTAATTTGCATATCTTTGAACTAATTTTGAAATATGTCACTAAGATACAATTCATTAATTAAAATTTCAAACTTTTATGATTTATGAGTTGGAATACAATTCTGCATCAGTATTACTAAACTTAAAAGTTGGAAGGTCAGAGTATATTGAAATTTAAAATTTAATAAAATGTTAATTAAAACAGTTTCTTTACTTCAATGTCAAAATATTTAGATTTTTAAAACTGTCTAAGTTATTCAGCTTATTGTTTTACTTGTTCAATAATAACAAAAAATACTGATATATAAAAACAAAAGGATAAATTGTTCCATTTGTAGGTCAGTTGGTAGAGTGCATTTCATAAGTAGGAGGCTGTGGGTTCAATCCCTGGCTGCGTCTGACCCAAGACTTGGAAGTGGGTAGCGACTGTTCTTTCACCAAGCACTCAGCATTACGAAACCAAAGTCATGGTTATTTCGGATGGAACATAAAATAAACGAGGTCCCATGGCATGTTATAGAACCCTGCTATATAATACATCAGTGCAATGCACAGGAAAATTTCTACACCTTCGCCTTTAACTGGCAACATTGATATAAGTTAAATATTATTTGATGGGATGTTAAACACCATTAATCAACTCAACTCAATTTAGTCTGAAACTGTACGGTGCATGATGGACCGAGGCATATTATTGATTGAGTTACCATTGCACTAATAATAAAATAACAGAAAGTGTAAACAAAAAATAAATTAATTAATTAATAAATAAATTAGTAAATTAATAAATAAATAAATAAATAAATACTATAATGTTGATCCTAATATTTTATAAAAAGTCTGGTAGTCTGGATTTTTTAATTTATACCGAAAAGTACAGTTACAGGGAAGAGAGAAACATAACTACAACAGAAGCTGGTTATAATTGTTACATATGGTTGTTGATTTCTGTTTAGTAAAAAAAAAAAAATACAATTTCCCATCTTGGCACAATAATACAAACAGTTGTGTTAAAGCTTTTTCATATGTCAGTGTGTTTATACAGCTTATTTACTCAAAATACAACCAGTGTGGTGTGTCAGAAAAATGGTTGCCATTACATCAAGGCATGATGGGTATTAACACATGGTTATAACGTGATTATAAGTAATTGCGGTTGTTATCACACCTTGCTGAAATTAACGATTGACCAATATAACCCCTCCTATATCTCCGAATAATGTTTATAATTAAGATTTACTGCGTTTTAGAAATGGTCTGTAATAACGTTGATTCAAAACCACATTGAGTCAAAGGTATTTGCGAAATCAACAACAAATTTATTGAGTATAGTTGGATGGATGGCGTAATAGAATTTCATATACACCCTTGAGATTCTTTTATTTATACAGCCAAACCTGTGTATAAAGGCCACCCAAAGAACCAGTAAAAGTGACCTTAATGGACAAATGGTCTTTATATACAGGTTAAAATAATATGAACTAAGAACAATCAGTATACAATTCTATTGGCCTTTATAAGCAGGTGGCCTTAATTAAATAGAGGTGGCCTTTAAGGCAGGTTAGACTGTATCAAGGTAGTCAGTTCTGGGTTGGTAGAGGAAACGGGTGTCTGATGAAACCACCAACTTTTGGTTCTTTTGTGTGCAACACGTAACCCGACATAAGTTAGGATGGTGTGGCATGGGGCATCAATTTTTAGGGTCTTATCTAAAGACCCCTGTGACTTTGATTTCTAAATATCAAGTGCTTGGTGATAAAACAGTCAGAGCCTAGTTTCAAGTTCCAAACCTACAGTGAGCATTTACAAGAAGAAAAGAAATTAATTTTTAGCAATGACTGCAATTTCAAAAAAATTTACAACAAACAATTTTGTTCATCTAATAATAGATATCTATTAAAAACACCACGACGATATGAATTACTTGTAATTAAAAAGAAAATGTATTGCATTGATCGTAATCTTAACGAGCGTTTTATGAGGTTTAATTGTCTTTTAATTTGGCTTATAAAAACCAGAAAACTTGATTAATTTGTCATCATTTAAAGATATAAAGACACTATCAGAAAAAAAAATTGATAAAATATATTTGTCATTATTTTAAGATAAAAAAATCAAACAATTAATTGAATGTATTTGTCAAAATTTGAAGATATCAAAGGATAAAAATATGAGAAGTCTAATTTATCAAATGTTTTGTTTCATTTTTGATGGATAATGTTAATGAGATTTGTATTTTTTGGTATTAATTTCCAACTTTAACAGATGATTATTTATCAAAATTTTATGTAGAATTAGTTTTATCAGATGTTGAAGATTGTAAAAAACTTAATTATGATAAATTCTCTAATCAAGTGGTAATTTTAATTCACTCATATTACCAGTACTTGCACTTGTTTGCATCATCAAAAGGTGCTTTGATATTAGGAGACAATTAAAATTGAATTTCTATGTATTTATTTATTTATTTATTTGGAAAGAGTCCCATTTGTACCCTCCACTTAAAATTTAATTTTAACTGAAAAGAGTCTAAAAATTACAGATTTAAACCATTTGGAATATTTTTGTGAAAAATGATTTTTCAAAATTTTACATAGAATATAAATATAAAGGGGGGGGGGGGTTACAAAAGGATCACTTACCATTTATTTATTTATTTATTTATTTATTTATTTATTTATTTTTTGTTGTATACGTGTCTTCTGATCATCTTTAATTATTTGTTTTTAAAGTTTGAACTTGCTTCAACTTTTTTTTCAAAGTTCAGTATTTTATTTATTACCCCTATACTAGGTAGAGTGTTCATTTCATTGGAGTTGGAACCATAACCCATCAAACCATCTGTTCTTAGTTTGTTTAGAGTCCTTAGTTGCCAAGTGGTCTGAAAACATGTATACAGATCACACCACCTGTCACAGACTAGGTTGTATCCGGCCTTGGACATTTGAGTGAAAGCATAGGACAAAAGAGCAAGAAAAAACAGACATTTGAGCCATGAAGTAATGGACATTAAGTGACAGAATTTTAACTCATTTGATCATTATATCCCACTCAGGAAAATCCTTTTCTGAGAAAGTTTGTTAGTTTGCTGCCTAAAGGTTGATGTTTATTCCCTGGACACTCCTGTTTCCTCCACCATCCCAGAATTGTCTGTCTCAATAAATTGATGGTTTCTCTGGCAACTCAAATGTTATGATATAGCATGGTAAACTGACAACCAGTATATCTACCAGGTAGTATATGTGGGACTTTGGTGGCCAAGTGGTCTAAAACCTTGTGTTTACAGATTACAACACCTCTCACAGACTCAGTTATATCCCAATCACATAAAAACCTTGTTTGAGAAAGTTTACCAGTTGGCATGCTGAGATAATCTTTGACTGGTAAATACAACACCATTACTCCACTCCACTCTACTGTTGATGATTTTCTCTGGACAATACAGTTTCATCCATCATTCGGGAATTGATCCCAATCACAAATCCATGTCTGAGAAAGTTTACCTGTTGACTTGCTAAAGGTTGATGGGTTATTTTGGCACTACTGTTTCCTCCACCAACTGAGAATTGACTGTCTCAATACATAAAATAGTTTTTCAACTGGGGAATACAACACCATTACTTCATTCTACTCTAGAGTTGATGATTTTCTCTGAACACTCCAGTTTCCTCCATCACAGAACTGGCTGCCTTAATATATAAAATAATCTTTCAACTGGTGAATAAAACATCATTACTCCACTCCACTCCACTCTATTGATACTTAGTTTGTTTACTCTGTAAAGAAATTCTTGACATACCATGAATAGTTGATTGGTCAGATCTGAAGTGTTGATAATTTCCTAATTAACAAAAAAAAATTATGTATAATGGTACAAATTTTATAGAGTACTATACTATGAACATGTTTTTTTTTTTTTTTTTTCTTTGCGGATGAACATTTTCGCGAAATTGTATAGTTGGTATTTGGCCAGGGAGTTATTTTCATAATTTTACCCATTCTTATGTTGATAACAAAGTTTTATCTTAATTTGTGATTTGCGAAATTTTTTACATTTCGTGAAAATAATGAAAATTTCTGTACCGTTATTTACAGTTATTGAAATGCTGGTGATGTTGTCACCAACAACAACAATGACTAAATTTATTTTTTTCCTGCAGTTGCGTTGATTTTTGTATCATGAACCCTCATATATCATAAGTTTATATATTTGTTGATTTGTGGAAGAGCTTAGTATAGGCAAACATTACTGACCTGTCAGCTTGACCTTTAATTTGGATACTTATTAAAGACCAGTTCATTTACCTATGGGGAAACACAGATGTATATTTCGTCTACAGCATGGGAAACATACATTGTTGATGTATTAACTGCCAATCCTAACGCTACCTATATGCTGGGTAGACCCACTTATGGTATATGAATATTCCTAATGAAAGGTCAAGCAGACAGGTCAATGATGTTTGCCTATAAAGAAATCATTCCCCCTTATGTTTTAGATGGTTTAATTTCCTGTGCAATAAGCTTAGACTTAGATTCGCCAACAACAACACTCCTTCAACTCAATGAGATAATGGCATTACAAGTAGTCTTGGCAAATGCTCAAGTGACATACACACAAATACAAATGATGCTACTACGAAATCAAAATCATTATTTTTTACCAATAACATAACTTCTGAATATACTAGTAATTGATGGATGGATGGATGGATGGATTGATAGATAGATAGATGGATGGATCAATTGATTGATCAATTGATTGATCGTTTGATTGATTGATCAATCGATTGGGTTTTTCAATCCCAGTAAAAAAGTCTTTCACTTATACCGAGACATCATCATCAGCTATAGCTGAAGTATCAGAAATTTTTACCTTAACAATGTGCTTGGGGCAATGTGTAGGGTGGGTTTTGTAGCATGTCCTGCTTACTGTGACCTCAAATGGATGATGTGACTTTCATTTGTTTTGTTTTGATAGCACTAAAATCATCTGAAAATGAAGTTATTTTAGTTCTGACCTGAGAACATGAAATTTAAATTATTGTAAAAAACATTCATGTTTTATTAAAAAATTAAGAAGTTGTTTAGACAGAATTAAAAAAACTAAAATAATTGTGCAAACATTAAAATTCTAAATAATAAAGTGAATTTTTGGTACAGAAGGAATTGGGGTTTTTTTAAATAGAAAAAAATCCCTATTAATACATGAAAATGATGTACATGTAAAATTGAAATAATTCAACATTCAATTTTTATTAAAAATATATGCATTTTTGGTATGGAAAGAACTTTTTGAAGAAAAAAATTTCCCATTACATGTAAATAATGTAGAATTGAAATAATTGTGTGAACATTCAATATATTTTTTATATTTAAAAATATATGCATTTTTAGAACAGAATGAAAAAAGATTACTTCTACATGTTAATAATATATAAAATATATATTATGTATAAAGCATGGACCACTAAAGATGTAAGATAAAGTGTTTTGAGCTGAACGAACCATTCTTCATCATCCTCTTTACTGGAGTGTACTGTAGTATATACATCAATTTCATCCTGTGTTGTGTGTGTATAAAAATCATTGCAGCTTCACTTTTAAACTAAAAGTAATTCTTTTAACATAGCATTTGTTTTAAGTGTTACCAGATGCTTCTCTTTGAAAATATCAGAGTGTTTAAACTACCAGAAATTAACCCAGAAAATGAGGTTATTTAAGCTTTAAAAAATACAAAAAATACCTAAAAATACAACAACAAAAAAGAAGAAGAAAATAGCCTTATGTGTTATGATATTTTGAAGAAGTTTGTCTCATTTTTTTAACCACAGAAATTAACATGAAAATGAGGTTATATTAGATTTTAAAAACATACAAAAAACCTAAAAATACCAAAAAATGGCTAAAATGAAGAATAAAATAGCCTTATGTGCTATGATATTTTGAAGAAGTGTGTTTCAATTTTTTTTAACTCTAATATAACATAAAAAATAAGGTTATTTTAGTTTTTAAAAACATACAGAAAAAACCTCTAAAAGTACAAAAAATTGGCTTAAATGAAGAATGAAATAGCCCTGTGTGTTGTGATAATTTAAATGGTTTTTCTAGGGGAAGTGTGTCTAATTTTTTTTTTTTTTTTTTCCCCTTTAAATCTTTTTCATGTTGTAGGCATACTGAAGTAATTAAAGCAGGCTTTAGAAACCTCAAAATGACAGATTAATTAATGAAAAAACTTAACATTTCATTTAGTTTTGTTTTCAATTCGTAATTTCAAGCAATACTAGAGTGTAAGTAAACCCTAACCATTTATAATTTATTGGTGTTAGTGTCAACTGTTTTTTTTATCCTAACCACAAAAATTTCAGACATGTTTTTATCTTTTAAACTTGATTCATTATTTTCTCTCTCTAGTTTTTCTTTGAAATCAAAAGTAAATATACATGTAATGCTAAAAAAAACAAACCATTGCGGAAGTATAAATTACAAAAATACATTTTTCATTTATGCATTGCATTATGCTGGTTATCCTACAAGCTCAATATTATGCTCCCTCTCTCTATCTCTGCTTCATTTGTTGTAGGTCAGGGTCCGAAACCTGGCCTGTCCCGACCAAGACTTGAAAATAGGCAGTGACTTTTCATTTTCCTTCTCCTGTACCTTGTACAAGAAAGATAAGATCAAATAAAAAAGATTTTTATAGATATAAAATTGTGAAGGTTCTTCACCTCAGGTAAAACAAACTTTTTACATCCCCTACCCCTTATTTTAATGCCACCCCCCCTTCTCCAGTTGTTCCTTGTACAAGAAAGATGTGTAAATTCTATAGTCAAAGATCAAATAAAAGAGATTTTTGTAGACATAAAATTGTGAAGGTCCCTCACCTCATGTAAGACAAACTTTTTACACCCCCTACCCCTTATTTTACCCCCCCCCCCCCCCCCAACTTCTCCAGTTGTTCCCTGTACAAGAATGATAAGTGTGTATTCTATAGTCATAGATCAAATAAATGAGATGTTTTATAGACATAAAAATATAATTTGTATTTTATGACATATAAATTGCGATGTATCTACATAAATCATCTCATTAATGTAGAATTTCATATCTGTTAAACAACAAACTCTTTTTTAAATCTAGTTAAGTGGTTCTGGTTTTTGAGTTATAGCATTTTTTTTTACCACCAACATATTTATTTTATAACAAAAAGATATTGTTGTGAAATTTATTTTTTATATTTCTAAAAATATTTATTGTACAATACTTTTTTTTCTATCAAAACATGTTGAAACAAAAACTACTAACATTTATGATATATATATATATATATATATATATATATATCTGAAATAATAACATTTAGCTGGTTCTGGGTATTTTTTAGGCATAATGGATTTTTGTTTATTGTTTTCGACTAAGGGAGTAATTTTATGCAAGTTAAAATTTGAAATTCCTCAAAAACTAAGGTATACTCCCACATGCAAAATATTTCCTTAGCTAAGTTTGGTAAAATATATTTTGGTCCTTTGGTAATTTTTTCAACACCTTGAAAACAATTTTGGTTTCATAAGTTTGGTCCAAGCTCTACTTATGAGGAATTGTATTTCTATGTGGCAGTCCAAAAACATATTATATCCCAATAGCTTTTTATTCATAATATTTGAACCTCTATATAAGGTCATCTGACCATTAAGTCCACTTTTACTGGTTCCTTTATGGATTTCACTAACATATATGTATATAGTAAAACCATGTTATAATGCCACTTGATAACATTGCCACCTTGCTAATGTCACCACACTATTTGGAAGTCCCAAAACCCATATGTTGCATGTTTTTCTTTATAAGCCTTTATATGACCAATTTTTAGCTCACCTGAGCCGAAAGGCTCAGATGAGCTATTGCTATCTATCACCGTCCGTCGTTCGTCGTCCGTCGTGCGTAAACTTTACATTTTAATCTTCTCCTCCAAAACTACTGAGCCAAATTTGATGAAACATGGTGATTATTATGCCTGGGTAACAGGCTTTCAAAATTGTGTTCGGGGTTTGACCACGCCCAACAATATGGCTGCCGTTACTATAAATAGCCAAAAGACAAAAAAATCTTCTTCTCTGAAACCAAAAGGTGCAGGCAAATTTTGATTAGATATTTGGATTCAGGATACCTAGATACATTAAAATTGTGTTTTTCATAAAAATTGGACGAAAAATAGGTTACGCGTTTTTTGCGTAAAATTATGCAATTTTTAAAATGAGACATTTATTGTTATAACTTCATAATGGCTGAAGATAATTGTATGGAGTTTTCACTGTTGATCTTGTCTTGCGATTTTCTTCCGATTGATGTCAAGGTCAAAGGTCAAGGTCATGTCCCAGTTTTTGACCATTGATAAAAAATGCTATTTTTTAAACATTTCTGGTGATAATGACATAGGATTTTGGTTAATTGTAGGTATTTACATGACGATCATTTTGATATATTGATTAAGGTCATGGGTTCAAAGGTCAAGGTCACAGATGTACAAGTTTACCAAAATAGTTAATTATCTGCAAAACTATGAACTTTTTGTATAGGCACGTATATTAGAATATTGTAGGTAATGGCCCATTGGTCATTTTGATATATAAATAAAGGTCATGAGTTCAAAGGTCAAGGTCACAGATGTAAACAAGTACTGAAATGATTATTTATCTAAAAAACTATAGACTTTTTGTATTGGCATGTATATTAGAATATTTTAGGTATTATCCTAACGATCATTTTGATATATGAATGAAGGTCATGGGTTCAAAGGTCAAGGTCACAGATGTGAATGAATACCTGAATGGTTAATTATCTTGAAAACTGTTAACTTTTTGTATATGCATGTATATTAGAATATTGTAGGTATTAGCCTAACAACCATTTTGATATATGAATGAAGGTTATGGGTTCAAAGGTCAAGGTCACAGATGTGAACAAGTTCTGAAATGATTATTTATCTCAAAAACTATAAACCTTTTGTATAGGCATGTATATTAGAATATTTAGGTATTATCCTAATGATCATTTTGATATATGAATGAAGGTCATGGGTTCAAAGGTCAAGGTCACAGATGCGAATGAATACCTAAATGGTTAATTATCTTGAAAACTATTAACTTTTTGTATAGGCATGTATATTAGAATATTGTTGGTACTGGCACAGTGGTCATTTTGATATATGAATGAAGGTTATGGGTTCAAATGTCAAGATCACAGATACAAACAAGTACTGAGATGATTATTTATCTCAAAAACTATAAACTTTTTGTATAGGGATGTTTATTAGAATATTGGGCTAATTATCATTTTGATATTTGAATGAAGCTCATGGGTTCAAAGGTCACAGGTGAGCGTTAAGGCCCATGGGCCTCTTGTTTTATAATGGCAAAATATGACTGGACCAATAATGGTAGTTAATTGAGTTTTTTCTGTACGTGATCAGTTGAATGTTATACATCATATCAGATTTTTTTTCCCATTACATGTATTTATTTTTTTCATCTAAAATATTAATCTATACCACTGCAGAAGCTCAGAGTGATCACTTTGTATTTTGGAGGTTGTGAGTTCAAACTCTACCTGGGGTCTTACAAAGACTTGAGAATAGATTGTGACTGTTCTTTTGCTAAGCATTCTGCATTTAGAAATAAAAGTCACGGAGTTCATTGGAAAAGACCTTAAAACCTAATGCTCAACGTCATGGCAGGCTGGCACATTAAAAAACCTCCCTGTGCATTGCCCTTAGTGAACTGTAAAAGTAAAAATTTCTGCCACTTCACCTATAGTTGTTGACATCTCTATATAAGTGAAATATTCTTGACTTGGACCAATTTAAGCAATCGACCAATCAAATATTGATCTAAATATGAGTTAATGTAGTGTGTATGAGTACTTATAATCTACTTTGCACTAGTGTGTACTTGTGGCAACTTTTCGAGTGCTAGCATGTGTCACTCGCTCACGTTGTCGCAGATATACATCACATGCTACTTGGTCTATTATATTGGTACCAAGCTAATTAGTAACATCCTTTTATTCTGGAGGTGTACCTGGGTTGAATCCAGTGATGAGACACCTTGGTTTTGAAGGCTCAGTCCACTGCAGCTTATGTGGCCAAGTGGTATATAAGTGCATGTATACGATCATAGCACTTCTTAACACCTAGGTTCAAATCCCATTAGGGCAGATCCTAGTTTGAGAAAGTTGGTTGTGGTGTCTCTGGGCAAATTTGGTTTCCTCCACTATCCCAGAACTGACCCCTCAATATAAGTGAAAGAATTTTCATTGGGGCATAAAACACACCTGCTTATCTCCACACCACTCAACAAAATGGGCACCTTTCTAAACTGGACAAACTGTAGCATCTGAATAGCATCCAATTTAAAAAGCTTTCACCTGTATTATAAACTGTTTTTAAATTTTTAAAAACATTATAACAAAGATTTTGTTTTTAAATTTTTGAAATAAAGATCATCAGCATGTTTAAAATGTGAAATTAATAAAGCAAACAGTTGATATAAAGATTAAAATCACTTTACTTAGAATGCTTGATGCTTGTAAAAACCGATGTTATCAAATTAAGATGACCTAGAGGTGTTGAAGCACTGCCTCCCCTGGTTCTAATAAAAAGACCTGGGTCAGTTTTAATACATCTGGTCCCACTGATGTCTGACCCCCTGGGTGATGTCTGACCTGGACCTCTTAACACCAATGTCAATCCATCTAATTGATTTACTTACACAAAATCTGGGGATCATCTTGATTAAAAAGGGTTCTATCTTCATTGACTTTCAATTAATCTGTTGGGAGATTCATCCCCTTCTTTAATTAAGTGTATATATAGGCTGTTGTAGAGACAACATATCCAATATGCTTGCAGACTCTCACCTGACTGAAAGCCCGTTTTATACCTGTTTCATGGAACATATTTTGGTATGGCATTGTCCATAAATTTGTCAACTCATGGCCATATATCAGTCTATTTCTCCATAATAGCTAATCCAACCTATTCCTACTACACTGCTGAACGTATTTTACCAAACTTTGGTACACATACCAATGTATGACATTGTCAGAAGAGGAAGTAACTCTGTGCAACTTTCCCAGAGTTGTTCCCCTTTGAAATTTCAATGTCTATTCCTCCAGCATTACTGAACGGAACTCTATGGAATAGAGATTTAGTTTTTGTTTCCCTTTCACACGATACTATAGGTAAACAACATTGACCTGTCCGCTTGACCTTTAATTTAAATATTTATTACGGACCAAGTGCATTCATGTATAGGGAGCACAGGTGTTTATTTTGGATATATCATGAGGAACACTCACCTAATAGAGTACACCTATTCACTGTGTATGTATTAACTTGAATCCTAACATTACCCGTGTATTGGGTAGATCTTCCTATATAAATATTCCTAATGAAGGGTCAAGGAGACAGGTCAATGTTGTTTACCTTTACTTAAATATTTTATGTTCCTTTGTTCTTTGCCATCATTGGGATCTTCACCAACAGTGTAAACAGTCGTATCTTTCTTTGTGGATCGGTGCTCTGGTGTTAATTACAAATAATTAAAAAAAATTTCCTCAACATTACAAGAGTTGAGAGTTGAGTAATGGTGTTAAATGTCCCAGTCAAGAATATTTCACTTGTATCGAGAAGTCGCCAGCTACAGGCAAAGGTGCTTGTGTGTTGTGCTGATGGCATTATGGCATAATACAGCAGGGTTCTTTATCGTGCAAAGCCCAACGTGACACAGGACCTTGGTTTATTTTAAGTTCTGATCCGAAAGAACCGTAACTTTCATTTCGTAATGTTGAGTGCTTGGCAAAAGAACAGTCACTACCCACTTTCAAGTCTTGGGTCAGACCAGGCCAGTGATCGAACCCATGGCCTCCCACTTACAGGGCTAGCATTCTACCAACTGAGCTGCATCAGTGGTTTGATAATTACAAGGGGAACAAGAAATAAAATTAAAAATACAGCATAGTGTTTTTGAAATATTTAAAATTACAAATATATTGCATTTTCAAAGGTTTAACAAATGTAATAATACAAACAAAAATATCTGGAAAAATACAGGTGTAAAGGCTTTGGAATTCATTATTTTTAAATCATAATTTTTTTCACAGGTTAAACAATTGAAATAAAAAATAACCACAAACTACTAAATTTATCAGAAAAACGCAGGTGCAACAGATTTAGAATTACTTTGAGAGAATATCAAAGTAGATATATTTTATTGCATTGATTAGTAGTGTATAATTTATGAAGATATCTATCTGTACAGGCAAACAACTTTGACCTGTTTGCTTGACCTTTAGTTTAAAAATTTATTTCGAACAAGTTCATTTACATATAAGGGATACATGTGTATATTTCATCTACATCATATGAAACATGCATTGTACATGTATTCACTCCGATTTATTAGATGGATCCCTCTATATGAATAATCTGAATGAAAGGTCAAGCAGACAGGTCAATGTTGTTTACCTACACTTTGTAATGTTGTATTATAATTGTTAGTTGATCTGATTTCACCTACCTGATATCAGGTTAATGATGGCACACCTGGATGTTACTGTGTGTATTTTGTCACAATTAAGCTTCTCCAGGTGTTTCCGAAAATTTTAGTAAATACTATAGAATTAAACACATAATTATACAAATCAGGTGTTAAGTTTTATATGGCAATGGGGATTTCTGTCTCCTCCAGTTCCTCTCAAAAATTACCCCATTTTAATTTTTTTTCGTTTTATTTAATTGTTGTCAAGGTCAGGGGTTAAAACAGATTATATGAAAATATTAAAATTTGAAATGCAAGTTAATTTTACCCATTTATATTCCATTCCATTCTGTGTAATCTTAATGACCTCTCTCTCTTTCTCTCTCTCTCTCTCTCGGATGGGAACTTAAAATAAACGAGGTTCCGTGTCACGGTAGGCTTGGCACCCTAAAGAACCGTGCTGTATAATGCCATCAGCACAACGCACAGGCAAAATTTCTGCACCTTCGCCTATAGCTGGCTATTACTCAACTCAACTCAACTCTCTCTCTCTCTCTCTCTCTCTCTCTCTCTCTCTCTCTCTCTCTCTCTCTCTCACACACACACACACACACACACACACACACACACACACACATATGTTGAAAAATCTTTGACTTTGGCTTCACTGTCTGCAATGATTATATGAGACATTGGGGCCAAGCAAGTGTATAAACACTTTAAAGCATGCCACATGTGAACACTAGTATAAAGCAACTGGCCTTACTTCCCTGGTGTATTTCATATGTGGCAAATGTAGCTAGCTTAATGAGAGGTGCTTATTCTTCCAGAGCACTGGGCCTCACTTTGGTGGTCAGAATGGTGGAAGTTTATTTCACAAATGATGGGTATTAAGCTAGCTCGACCGGAGGTGCTTGCCCTTTCAGAGCACTGGACCTTGACTTCCCTGGCAGAAGTTCCCAAGTTTTTTTCACACATGATGGGTATTGCTTGCTAAATGGGAGGTGTTTGCCTTTTCCAAAGCACCCAGTCTTATCTCTATCATTGGTGTGTATGTGTGGAAGTTCACTTGTTTATTTCACACAAGCTAAACAGGAGGTGCTTACTCTTAATTCTAAAGCACTAGGCCATCACTTTCCTGTTGAAACTTAATTTTAAAGTTTTTACTTTGCTTTTTGGATTGTGATTTAGACCTGGACTAGAAATAATTATAAATGTTTATGTTTGATTAATTAAATGTTTGTTTTTGTTTCAATATTTAGACTAACTTTGTTTATTTTCAACTGTTTTGACTTATTTCCATGGGAATCAAAGTGTTGTAATTTTTGGGGCTAGACAGACAGTCTGGGACATCATTAGATTTCAAAAGTTATTGAAATTAAATTTAACCTTGCTTAATTTGTTAAAATTATTGAAGCAAAATTGATTACTTGTTTATGACAGGAAGTTTATTTAATGAAGTCCACATGTAGTAATTATCATTGTCTGTCATAATGAGTTCTTCCAAAATGGTGGACATAAAATGATGACCTATGACCTCTGTATTTTGGAGGGAAAAAATAGTTGGCATCTGCAAAGGGTATTTTGTGAAATGGAGGGCTCAACAAAGGGTATTTTGTATTTTGGACGGAAAGAAATAATTTGGCTTAATGATCAATGAAAGAGTGCAATGATTTCTTTTAATTTTGTAAGTGAAATTCAATGATAAATTTGAAAAAAAAGCCAAAACAAACATACTAATCATGGTGTCCAAACCACAAACCCAAAGTAAAAATTGATATACTACATGTAATTATTTATAAAGTAAGGTTGCTAGTATTATGTTCCAATGAGTTGATGTACTGTTAAAGATTTAATGGCCCCTTAAATGACCCCTAATTAAAACATCAGATAACTTGAAATGACTAGAAAAATAAATGAATGGCTAAGATTTAAAGGTCCCTTTGCTGGTCCCTAATTAAGGGCAAATCATCAGGTAATTTGAAATCTATCATGGCATAGAACAAGTTAGATTTAAAGGCCCCTGTTGCTGGCCCCTAATTAGAAGTAAAACATCAGATAATTTGAAATCTATTATGACAGAGCAAGTTTAATTAACCATAGCTAAAAGGATTTTTCTTTTTACACTTTTTCTTTAATTATCACAAATTGTGTTTAAACTGTTTTATTTAGATCTTTGTGTGAATCACGAAAATTTGATTTACGGAATAAGTGGGGAACACATATAAATTAATTAGTCTGTTTTGGGATAATAAATCATATAGGAGGTTATTTAACAGCCTGAATAGAAATTGAACAATCATAATGACAAATAATTAGTCAGAAAGCTGATCAGATCACTTTTAAAAAAAAAATTGGAGTTTCAATATTTTTGATTTACAGATAAATGTACATATGAAGAGATTTTATATGTCCCTCCTTTCTAGATCTGAGGTGTTAGTGTCTAAATGATCTAAAGTATTGGCTTACAGGTTGATAGAATCTACCCCTATTTGTAGTGGAGACTAATAGAATCTTACTTACACCAGCAACAGTGTAAGACAGAGATATCCGAAATGAGAATGAATATTTTCCTGTCCAGAATGAGTTCTGGACATTGAAAATATTCATCCAAGTTTGAGATATCTCTGTCTTACACTGTTGCTGGTGTAGGATTCTTTTTCTCATACAATTGCAACATTAAAAACATGATTTGTAAACCAATAATTGCATCAAACATTCAGTTTTCAGGTCATCATTGGTGCCTTCTGAGAATGACATAATCAATTATGTCGACATCCTCTCGTAAAATGATTATGACGTCATCAATTAAGTATGCGTTAGTGATTGTGACTTTGAATAATTGTTGGTTGAGACAAGTGATCTCATCCCTAGGGTGAGACAAAAATCTCACATGAGAAAAAACGCTGGATTTCCATGTCTCATCTGTGAGAAATGGAAATCTCATCCTGAGGGGTGAGAATCTTTTTCTTTCATATCTGCTCATTTGAGATTGGGTTTTTTGCCAGTTTTATCTCACATGATCACGTGACCTTCAATGACCTCATAATCAAAAGACAATTACATGACATCATAATGTGAGGAACATGATGTCATCTTGCGGAAAATAAAACCCAAGTCTCTAAAGTTTAGAAATTTTGAGTGTGTTTTAAATGTAAATTCTGGGATTTAAGAATGAATCAGGTTGTTTTGTAGTTATACATACTCTATGACCCAAAATTAAGTACATTCTTTTCAATGGTAATATTTATTTTGATGTAGAACAAAATTTGATGATAACAAAATTGGATTTCACAAACATGGCTTCGATGTCTTTGTAAATCACATTTAAATCCAAAATGTGACATTCAAATGGAAGAAAAATACCAGTAATCCGTTATGAGTTTTTATATGCCCGTCATATGACGGGACGTATTATGTTACGGTGCTGTCCGTCCGGGGCGTCTGTTAACAATTTGTATTCCGTTCAATAGAGACCACAAACATTTATGGATTCAAATGAAATTTGGTATACAGCTTTACCATGGTAATACCTTGTGCAAGTTCGAATTACAACTTTTTCGGATTATTTTTGGAGGAGTTATGCCCCTTTTCTAACTTAGAAATTTTTTGTATGTATGACCATGTGGTTTCCGATCATTAGAGCCTACAACTATTTATGGATTCAAATGAAATTTGGTATACACATTTACGATGTTAATATCTGGTGCAAGTTCCAATTACAACTTTTTTGGATTATTTTTGGAGGAGTTATGCCCCTTTTTTAACTTAGAAATTTCTGTATGTATGACCAAGTGGTTTCCGATCATTAGAGCCTACCACTATTTATGGATTCAAATGAAATTTGGTATACACATTTACGATGTTAATATCTGGTGCAAGTTCTAATTACAACTTTTTTGGATTATTTTTGGAGGAGTTATGCCCCTTTTTTAACTTAGAAATTTCTGTATGTATGACCAAGTGGTTTCCGATCATTAGAGCCTACCACTATTTATGGATTGAAATGAAATTTGGTATACACATTTACGATGTTAATATCTGGTGCAAGTTCGAATTACAACTTTTTCAGATTATTTTTGGAAGAGTTATGCCCTTTTTTAACTTAGAAATTTTTGTATATATGACCATGTGGTTTGTATTCCATTCAGTAGACAATACAAACATGGATTTAAATGAAATTTGTTATACAGTTACACCTTAATCATGGTAATATCTTGTGCAAATTTGAATTACAACTTTTTTGGGTTACGAGTTATGGCCCGAACACGGAGTTGGTAATATATTTTTACATACAATATCCTAGTTGTACTTATACTTCTCAGTAAATAGTACTACTCGATCAATATAACACGGCATATAATGCTCCGCTCGGCGGTGCTCTTGTTTCATGTAGGATAGGAAAATAGTCACAATATAAGCAACTAAATGTTGAGTGTTTGTAAAGCACCATTACTCAGGCTTAACTTCATGCTCTTCTAGAGCTTTGGATGTCTGTATAGTAGAACTAAGATTATAAATTCTAATGCAGTGTTCATTCTAAAAAAACCTTGTGTTCCCTTAATGTTTCCTTGTTTTGTCAAATGTCCTGTTGTTGAGGCCTTATTGGGCCATATTTAACATTTAATGAATGCAAAAAATATTGGTTTTATGGTGTTTTAGAGGAAAGTTTTGGACAATTACCCCCTTGTGAAAAATCCTGTAATGAACAGTTCTAATGTGGTTTTTAAATACCAGTAGTTAATGACGGAGTTCCAAAACTTCGAGCTATCACTGTGTCACTGTATAGGACTAGCCTAGGCAAAAACTTTGTTCCAATTTCATGTCTGTCTACTGAATTTAAAGATGGTGATTACTGTTCTGATCCCCTATACAAATTAAAAAAACATGAAAAGGGCATTAAACACTGTCACATACACCCACCCACCCATCGTTTCTTAAAATCATTCACTTTCTTTTAAAGTACAAAACCACTATGGTAGCTGAGCTGGTAGAGTGCTTGCTTTGTATATGAGAGGTGGTGGGTTCGAACCAAGGGCAGGTCTGACACAAGACTTGAAAGTGGTTAGTGACTGTTCGTTCACCAAAACACTTGGCATTACGAAATGAAAATAAAAATAAATGAGGTCCCAGTAGGCTTGTCACAGTAGGCTTGGCACGATAAAGAACCCTGCTGTATAATGCTATCAGTGCAACACACAGGCAAAATTTCTGCACCTTCACCTATAGCTGATGATGTCTCAATATAAGTGAAATATTCTTGACTGGGACGTTAAACACCATAACACAACTTAACTCTTTTAAAGTACAAGTCGTACACAGCTGAATTTAAACTTTAGCTCTGCATATTAATCTCCATGACTAGATGTGTAATTTTGCTGCATTTTTTGGAATTATATAGTCCTTGTTTGTCTTTGAAACCACATATATTGTATGTTTTAATTAATAGAGTAATTACTTTATCATAAAGCATGTCATTTTTTGTGTGCATTTGAATGTAAGAAATTTTACGTGTTTATGCTAATGTAAGGCTATAAATGGGAGGGATCTTGTTAGTTTGTAGTTTTACATCGACGTTAGTATACATAAGCATACAAATTAATTGATGTAACACCGGCCATGCCTATCGTGTTCTGACACAGGCCGTCATCATGGTACCAAAGCAGCGCCATGGCAACTAATGACATACTAATGTCAGTGACGACATTAAATGACACAATTCAGGTCAAATTTTCATTCGTTTTGCGTCTAAATCAAGCATGCCAGGCCTTTGTGGGAACATTGTGGGCATGGCCAGGGATCCGTCAATTGGCCTCGGTCGCCCAGTGATCTAAAATACTAGCTTACAGTTCAGCTTAGATTTGAATACCACTCTGGACATCTATAGTCCTGGGTTTTGATAGTAAATTGACATGTGTCAGTTAATCTCTGTAATAGATTTTTTAAAGGGGCAAGATGCAGAAATAATAACTTTATATAGAGACTTGTGCAAGTCTAGCTGAATGTCATTGGTTTCTTTTCACCAGACATTCCAGTTTGCCCAACCGCCTCAGAACTGCCCAATGCAAAATTAATGAAAGGATCTTGACAGGGGTGTAAAATAATATTACACCATTCTACTTTTAACATTGGTTGCTGCCACTGACACTCACATTAACTAGTACATGTATATGACAATACTGATATAAACCATGCTATACAGTGAAACCTGTCTATAAAGGGCACCAAAGGAAACCAGTAAAAGTGGCCTCTATGGGCAGGTGGCCTTTATATACAGGTTTAAATAATATGAATGAAGAACAATTGGTATACAATTCTACTGGCCTTTATAAGCAGGTGACCCTTATATAGAGGTGGCCTTAAAGGCAGGTTGGACTGTACTTTGTACTTGCCAGCAAAAATGGTTCAACATTGGCTATGAATAGGCTCAAGTTTCACAATCATTCCTTACATGAGATGTTCCTTAACTTAATTAATTAGTAGCATAATGATATACCTATTCTCAAAAGTTGAAAGACAATTAGTAAGTTTCAAAATAATTAGAGTATAGATTTAAAATTGAAACTTTTCTGAGTATTGCAAAAATTAACACAATTACAGGTATTGAGATGCCAATATTTTGTAAAATCTTAGTTAAGGGATGATTTTGAAACTGGGGCCAGTTTACTAGTTTAGACCCTCAGTCTTTATTATTAGGGAATAGGGTGCTCATGAAGTAGTGGCAGGTGTTTGAAAAAAAATGTCGGTGATGTGTGGTCCATTTTTTCTTCCTCTTCTACTTTATGCAGAAATTTAACCAAAAAATGATGATCACTACAATGTTTAAAATGCGTTTTTTAGGAGAGATTAGGGTGCTTTGTGTTTGAAATACCACTGCACGGAAATACACTTTGATGATTGGCTCGCTTTGTGTAGCAGTAATTACGCAAATGTTTATGTTATGGAAAGTATTGGAATACGAGAAATGACTTAAGTATCTTGAATTTATACAGAGCATGTGTAAATGTGTACCACATGTGTTGTGTGCTCATAACACATTCTTCATTACTTAAGCTGTCTTGTAACCTGTGTTTGCACCTATATAATTAATAAATGGACCCCTGGATCATTATAACTAAATGTATTATTTCATTTGTTTTGTTTGGTATCTGTAGACATTTATATGAAAATATTATTGTGATATTTTCTTCTCCTAATGCCAGGTATAACTGCCAAGACTCAGATCTTGATCAGGGGTATTTTCAGGACACAGTAAGTGTTTGGAATTGTTCAGAGTTCACAGAAAGGACACTGTGGCCATGAGCTCTAATGGTGATTACATTAAACTTCAAACTATTGTTTTAAAGTACCCTGAAAATACCCGAAATTATGAGAAAATAAAAAAAAAATGAAGGCCAACCAGTATTAAACTTCAAACTTTTGTTTTTCATGTATCCTTAAAACAAGAAGGTATGATACCAATTAGGTTGGTCTATTGGGTGATGTAGTGGGAACTAACAGGTAACAGGTCCTGAAATTAAAGGTGTTCAACTCCAAGAGCATGGATGACAGGCTCTAAGTTAGGTGACAACATTGTGCTTTAATTCATTGTATCCTTAAAATGTCTCCAATCTGGCAGTTATAGGAAAATACTCAAAAATATCAAGACCATGAACTTGTTTCATAAAAGTCAATTTTAAAGAGATCACAGTGAGCCTTAAAATCTAAAAGTGACTTATACCCTTGGGAATTGAAAGTATTCTTGACTAGGTAGTAAACACACACAATAACCTATTTTGAATTGGACATTGGTCAACCACAACTGAGAAAGAATTGACCATTACTGATTTGCATCATATAAGTATAATTTGGAAAACCTTAATCAATGTTATTTTATTCAAAGATTTGAAAGTGTAAGCTTCCTTCCAAGCATCATCAACTCTTAACCTTAAGACATCTACATGTATGATGAGGGGGCCACTGTAGCCAAATGGTCTAAAGTACATGCTTACAAACCACAGCACCTCTAACCTCCTATATGCCAATTTTCTAAATATGTTCTTGGCGGCCAAAGTGCCTGAGTGGCCTAAAGGGCATGCTTACATGTCACAGCACCTTTAACTGTCTGGGTTTAAATTCCATTCAGAACAGATTATTGTGTGAGAAGTCTGTCAATTACTTGATGAAGGCTGGTGGTTTTCTATGTTCACTATGATTTCCTCCACCATCCCTGAACTAATCCTGTCAATATAAGTAAAAGAATCTTGACTGGGGTGTAAAACTATTACTCCACTCCACCATCCAAGAACTGACCGCCATGATATAAGTAAAAGAATCTTGACTGGGGTGTAAAACTATTACTCCACTCCACCATCCAAGAACTGACCGCCATGATATAAGTAAAAGAATCTTGACTGGGGTGTAAAACTATTACTCCACTCCACCATCCAAGAACTGACCGCCATGATATAAGTAAAAGAATCTTGACTGGGGTGTAAAACTATTACTCCACTCCACCATCCAAGAACTGACCGCCATGATATAAGTAAAAGAATCTTGACTGGGGTGTAAAACTATTACTCCACTCCACCATCCAAGAACTGACCGCCATGTGATATAATAAGAAATAAGAATCTTGACTGGGGTGTAAAACTATTACTCCACTCCACCATCCAAGAACTGACCACCTTGATATAAGTGAAATAATCTTGACTGAGGTGTAAAACCATTACTCCACTCCACCATCTCAGAACTGACTGCCTTGATATAAGTGAAAGAATCTTGACTGGGATGTAGTACACCATTACTCCACTCCACCATCCCAGAACTGACCCCCATGATATAAGTGAAAGAATCTTGACTGGGGTGTAGTACACCATTACTCCACTCCACCATCCAGAATGACTGCTTGATATAAGTGAAAGAATCTTGACTGGGTGTAAAACACCATTACTCCACCCCACCATCCCAGAACTGACCGTCTTGATATAAGTGAAAGAATCTTGACTGGAATGTAAAACACCATTACTCCACCCCACCATCCCAGAACTGACCGCCTTGATATAAGTGACAGAATCTTGACTGGGATGTAAAACACCATTACTCCACCCCACATCCCAGAACTGACCGCCTTGATAGAAGTGAAAGAATCACTGGGATGTAAACACCATTAACCCCTTCACTCCACTCCCACATTTATGTATATGATATGCTCCTTTCTTATGTGGTTGGTCGTGGGTTTAAACCGCCAGGTTCGACCAAAACTTGAAAATAGGTTGTGACTTTCTTTTCACCAAGCATTCAGCATTTAGAAATGTCAGTAACATGGTCCCTTGGAAGAGACCTTTAAAAAAACAAATGCCCCATGTCATGGCACATTGCCCATTAGCCCACTGCAAAGGTTAAAATGAATCTGCGACTTCACCAATAGCTGGTGATCTTTTGATATAAATGAAATATCTTGACTGGGACATAAAAGCCTATTCAATCAATCATTCATTCATATTTACCTTATTCATATCAAATTTTCTATTAAATTTAATCAGATTCTAGTCAATTTCAAATAATTCAAAGAGATGTTAAAAAGAATAGTTTTAAATTTCTGTTTTTGTCTCCTCTTTCTATTAAGCTTACCACAGAGAAGTTAGAAATTAAAAACTACTTTGTTGAAGAATACAAAGAAAATCCTGTTATACTGTGGAAAATATTGACATTCCCATACATGGGAGGGGCGTGGCAGATGTCATTTGCCCCAGTATAGACAGACTGGTTCCTTGATAATAGTTCTATTGTAAGCCAACACAGGGGTCCTGTCATTGGTTCGTAGTGTGTTTTAAGTTTGTAGGGCATATTTACTACAACATCTGCCTTGTTCGGAAACGATTTGTGCTAATTTTTGAAAATTGAGCTTGAGAGGAGTAAAAACTGTATTTAAAATCTTTAACAAATGATTTAAATCAGGACACTGCAATTCCTTTTCCTTCATTTAATTTTTTTTTTCAAAATTAACCTCCCCTCCCCCATCATTTCACATTGAAATAAAACAGATATAAATTAAATGTATTTAAATGGACCAAAATACAGAATAAGAGCTTTTTTCTGTAGGCTTACAGTTAGCTGCATACCCCACTTCCTTGGTTTGAATTTTACTTGGCAGATCCTCAAGTTTGATTAATTATAACCACTGCTGTAGCTCAGTTGGTAAAATGCTAACTCCATAAATGGGAGGCTGTGGCTTTGAATCCTAACCATGTCTGACCTTAGACTTGTTAGTGGGTAGTGACTGTTTTTTTCGCCAAGCACTTGGAATTACGAAACGAAAGTCACAGTTCATTCGGATGGGAACTTAAAATAAATGAGGTCCTGTGTCATGGTAAGCATGGCACGATAAAGAACCCTGCTGTATAATGCCATCAGCACACAACAATTAAAATTTCTGCCTCTTTGGCTATAGCTGGCAACATCTTGATATAAGTGAAATATTCTTGACTGGAAATTTAAACACCATTACTTAACTCAAGTTTGATAAAGTCTGTCCTACCACTTTCCTAAAGACTTAGGTTTGTTCTGGATACTCTTGTTTCCTCTACCATCTCTAATCTGATCACCAAGTGAAAAAAAAAATTTACATGGACATAAAACAATATTATTCCACTCCTGATTGTACTTTTTTTCTTTTCTTTTTTTTAATTATTATTATTACCAGGGTATTATTATTATTTTTTGCAATTTTGTGCCAATTTTTTAGAATGTTTATATTAACAGAATCAATTTTTTTTCAAAACCTTGAACATATTCCTTATATGTTCTCGCGTGTGTAAGTCTGTAAACTTCGGATATTTTATTCCACGTGCCCTTAATTACCATTCAGATAAGAAAATTCATCTGGCTTGTGTGAAATATGGAAACCAGCCGGTAAGGTTAGCCCAACACAAATTAAACGATTTCATTGAGGGCACATGTTTGAGGTTATTCTACAGCTTAATTATATAAAGTTTCATAAAGTTTGACAGGAATTTCCTTAACTTTTTATCTCGAGCTTTTTAAGTGTGAGCAGTTTTATGTAAGTTCTCGTAAATACTTTCAAAATGCGGTAAATATCAGAAAATTTAAATTGCCATAAAATAACTTGATGTAATCACATGATGTTGTGAAAAGATCAACTTTTTGAAAAAATTCTGAATTGAATAATTCTTAATTAATTTAATGATGAGAAAAGTTATTATTTTACGAAGTTAGGACAAATTTATCCACTCAGGTCCCGGTTTCAAAATCATTCCTTAGCTAAGGTTTTCCTTAACTCAAATTAAACAAATTTTGGTAAGTTCTTTTAAGAAATACTGATGGATATTTTTGTCAAAACTAAATAGAGATGTTTTTGTCTAGAAGTAATCTTAAAAATTCCACCTTAAATTACTGAATATTTTGAAAATCGGCAAATTTATAAAGATTTGAAATTTTTCAGGATTTAAGTTAAGGAAAATCTTAGCTAGGAAATGATTGTAAAACTAGGGCCAGCTGTGTCTAAATGTATAGAAAACAGACTAAATTGAAAGAGAGGGAGTGAGAAAGAGGAGGAATATGGGTGAATGAGAAACAGAAAGGATGTGAAAGACAGGGAGAGGGAATGAGAGAGATGGGGAGTGAAGGACAGACAGAAAAAAGGCAATGATTTTACTATAATATTAATTTATTAATGGGATGAGTTTTTAGTAAATAGATTAAAATTTGTTGTATTTATATTATTTTCTAAGGAGTCAAAAGTCTCTCTCTCTCTCTCTCTCTCTCTCTCTGTATTAATTTACTTTTGTTAGTCAGAGAACAGACTTAGACAAATTTATCAGTGTTTTTCAATCAGTAAAATGATTAAAATTTAATTGTTTAATCTGTTAAGGAGGTGATCAGTCAGGGTTAATGAAGTAATGAAGGTAGTGTTATCTGACGGGAACCAGGAGCTTTACATTGCCAATCTATAGGAAGTGTGCCAGTCTTCTATAATCACTGTACTATAGAGTGTTATATATCATACTTGATAATCCCTTTGTGAAGAATTGGAGAATGGACAATCTGGACTGAACTAGACTGGAGTTGGGCTTTGGACTTGTAATCTGGACTTGGACTTTGGACTTTGACTTTGGACTTTGGACTCTAGACTTTGACTCTGGACTCTGGACTTGGACTTGGACTTGGACTTGGACTTGGACTTTGGACTCTGGACTTCGGACTTGGACTTGGACTTGGACTTGGACTTGGACTTGGACTTAGACTTAGACTTGGACTCTGAACTCTAGACTTTGGACATGAATTCTTGAATAGTTGGACATGAATTCTTGAATCTGAACTAATAGACCCTTAACATGGACTTTGGACTTTAGACCTGGCCCCTGGACTTAGACTCTGAACTCTGGACATGAATTCTAGAATCTGAACTAATAGACCCTTAACATGGACTTTGGACCTGGACTCTGAACTCTGAACTTTAGACTTGAATTCTAGAATCTGAACTAATGGACTCTTAACTTGGACTTGGATTTGGATTTGGATTTGGACTTGGACTACAGAGCCAAGCGAAGAGCTCAGTCAAGGTTTTCCATTTTACTGTGAAATATCACCCAGGACTTTTTTCTTACTGTGGTTGGTTCTGGTTTACAAAGTAATTTGGATTTTTATACTAACAAATTAAATACCATAATTACTTTGGCAGCAGTCATCCAACTTGTGTTCAATTGTTTTAAATTGATTTGAATTAAAAAATTAATTTAATCTAAACTTAAGTTTAGTGACCCTTTGACAGATGCCCCTAGCCTATAAACTATTTTAACTCTGATATTGTCCAGATTTCACCCATGACAAGTACAAAGGGAAGTAACTGCAATTAGTTTTAATAATCCCAATTCATTGTACTAAGAAAGTGCTGTGCAGGATGTGTCACGAAAATTTATCATCTCCATTTCTTATTGGAACTATTCATCTAGTCAGTCTTGATGAAGTCTTCAATATTATGCAAAGAAGCCTTCCTAACAAGTGTGACCACTGTGGTAGCTCAGTTGATATAATGCTCGCTTCGTAAACGTGAGGTCGTGGCTTTGAACCTTACCCTGATCTGACCTATGACTTGAAAGTGAGTTGTGACTGTTCTTTCATTCAGTATTACAAAATGAAATCACAGTTCTTTTGGATGGGAACATAAAATAAAAGAGGTCCCATGCCATGGTAGGCTAGGCTTGGCACAATAAAGTGCCCTGCTGTATGATACCATCAGCACGTTACGCACATGCAAAATTTCTGTACTTTCACCTAAAGCTGGAAATGTCTCAATATAAGTGAAATATTCTTGACTGATACATGGTCAGTTTTGTCTTCTCCAGTTACTGACTTCTATAGATAGGTTTGACTGTATTATTGTCAACAGGAATTTGGTTTTAGTGTATAAGTCAAATTTTCACATAATTATTGTACCCCCACTTCGAAGAAAAAAGGGGTATACTGGTTTACCCCTGTCCTACCACCCAAACAAAAATTTTGTAAGTTTTCTAAGAAACTACTCAACACAGCCACTTGAAATTTCTTATGTGAGTTTATTATGAGTTCCCATACCTCAAGCACAGATTTCAAGTCTGCCACACATCTACTTCCTGTGTTACTGACTTAGTTTATTTTTCAACATTTACGGTCAATGGTTGAAGTAAAAAGCGAATTAGAATATACTGTGTGAGCAGTAGCTCACTGATCTCTTGTTATTGCAATATTTTGAATAATAATGAATTATTGAATTAATAATGTTTATTTCTTTTCCTTTTATTTTAGACATGACATTCATAATATTTATCCAAACAAATTTGTACAACGAGAAGACCAGAATTTTAAGAGATATAGAATATTTAATACTTTATATGAACTGCCAAGTAAGTACTGATTTATAGAGAAATTTTGCATGTTAACCCAAAACATAATTCTTGAATTACTCTTCTTTGTTGGAAAATTCTGTTTCAGTGACACAAATGCAGTAAAATGTTATATATTTATTAGCCTAGCATATTTCCTATATCTTCTAGTTTGAGACTTTTGGCATTCATAGCACTATAAATGCCAAACAACCGCATCACTATGTTTGAATATTAATATTGGCAATACACATTCCCGTGAACTATAACCTGGTAAACAAAATGGATGCCCCCATGTTCCCTGGTGGTTTACTTCTTTGGGTATCGCATGCCTTTGTGTTTGATGATCAATTCATTTTTCAACTCCACAAAGTCTTTCGGAAGTTTCTGTGTGTAAATCGAAAATTTTAACCACCGAATTACATAGTTCATCTGATGCATGTTGTGATATTTTCAGGGTCATCGGACAAGCCTTTGTGTCCGTTCAGTGGATGTGCACTGAATCAAAGACAATATTGGTGATGTAATACTCAACTAGGTCACATGGTATACTTATTACGCCATAATTATTCGTTTGACTCTTGCACATTCAATTTCGTGGTCGAAATGCTTGGAAATATAATCCCAGAATTGAACACAAATAACCCTGAAAAGTGAATTCCAGAAAAATATAACAATCGACCTCTGTGAACCATGAACCTTAAAGATCACAGCCCTTCTCCCCACCTAGGTTTAAATCTTGTTTGGAGCACTTTCTAGTGTCAGAAACTTTATCTCTTCGCTGCCCAAAGGTTGATAGTTTTCTCAAGGCACTCTGGTTTCTTCCACAACCCCGGAACTCACCGCCTTAGTATAAATGAAAGACTTGGGTAAAACGCCATTACTACACTCTGGTCCACTCCATTTGACCAATAATTGGAAGATTTTAAATGACTTTGCTCATTCAAAATTTTCTAATTATATATAGATCATGTCATAATTATACAAATATAATTAGTATTTTATTTTATTAATGATCATAAATTATGACTCAACAAAAAAATTGAAAAGGAAATAATAAAAAAGGTAAGAAACGTGACAGGTCCATTACCTACATCAACCATGTATCTGTCATCAGCTGTCAAATGTACTTGTTTCACATGATTGACATGTGATGTAAATTTCATATCTTCTTGTAAACACTTTATTGAACTCCTGGAGGTGTTGCCATTTTAAGTCAATAACATCATTGTCATGTGTTTATTATAATGTTTTAATTGAATTACACTCATAAATCTTGTCTTATGCTTATGTTTTTCGTGACAGAAGGGGAGATAAATATCGTCCAATGCTTCTGTTCTTTGTGACATAAAGGGGATATAAATCTTGTCCAATGCTTCTGTTCTTCATGATGTAAGGGGAGATAAATCTTGCCTAATGCTTATGTTCTTTGTGACATTAAGGGGAGATAAATCTTGTCTAATTATTGTGCTTTCTGTGATGTTAAGGGTAGACAAATTAGGGGGATATAATGTTGCCTTATGCTCCTGTTTTTCATGACATTAAGGGGAAATAAATCTTGCCAAATGCTTATGTTCTCCATGCCATTAAGGGGAGATAAATCTTACCTAATGCTTATGTTCTCCATGCCATTAAAGGGAGATAAGAAGTATTGAGCCGGTTTGGTATCATAGCTTATAAAATGATATGTTGAAATTAATTAAATTTTATAAGCCAAAACTTTTTATTCCAAATTTAGAAACTATAGTGGCCATAAAAATGATTTAAAAACCTTCTCTGTGAGACCTACATGTACTATACTTTAGATACATTCATACCTTTAAAAAACACCTCTATATAGGGACCACCTGCTTTTAAATACCCTGTAAATAAGGGTCAAAACTCACAAGCCCATTTAAACCACTTTTATTGTTTCCCTTTGCTGGCCTTTATAGACTTGTTGGACTGTAAATGTAGATGATCCCTAGGGCTCATATTGTTCTTGGCTGTCAAGTCCCAAATGGGAAAACTTAAGTATAAGTACAAGTCCCAAATGGGAAAACTTTAGTATAAGTAGGATGACTCAGGGATAAAGCTTAACAATTTTGAGTTGGAGGTCCAGCTCACTCTAGAGAAAAGGTTGTAATGGTAATAAATAGCTAAAATATGTAAAAATTAAGGAGATCAAGACTGATATTTAGGAGCCATGGGCTACAGGGCCCCAGCTAATCTTAACCTTCAAAGACTGAACCACTCTGAAGTTATTTGAAATTGTATGTAAAAACTTTGTAGAAACGATTGCTTTTATGACTAAATGCAAAAGTTATTAGATGAACTAGATTTTCAGGTGATCTGAGCTTTGTTGCTCCTCTGACAGCTGTTGTTCTTTTTCAAATTTCAATATTAAAATTTATATCAACACACACCAAATATATCATAAAGATTAATTATTTGAAGACAAAAATTTGAATTATGAACAGAAAGAAGGCATCATTCATTCTCTGACTAGAGTTGTAATTTGTAAGAGCAGGTTGTGCCTCATCTGCCATCATTTAATTATCAGCCTGTTTATGATGAATTGGGTCTGATGTGTTAATTTAGTGGAAGAAAAGGAGGGGTTTTTCTCTGTCCATTTCATCCGTATTTTTGAATTCCTAGACTTGGATTAAATCTGGACTATTAATCTGGGCTGGGTAACTTAAAGTTTTCTTAAACATTACATACATGTATACTTGAAGTTAATTGATTGATTGAATGGGGTTTTACGTCCCAGTTAAGAATAGTTCACTCATATCGAGATGTCACCAGTTATGGTTGAAGTGACAGAAATTTTGACCTTTGCATTCTGCTCAGGGCAATGTGCTGGGAGGTTCTTTTACTTCTTTGAAGTCATGGTCAAATCCAGCCTGGGGTTGAACCTTAATCTCATCCATATGTGAGCACTCAACCAACTCAGCTACCACTCTGGTAGTTACCCGGTAGGTCGAATGTCCCAAGTCTTGTCCAGGTATTCAAAAATGCCAGTTCATCTTTAGTTTGAATCAATAAGTAAAAAAAAATCAACATCTTAGCTGGAATTTGAGTTACAGGTATTTATGATATGGCAACTAATTAAGTTACATCTACACCAACGATTGATTAATGTGACTTTGAGTACATTTGCTGCTGTCTGTATAGAGGGGAGTTGAATAATAGTTTTTCATGTCCCATTCAAGATTCTTTCAGCTCAATTCAGGGATGGTGAAGTGGAGTAATGGTGTTTTATGCTTCAGTCAAGATTCTTTCACTTATATTGAGGTGGTCAGTTCAGGTAAACAGAGTTTACAGTAAAGATAGAGGTTGTGAGATGAACTGAAAATTAAGAATCTGACTACTAACAGAACAAATTAGATCATAGTGATAACATATTTTTTCACACTAGGATTTCCTCAAGTGGAATTCAATTTTTATATGCTTGTTTCTAGACTAAGGTTCAAGGTCACACTGAGGACAGAAAATTAGTCTCATCACTCACTATAAGTCAGTTTTATCCATTATTTCAGTGCTTAGTAAATATGAGTGAAATAAACATGACTGGACAACAAAATACCTCAAACATTTCCAACCACCCACTCTTACCCAACCCATCATTTCTATGACATTATTCACATATTTATACATTGTAGGTGTGTGAGTATTTAGCCTTATCATTTTTTGTTTATCATAGTAAAATTCCAGAGAAAATGAAAAATCCATATGTTCGTTTTTGGATTATTAATGTAAAATTGTACCAAGAAAACGGAAAAACTGACGTAAAAACCAACATTTGTGTTTCAGTTTATTCATTCATAATTGAAATAAAGCGTATCTAGAATATACATTTACAATAGGTTTATAATGTGAAGAAACTGTTTATGTATCAAGATATAAACATAGTAAGATGAAAATCATCCGGGATTCTTGACGTCAGAGACGAACCAACATAAGCGAACATACGGCCATGTTATTGTCAGATGAGCAAATTTGGCAAGGAAGTCGGCTGATATAAACAGACAATTAATTCTGCTTGTAGAAATTTACGAACCTGTTAGATTTTTCAACGGGGTAACAATCAAAAACTTTAGCCGCAACAGATTGTTTCGCTTCCAGACAGGAAATTGAGATCTAGAAATAGGCATATGGGATATTATGTTTGTACTCGATAAGTAAATAAAAGTATGAAAGTGTTGATTTAATCTTGACTTTGAAATCATCTTATGTTAATCCGTTTTTCTTTGAGATCAAACTAACTTTTAATTTTGTCTTTCAAATGGTTAATCAGATTAAGCATAGTTTTGAAGTTTTTTATGTACTCTTATACACAGTCTTACATTTATTATACAATGTTGGAAACTGGTCCTATCCTTGCAAACTGGTAATCTCAAAAAGCAAAATTGTTAAAAACATCATTCTTTTTTCAGCTTAAATAGTGTTTAAGTCCTGAAAAATGTATATATTCCCAAATTTTAATATTTCCCCCCAAAATATCAGAAATTTCCAAGAAAATTGATTTTTATAAAAAAAAAAAAACATCTTTACTATATTCATTTAGATTGCAAAGTTAAGATATCAGTTTCAAATACAGGAAAAAACTTTTATATGATGATTATAATGTAAGCCCATGGCAAACATAAATTTGTAAAGGTATCTATGAATGACAGTGTATATGTTTTAATGTTACCCCAGATTTACCCAAAGGGTTACTTAATATACAAGCAATTGAATTGCCAATGAATAGAAATTGACAACATAATTGCTTCTTCTTTAGGTAGTGTTGTTATAAGTTAATCCTCTTATTTATGAATTTAATGGACAGATGAATTGTTAGTTAGAGAGTCAATTGACCAGTTGAATTATCAGTTAAATTATAAACTTGTTTGCTAAATTATTTTTGAAACTACATCTCGGATTTGTGATTTTCCACTGATGCTGCATACTGGTCTACAAATACACATGCACTGAATTAATAAGATGTTTTATTTCACAGAAAAATATTAACTTTAGTACTAGTTTAGATTTACAAAAGTTTTTCATAATGCTGCTTAAAAATAGCAGTTTTCCAGAGTTTTTTCTTTTCAAAACACTCACTGATATTAAATTGATATTTGGTATGTGAATCGCACATCATGTAGAATATGAACTTGCAACTCGACTTGTGCACCCTGGTGTTCATTGATTTTTTATTGTTGAATTATATTTTTATTATTAAAATTTGCAAATTATTCATGTTAGCCAACTTGCAATTTTTGAGTATCACACTTGTAATGTGTAAACATTGTGATGTACAAAATGTAATAACAATGTGATAGGTAAAGAGAGCATAAAGCAAACTAAAATTGTCGGTCAAGATTGGTGGGGAAAACATTTAAGAATTTTATTTAGGTGTACAGTACAAAAATGTACTTATTAGTTACTTATTATTATTATTAGTTAATACAGGTAGTTCTTTTATTAATTCAATGCATGTGTATTTGTAGACCAGTATGCAGCATCAGTGGAAAATCAAAATCACAATCCGAGATGTAGTTTCAAAAATAATTTAGCAAACAAGTTTATAATTTAACTGATAATTCAACTGGTCAATTGACTCTCTAACTAACAATTCATCTGTCCATTAAATTTATAAATAAGAGGATTAACTTATAACAACACTACCTAAAGAAGAAGCAATTATGTTGTCAATTTCTATTCATTGGCAATTCAATTGCTTGTATATTAAGTAACCCTTTGGGTAAATCTGGGGTAAAAGTAAAAAATTTCAGTACTTAAAAGACAGGATTCAAGGTTCCCCCAAGAGGTAAAGTAAATCCCTGATTTCATCGCCACATTTTGTTCGGTCATATTTTTGGGTGTTATAAAGGTGTTGGGTTATAAATTAAGGGATGCTTATAAGAAAAACATAGAAGAAATAGGTTTTTGTACGTCCAAAAGGTGTAGCAAGAGGAGATGACGTAATGATTTAGAGGCTTAATTGTAGTATTAAGAAAAGATATAGATCCTCATAGTCTTGCCAATGAAAGGAGTTTGGGGGCACTCACCTTTTGAAAACTATATTTAGTAATGCAACCTGGCTCCACCTAGTGGTTTTAGCAAATAGCAAACCCAAACATATGTTCCATACAGTTTACAACACATATGTTTCCACACCTTTTCGATGTGTCGTTCATGTGGAAACATGTGTTGTAAAGAATTTCTTATGTGTCTTCAGGCAGTTTGTTAAGGCTAATCTCTTGCTATATTAATGTATCATTGCAGTGTTAAATCTAGGAGGTATCCGAAGTGATCATTTTCAGAAACTTTCTACTAAAAGTCTTTGTTTAGGCAGGAGATTTGGCTTTCAAGAGACAGTTCTTGTTAACAACTGGTTTTAATTCAGAATCTAATTTTTGGAACATCCCAATACCGGTAATTGACAGGTTAAAAATTGTATAATAATACATAGCATAGTTGAGTGATATTTTACACCCCATTAATAGTGTATTTAGTTCTGGTATTGAAAACCTAGGGGCCTCGGTGGCCAAGTGGTTCTAAGTACAAGGTTACAGATGACAGTCTCTTTCAATTCCTATGTTTGAATCCCACTCCCGACAGTTTTATTTGTAATTTAAGTGCCAGAGATCTGTGATTTTCTCCAGGTTTTCTGCTTTCTTCTACCATTCTTGAACAGAATGCCTTTGTATAAGTGAAAAATACAAAAAGCCTGAAGATAACCATGCCCACACTTAAGACCACTTGGCCACTTAGGCCCCCTTTTTTGTACGGCTTTCACGACAGTGAAAGCGTACATTGCTACCGCTTTCTGCCAAGATCGGGCTTCTTTACTATGAAATGGTATGAAATGAGTACGCATGGAAATAGTGCACCTGATAAATGAATGTGAAAGAAATATATCTGTTTTATCATGAGATATGTATTCTGAGACGGATAATGCATTTGGTTACATATGCACATTTTTCATATATTTATGGAATTATTATTTTCTATCGGTTTTTACTGAGCAATACATGGTTTGGTACATCATCAGTTTTTTTCTTTTTCAAAAACACCATCCGTCTAACTATGCATCGATTGACCCCTCCCTCAGGGGGGGGGGTGGGGATTTACGGTTATATTCATAGTCCTGCTCCAACACCATTTTCCCAACTTCACCGTACAGCAGCACGGCAGTGCTTGTTTATTTATCCCCTTGCAAACGAAGTTTGGAGGGGATATAGGATTTGGCCCATACATACATCTGTTACATTTTACTTGTCAGTGCTCTAAAAACAGCATAATTTAACTCGTAACAAAGGTTTATCATGATAATGAGTTATTGCTCTTTGTTTATTTGAATGAAATACCAATATTTCTGACATTGCTCTCTTGTGAGGTTACTAGTATCACTTGTGATGCCTTCTTTGATTTGTGATGATAGATTTAATTTGCTATTTGTTTTCTTCTGTTTCAGTTATGTACATCCTAACTTGTATTGTTGATTTCTTCAGTAATCATCAAGACTATCACAGGTATAGTATATAGATGACAGTAAAACTTGTATATAAAGACCACTCAAGGAATTGACAGATCGGCGGCCACGCCCACAATGTTCTGACAAATGCCTGGCATGCTTGAATAACACACAAAAAGAATGAAAACTGAATTGTGTCATTTAATGACGTCACTGACACTAGTACATCCTTAGTTGCTGTGACGCTGCTTATGGCGGCCATTGTCAGAACATATAAGGCATGGACAGCGATATGTCAATTACCAGTTGAGTGAATAATGTTTACCATTACTCCCTAGTACTGCCCAGTCAACATTCTTTTACTTATGTAGATCAGTCAGTTCAAGGATGGTTGAGGAAACCTGAGGGTCCAGAAAAACCACTAACCTTCAGCTAGTGATCCTACAAATAACACACTAGAATGTGCACCAAGTGCGATTTGAAATTAGGATAAACACTTATCTAAAAAGTCTCTCAGTCTTAGGATAGACCATATCAATTGGATATGTAGGCGCCCTTGTTGGTGGAGTGGTCTAATTAAAGCACTAAATAAGGACCACATGCTTTCTCCACCTAGATTAAAATTTTTCTAAGGACAATACCTAGTGCAAAAACGTTTTACAGTTTGTTTGCCAAAGATCATTAGATTTCTCTGGACACTCTGGTTTCCTTCCTAATTTCTGAACTGACCACCTCAATATAAAAATGTCCTGATGGGGTAAATAAACACTATTATATTATTATACCTCACATATATTAAAACACTTTTCATTGGATGTTTTCCTATCACATGACATGTAATAAATGAGATATTTCCCACAGAATCGCTGTCAGCGTGTGACAACCTCTCACAGCCATGTGATAACCTCTCACAGCCATGTGATAATACTATTATCACCCGGTGATAACCTGGTACAAGGGAAATAACTCGTACAACATGACGGTGTTGTCATTTGGTAAACAAAAACAATGGCGGTCGGTCGATTTTTGCATTTAGTCGGAAGCTGACTTGTTATTAATTATGCATAACAAAGATGAAGAAAACACAAAAAGGGTCAGCCAAGCTTCAGTGAAAATACTGGAAATATATTGATAGAAACGGAAAGAGAGGTAAACCTAGATTCTGCGGAATCTAAAGTATGCAGACGAGTGTAACCCCCCCCCCCCCCCCCTCGATGGTTGAAAGTGTAAACTGGCAGCATTTAATTTAAAATTTAGATATTGTTTGTGTCATTTGACATGCTAAGCTTTGTTTCGGTATAATAAAATAATAATTGCCCTCTAGGTATGTCGACATCCAGAATTGTCACCCTTCTGTCGGGTGACAATTCTGGATGTCCACATACCTAGAGGGCAATTATTGTATATTACTTCACTCCATTCATATGATATGATGGTGAACTCCAGACACTTGTGTTGATTTTTGTTCTTTTCCAGCTGCAAATATGCAATATCAGTGATTTTCTTTGTCTAAATTTCTACATAATAAAGGTAGTTTCCCCTTGGGGAAAAATGACTAAAACTTTTAAATTTGACCCCTAAAATTTCTCAAACAACAGTGATATACTAGCAAATTAAATTAAGTTGTCCTTACCCACAAAATGTTAGATATTGTAACGATATAACATCTTTGCAATGAGGATCCTAATCCATTAGGCAGGGTTTTTTAAATTAAAAAGAAGGTAGAAAATGTAATAAATCGCTTAATATGTTATATCTGAATTTTTGTGAGTTTACGGAATTATTTTGTTGTTTCTGTAAAAACAAAAATAACCATCTGGTAAACATAGTGTTTGTCTGGTGAGGAATTAAAACAATATGGAGATAAAATCATTCAAAAGAAATTATAGAAATTAAAATCCCATTACAGGAAGTCCATTCATTCATCAATTTCAAGTTAATATCAAAACCATTAGGAATTACACACTGTATTGAAATTAACACAAGATGTCTGTCATTGTAAATTGCTTTTTTGTTTTTCCTCACAAAAATGAGCAAGTCAGTAAATCTCAGACTAAAGATGTAGTATATCCTGTTACATTTTAGTCTATTGAAGTTGTACTAGTGAAATTGCTGTATATCTTTAATATTTGGCCCAGTGATGTTGAAGCACCTTTAACATTCTGCCTAGTTGGGCGGTTTCTATATGTTCTTTTAAATTTTGGCCCATTCTGATGATTTCCGTATGTACCGGCCTCTAACATCTTGGCCCAGTGGGATTGCAGCACTTTTAACAGTATGGCCCAGTTGTGTAGTTTCTGTATTTTCTTTAAACATTATGGCCCAGTTGGGCAGTTTCTGTATGTACTTTCAACATTTAGTTGAGTGATTTCTGTATGTACCAGCCTCTAACATTTTGGCCCAATGGGATTGCAGCACTTTTAACTTATGGTCTAGTTGGGCAGTTCCTGTATGTACTTTCAACATTTTGGCCCAGTCAAGTAATTTCTTATGTTCCGGCCTCTAACATCTTGGCCTAGTGGAATTGCAGCGCTTTTAACATTCAGGCCAAATTGGGCAGTTTCTATATGTACTTTCAACACTTTGGCCTAATTGAGTAAATTCTGTATGTACCGGCCTCTAACATTTTTGCCCAGTGAGATTGCAGTGCCTTTAACATTTTGGTCAGGTTGGGTGGTTTTTGCATGTACTTTAAACATTTTGGTCCAGTTGAGTAATTTCTGTATGTACCAGCCTCTAACATGTTTGCCCAGTGGGATTGCAGCGCCTTTAACATATTGGCCCAGTTGGGCAGTTTCTGTATGTACTTTCAACATTTTGGCCCAGTTGAGTAATTTCTGTTTGTTACGGCCTCAGTGGCCCAGTGGGATTGCAGCACATTTAACATTTTGGCCTAGTTGAGTTGTTTCTGTTTGTGCTTTTAACATTTTGGCCCAGTCGTATGATTTCTGTATGTACCTCCAACATTTTGGCTCAGTGCGATTGCAGCACCTTTAACTTTTTTTGGTCCAGTTGGGCAGTTTCTTATGTATACTTGTAACATTTTGACCAACTGCCGCTGCAATACTGGCCAATTAGGTTGTTGCACCTTTTACAATTTGGCTCAGTAAGATTGCTTTAACGTTTTGGACAATTGAGGTGTTAGCTGAATAAAGTTTGAAGTACATACTTTTGACATTTTTGCCCAGTATGAAGGCTACAGTGCTTTTAATATATTGGTCCAGTGGGGTTGTTATACCTTTAGAAATTTAATGGTCAAGCAAGGAGGCGCTGTCATGTATTTAACATTTTGGTCCAGTGGGGTTGCCATGGGTGTTTTATTGATCATATGAATGCTTTTTAGACTTGTTAAATCCTTGTTAGTAGAAATAGACAACCAGGACTTTTTAAATTTGATGTTGAAATATATCACATATCAAAAGAAAGATGTACAGATTCTGTCTTCAACAAAATGATAGTCAAGTATGTCTAATAAACATGTGATATAAACACTCATAAAGATTTAAACATAATGTTTATATATATACTGGCATATAGACAAACAACATTAACCTGTCAGCTTGACCTTTTATTAGGAATATTCATATAGGAAGCACACACACACACACACACGAGTAGTGTTAAGATTTGTAGTAAATACATACGGTACAGAACACACATGGTTAGTGCTGCATATGATGCTTGGCTTCTTTACGTTAGCTTAATGTTAAACATTTGACAGGTCTGGGCTGTATCTCTCTTGGCAGCAGTTCAGCCACCACACACACACACACACACACACACCACACACACACACACACACACACAAACACACACACACGAGTAGTGTTAAGATTTGTAGTAAATACATACGGTACAGAACACACATGGTTAGTGCTGCATATGATGCTTGGCTTCTTTACGTTAGCTTAATGTTAAACATTTGCCAGGTCTGTGCTGTATCTCTCTTGGTAGCAGTTCAGCCACCACACACACACACACACACACACACACACACACACACAAACAAATAAAATTAGGTTGTGGGTTCTAACCCTGACAGGATCTGACCCAAGACTTGAAACTGGGTAGAGACTGTTTTTTCGCCAAGCACTCGGCATTGCGAAATAAAAGTCATGTTTCTTTCGGGTGGGAACTTAAAATAAACGAGGTCCTGTGTCACAGTGGGCTTGGCACAATAAATAACCCTGTTGTATAATGTCATCAGTGCAACGCACAGGCAAATTTCTGCACCTTCGCCTATAGCTGGCAACATCTCGATATATGTTAAACACCATTACTCAACTCAACTCTTCCATAACAAATATTTTAATTAAAGGTCAATCGGACAGGTCAATGTTGTGTGCCTTCACTGGTATATTGTGTAATGATGGTAGATAAATGGGAGTTATGGAGTTTCTGTATTGTCAGTTTTTGTAGTTAGATTTAAATGTTATGTAGATTGAGTAGAAAATTAAAGGTCAAGCAGACAGGTCAATGTTGTTTGCCTATATACCTGGTATATTGTGTAATGGGAGTTATGGAGTTTCTGTATTGTCAGTTTTTGTGGTTAGGTTTAAATGTTATGTAGATTGAGTAGAAAATTAAAGGTCAAGCAGACAGGTCAATGTTGTTTGCCTATATACCTGGTATATTGTGTAATGGGAGTTATGGAGTTTCTGTACTGTCAGTTTTTGTGGTTAGATTTAAATGTTATGTAGATTGAGTAGAAAATTAAAGATAAGATAAGTTACTTTAGGGATTTGATACATTTTATGTATCACTATGATTTATGATTTATTAAACACATACAGTTGTGGCATGGCATAAATCGTGGGCCTTTGATATTGGCCCACTCATACAAAATTCATTTTGAGGACTTGGTCCTGGACTAACCGGTGAAACTTGGGGCCTGGTCTATTTATATACAGATATTCTGAAAATTATCATGGTCCCTTTGATTCTAGTGTTAATAAGGCATTGGTTCATTTCCATACAATGTGTGAGGTTTGGGTCTATTTTCATTCAATCATTAGTCTATGTGAGTTTTTGGTCCATTGTGAGGCATTGGTTCATTTATATCAATCTATTTGATGTATGGGTTTATTTTCATACAATAATTTCTTGGCATCAGTCAAATCCTGTGGCATTGGTCCCATAGTCATGATAGTGAAGTATTTGTTCATTTACTTGACATTAGTCCAATCCTGTGACATTGGTCCAATATTAAGGTATTTGTTCATTTACTTGACATTAGTCCAATCCTGTGACATTGGTCCAATATTAAGGTATTTGTCCATTTACTTGACATCAGTCTAATCCTGTGGCATAGGTCCAATATTGAGGTATTTGTCCATTTACTTGACATTAGTCCAATCCTGTGACATTGGTCCAATATTAAGGTATCTGTCCATTTACTTGACATTAGTCCAATCCTGTGACATTGGTCCAATATTAAGGTATTTGTTCATTTACTTGACATTAGTCCAATCCTGTGACATTGGTCCAATATTGAGGTATTTGTCCATTCACTTGACATCAGTCTAATCCTGTGGCATTGGTCCAATATTGAGGTATTTGTCCATTCACTTGACATCAGTCTAATCCTGAGACATTGGTCCAATATTGAGGTATTTGTCCATTTACTTGACATTAGTCTAATCCTGTGGCATTGGTCCAATATTGAGGTATTTGTCCATTCACTTGACATCAGTCTAATCATGTGGCATTGGTCCAATTTTGAGGTATTTGTCCATTCACTTGACATCAGTCCAATCCTGTGGCATTGGTCCCATAGTCATGATAGTGAAGTATTTGTCCATTTACTTGACATTAGTCCAATTCTGTGACATTGGTCCAATATTAAGGTATTTGTCCATTTACTTGACATTAGTCCAATTCTGTGACATTGGTCCAATATTGAGGTATTTGTCCATTTACTTGACATTAGTCCAATCCTGTGACATTGGTCCAATATTAAGCTATTTGTCAATTTACTTGACATTAGTCCAATCCTGTGACATTTATCCAATATTAAGGTATTTGTCCATTTACTGTAGATTACTTTTATTTCGCGAGAGATTTATTTTCGCGTAAATTCGCGAATCACCTCATTTGCGAATTCAAATATCACGCGAATATTTCCAGCACGCAGATATTTCTATGTTGACATTTCCGATACGGTCATACCGGTACTAAAAGACACGATACAGGGAAATTGATGGGATACAACTTACACCACATAATTCTGTGTTTAACGCACGACCTTGAGATTTTGTTTAAATTATTATTGTACATTTATCAACATTATTTATGAATTTTATCATGTTTAATTAAATACTTTTGATGAAATCGATCAATAAAGTTTTGAATATAAACAAAACCGCCATAGAAGCCATCTTAATCCGGTAATTATACAGGTGTGTATGGAGTTAGTGAACCGTGTCTTTACGTATTACTGTACTTGTATGTAAACTCTCTCTCTCTCTCCGATATGTCGAATTTTACCTGTAGTATACTGAACGTATATCCTCTTGTTTCAAGAGCAATACCTATATGCTAAAATGCGTAACTTTTGAATAGAACTTTAAAGAATTCGTTGTTTAATTTATGTAATTAAATGCAAAAATACAAATTAATCCAAATAAAATTTGAACATAGACAAAGAACTGTCACAAACTGTATAAATATTAGTACATCTTGGCAAAACTAACAACTGTGAGTCATGAATTTAACAGTGTCCCAAGCGTGCTTGATAAGTTGACTTTTTCCCTTCAGCTCTTCCAGCGATTGAAGGAGCCACTTAGCGTGGAGTGTTCATTTTAAATCCGGTACATTAATAAGACCAGTAAATACTACTCACTACTCACTCCAGTAGTGAATACTACTCACCTTAGTAAAGAAAGAAAACCAAACAACTATTTACATTTGTTATAATTCTTTATTGATTGGTTAAAGAGATTAACCTACTAATTGGTTCTCCGATCAAACGGCGGAACATTTTAACAGAGAAAGAAGAACTCTTTTAAACATGTGTCATGTCCGTCTTTATTTTGTTATTTACATTTATGCTTCAAACAATCGCGAATTTTTGTATTCAGTCAGATTCCAAACGCGAATTTAAATATTCGCGAATACGGCCAAGATGGTCTTGCCACGAAATTTTCTACTCGAGAAAAATAAGTAATCTACAGTACTTGACATCAGTCTTATCCTGTGACATTGGTCCAATATTGAGGTATTTGTCCATTCACTTGACATCAGTCTAATCCTGTGACATTGGTCCAATATTAAGGTATTTGTCCATTTACTTGACATCAGTCTAATCCTGTGGCATTGGTTCAATATTGAGGTATTTGTCCATTCACTTGACATCAGTCCAATCCTGTGACATTGGTCCAATATTGAGGTATTTGTCCATTTACTTGACATCAGTCTTATCCTGTGACATTAGTCCAATATTGAGGCATTTGTCCATTTACTTGACATCAGTCTAATCCTGTGACATTGGTCCAATATTAAGGTATTTGTCCATTTACTTGACATTAGTCCAATCCTGTGACATTGGTCCAATATTGAGGTATTTGTCCATTTACTTGACATTAGTTCAATCCTGTGACATTGGTCCAATATTAAGGTATCTGTCCATTTACTTGACATTAGTCCAATCCTGTGACATTGGTCCAATATTAAGGTATTTGTCCATTTACTTGACATTAGTCCAATCCTGTGACATTGGTCCAATATTAAGGTATTTGTCCATTTACTTGACATCAGTCTAATCCTGTGACATTGGTCCAATATTAAGGTATTTGTCCATTTACTTGACATCAGTCTAATTCTGTGACATTGGTCCAATATTGAGGCATTTGTCCATTTACTTGACATCAGTCTAATTCTGTGACATTGGTCTAATATTGAGGTATTTGTCCATTTACTTGACATCAGTTTAAACCTGTGACATTGGTCCAATATTGAGGTATTTGTCCATTTACTTGACATGAGTTTAATCCTGTGATATTGGTCCAATATTGAGGTATTTGTCCATTTACTTGACATCAGTTTAATCCTGTGACATTTGTCCAATATTGAGGTATTTGTCCATTTACTTGACATCAGTCCAATCCTGTGACATTTGTCCAATATTGAGGTATTTGTCCATTTACTTGACATTAGTCCAATCCTGTGACATTGGTCCAATATTGAGGTATTTGTCAATTTACTTGACATTAGTCCAATCCTGTGACATTGGTCCAATATTAAGGTATTTGTCCATTTACTTGACATTAGTCGAATCCTGTGACATTGGTCCAATATTGAGGTATTTGTCCATTTACTTGACATTAGTCCAATCCTGTGACATTGGTCCAATATTAAGGTATTTGTCCATTTACTTGACATCAGTCTAATCCTGTGACATTGGTCCAATATTAAGGTATTTGTCCATTTACTTGACATCAGTCCAATCCTGTGACATTGGTCCAATATTAAGGTATTTGTCCATTTACTTGACATCAGTCTAATCCTGTGGCATAGGTCCAATATTGAGGTATTTGTCCATTTACTTGACATCAGTCCAATCCCGTGACATTAGTCCAATATTGAGGTATTTGTCTATTTACTTGACATCAGTCCAATCCTGTTGTGGCATTGGTCCAATATTTAGGTATTTGTCCATTTACTTGACATCAGTCCAATCCTGTTGTGGCATTGGTCCAATATTTAGGTATTTGTCCATTTACTTGACATCAGTCCAATCCTGTGGCATTGGTCCAATATTGAGGTATTTGTCCATTTACTTGACATCAGTCCAATACAGTATTGAGGTATTTGTCCATTTACCAGTACTTGACATCAGTTTAATCCTGTGACATTGGTCCAAGTTTCTTTTACTTCATTTGTGTCCTTCAATTTGTCACTAAATGTCAGATATATTTTATTGTTTTTTTATATTTAGTTTATTTAAATAGACAGAAGTCCTTTATTTAATGACAACAAAGTTATGTATTTTGTTACAGTATAGCAAGGCCCCATAAATCCTATCATTATGTTTAAAAAAAATAGTTAGACTATATAAAATTAATTCTTCGATTTTCATCCCTGCCTGCCCTGCTTTGTTCCGTTGACCCAGAATTTTTTATTTGTTTATTTTTGTTGTGTTCATCAATCATTTTTTTCAGGCCTTTTCTGTTGTCATTACTGTTGTTCTTTAAAATCTGAAAATAAAAAATAAAATGTAAACCAACATGAGATGATGTGCTGCATACCAAATTTAGTTAGTGTCTGTCTGTCTATCCATTTTTGCAATGTTGGGTGCAGGCTGGGAGGGGGTTTTTGTCTCCCAAGAGACTGCTCTAGTTTTATTTTGCCTTTTTATTAGCTCACCTGAGCCAAAGGCTCAAGTGAGCTTTTCTGATCACAATTTGTCCGTTGTCTGTCGTCGTCGTCGTCGTCGTCGTCGTCGTCGTCGTCGTCGTCGTTGTCGTCGTCGTAAACTTTTACATTTTCATCTTCTTCTCACGAACCACTGGGCAGATTTCAACGAGACTTGGTCAGATGCATGTCTTGGTCGGTGCAATTCAAATTTGTTCGTGGTGTTGCCATGGCTACCATAACTAGGTCAAGGTGACCTAGGGGTGCAAAAATCTTAAAAAATCTTCTTCTCCGAAAGTATTGATTAGAGAAAAAATCTGATGTGATATTTGGCTTCTCTAGGGTCTTTAGCCTATAGTTTGTTCATTTTGTGAAATTCGGACAAAAAATAGGTTACGCGTTTTTGCGTTTAATTTTGAAAAAATCGTAAAATAGCTTCAAATTGTTATAACTTGACTATTTGGCCAGATAATGACATGGGGTTTTCAGTTTTGACATCTTCTTGTTAGTATCTTCAAATTGAGGTCAAGGTCAATTATGAAGGTCGTGACCTAATTTTTTTTACCTCTGATTATAATTATTATCTCGAAAACTATAAACTTTTTGTATAGGCATGTATATTAGAATGTTGTAGGTATTGATACAACAATCATTTTGGTGTATAGAAAAAGGTCATGGGTTCAAAGGTCAAGGTCACAGATGTAAAACAATACCAAAATGGTTACTTATCTCGAAAACTATAAACTTTTTGTATAGGCATTTATATTAGAATGTTGTAGGTATTGATACAACGATCATTTTGATATATAGAAAAAGGTCATGGGTTCAAAGGTCAAGGTCACAGATGCGAAACAATACGGAAATGTTTAATTATCTCGAAAACTATAAACTTTTTGTATAGGCATGTATATTAGAATGCTGTAGGTATTGATACAACGATCATTTTGATGTACAGAAAGAGGTCATGGGTTCAAAGGTCAAGGTCACAGATGCGAAACAATACGGAAATGTTTAATTATCTCGAAAACTATAAACTTTTTGTATAGGCATGTATATTAGAATGTTGTAGGTATTGATACAGCGATCATTTTGATGTATAGAAAAAGGTCATGGGTTCAAAGGTCAAGGTCACAGATGCGAGACAATACCGAAATGGTTAATTATCTTGAAAACTATAAACTTTTTGTATAGGCATGTATATTAGAATGTTGTAGGTATTGATACAACAATCATTTTGATGTATAGAAAAAGGTCATGGGTTCAAAGGTCAAGGTCACAGATGCGAATCAATACCGAAATGGTTAATTATCTCGAAAACTATAAACTTTTTGTATAGGCATGTATATTAGAATGTTGTAGGTATTGATACAATGATCATTTTGACGTATAGAAAAAGGTCATGGGTTCAAAGGTCAAGGTCACAGATGCGAAAACAATACTGAAATGGTTAATTATCTTGAAAACTATAAAAGTTTTGTATAGGCATGTATATTAGAATGTTGTAGGTATTGATGCAATGATCATTTTGATGTAAAGAAAAAATTCATTGGGGTTTAGTATTTATGTTTTCTTTAAATCTATCAGCTAGCCATTAGTTATCAGGTGAGCGTATAAGGCCCATGGGCCTCTTGTTTATTATTTATAATATTCATTCATCATGAAAAGAGCAATTACAAAAAATTATTGCAAACAAGATCATAAATTAACATTTGAAAAATATTTTAAATCTTTTAATACATTTAAACATACACATGGACTCCGGTACCTAACTCTCGAACCTTTAACTTTTTTACAAAAAAAAAACAAACAGAAAAACAACTTTCCATCTTTCTATTTTGTATGGTTTATTCTGGGTTGTTTGTATTTTTGTAGAAATGTTAAAATAATCACAAGGTTTACATAAATAATATACTGTTGAGTGTCATTTTCAGAAAATTCATTTCATTTTATCAGTTTCTTTGAAGCTGTAAATCATACTATCTTGTCATGTTGTTGATAACACAATGCTCGTATATTTCATTTTCTTTCATATGATAATTGCTAGTATTATTTATTGAAAAGTACTGATTTCTTATGACAGTGTTTTTTGTCATTTCTGTCCATTTCAGTAACATCAATGTGTCAAAGTGATATATAATTATAAAACCATTTGTTGTGGGTTTATAGGAATCACTATGTCTGTCTGTCTGTCTGTCTGTGTAATATTGTGTCTGGGCTATATCTCATCAATGTGTTGGATGACTGTCATACAACTTCACATGGATACTCTTTATGGTCTATAGGTGTGTTATGACATTTTGAGAACATGGAATTTGGAGCTTATACTCACTTGGTAAGCGCTCACTCTGTATGCAGGAGGTGGGGGCTTGAAGCCTGATTTTCATTCATCTAAAAAAACGGCGTAGTTAAGTCATCATTTGGTATAATAATAAGGTTAATCAAAATCCCACCAATATCACTGCTGTGAGTTCAAGTCCCGCTCCGACCACATGTGGGAAAGTGAATTTTCCTTGCTGTTGGCCTTTTACTGGTTCACCGGTATACTGTCAGTATAATGTGACTGGGGGAGTTTGTATGCAGCATCCTGACTCAATGAGCTGGTACCTTAAAGTTGCCCTGAGTGCACACTGGTACAAGGCAGACCATAAAAACACATGCACACTTCCCATGCATACACAGACTTAATCGTAGATTAATCCATAGAGATTAATAAAGTAGTTCTTGTCGTGAATAGCTGAAAAATTGCTGATGCGATGTTAAGTAATATTCAACAACAACAATATGTTACTGATGTGCATAATAATTAGTTATAATTCCTTGTTTTATATATTTACAGGTTGGAGAAGGGTGTAAAATGTGGAGATTTGACTATGACCTACATGTCTATATACCAAGATGTATTGTATGCTACAGAATACGTACACAGGAAAGATGTAAGTTGCGGTAATTTTCAGGTTGAGGCCAATACAACTTAATTTGTAAGTTGTCATCTCCACCCTGCCTTGCCTGTGGCACTCCCAGTTGAAAATCGTTTTATATCCTAAAAAGTGTAGAAAAAGAGTTGATTTTAATCTGGTGTGTTTGAGTTTCCTAGAGTAGGTTTATAGTCCCAGAAATGAGTAGCCACATCGTAACAAATACAAAAGTATGACTTTTTTATACATACATTTTTTGAAATGAAATGTATTATGGTTAGGCATGTCTATCTATATGTCTGTCTATCTGTCTGTCTGTCTGTAATAGTTTGTCTGGCCTACTCCTCAAACATTGCAGCAGATTTTTTTACTAAACTTGGTATACATGACTACCAGGATAAGGTATTGTATGCTGCAAAAGAGGAGGTAACTCTGTTCAAATTTCTCAAGAGTTGTGCCCCTTTGAAATTTTAATCAATTTTTAGCTCAACTGAGCTGAAAGTTCAGATGAGCTATTGCAATGGTTCACCGTCCGTTGTCTGTTGTGCATCATGTGTCGTGTGTCATGCGTCTTGCATTAACTTTGTACATTTTAATCATCTCCTCCAAAACTACAAAGCCAAATTGGATGATATTTGGCAGTAATGATGTCTGGATGAGGGGCTTTCAGATTTGCACAAATGAAAAGATTATGCCCCCTTGGGGCCCCATAAAGGGGGAAATTGTGAAAATCTTTAAAAATCATCTCTTCTGAACTTACAAGATATATAGCTTAGATATTTCTTAGGGCACCTAGTTTCAGATTTGCACAAATCATAACTGTGGGGGCCAAAATGGGGAAATGGCAAGGTATTTAAGGGGGAAATTGCTAAAATTAATGTATTTGTCAATATATCAAAACTATAAACTTTTTGTATAGGCATGTATATTGGAATATTGTAGGTATTGGCCTAACAATCATTTTGATATATAGATGAAGGGCATAGGTTTAAAGCTCAAGGTCATAGACACTAACAAATACTTAAATGGTTAATTATCTCAAAAATTGTAAACTTTTTGTATAGACATGTATATTGGAATATTGTAGGCAGTTGCACAACGATCATTTTGATATATGAATGAAGGTCATAGACGCCAACGAATACTTAAATGGTTAATTATCTCAAAAACTATAATTTTTTTGTATAGGCATATATATTGGAATATTGTAAGTATTAGCCTAACAATCATTTTGATATATGAATAAAGGTCATAGGTTCAAAGGTCAAGGTCATACAGGCAAACAAATACTTAAATGGTTAATTTTCTCAAAAACTATAAACTTTTTGTAAAGACATGTATATTAAAATATTGTAGACATTAGCACAACGTTCATTTTGATATATTAATGAAGGTCATAGGTTCAAAGGTCAAGGTTATAGACATGAACTAATGCTGAAATGGTTAATTATCTCAAAAACTATAAACTTTTTGTATAGGCATATATATTGGAATATTGTAGGTATTGGTCTAAAGATCATTTTGATATATGAATGAAGATCATAGGTTCAAAGGTCAAGGTCATAGACATGAACGAATACTTAATTGGTTTATTATCTCAAAAACTATAAACTTTTTGTATAGGCATGTATGTTCGAATATGTAGGCATTTGCACAACAATCATTTTGATATATGAATGAAGGTCATAGGTTCAAAGGTCAAGGTCATAGATGCAAATGAATACTTAAATGGTTAATTATCTCAAAAACTATAAACTTTTTGTAAAGACATGTATATTAAAATATTGTAGACATTAGCACAACGTTCATTTTGATATATTAATGAAGGTCATAGGTTCAAAGGTCAAGGTTATAGACATGAACTAATGCTGAAATGGTTAATTATCTCAAAAACTATAAACATTTTGTATAGGCATATATATTGGAATATTGTAGGTATTGGCCTAACGATCATTTTGATATATGAATGAAGGTCATAGGTTAAAAGGTCAAGGTCATAGATGCAAATGAATACTTAAATGGTTAATTATCTCAAAAACTATAAACATTTTGTATAGGCATATATATTGGAATATTGTAGGTATTGGCCTAACGATCATTTTGATATATAGATGTTTTAACTGTTTATAAATAATATATTGTTGCCAGACTTTAGATATGTTATATGTAGCATTCTCATGTAATAATTATTATAATTAATTTGCAAAAAGTACTTGCATATAATTGGCCCTTACTGCTGAAAATTTTGACATTCTCTTTTATTTATGTCATTGATCATTGAACCTCTGCATGAGATATGTACTCATCCTCAGGTGAGCGTTAAGGCCAATGGGCTTCTTGTTTTCTTATCAAATTTCTCAGAGAGATGCAGTGATTTGTAAGCTGGCACTTTAACCACTCATCCATAAATGTACAGAACAATTTATGTCATGTCCATGAGTATCATCATGATCCTTAACCAGTGATTTTATTTGCTTTAATTTACTACCAAATAAAGGTAGTTTCCCAAGGGAAATATGGCTAAAATTTCCCAATTTGTCCACTAAAATTCCCAAATCAACGCTGAAAAATTAAATCTAGTTTTCCTTACCCACAAAATATCAGGTAGTACTACAGCATAGTGCCTTTGCAAAGAAGATACTAGCTATTGCCAGCATATCATAATGCAGTTTGCTACATCTCAAAACTTCAATTTTCCCAATCTTGAAGGCAGAAGGTGGTTTTCAAAAACTGTAGCAAAATCACTACCCACATCCAAATCAAATTTGTGTTAAACTATTTTGAAAGGTAAGATGTTCACATAAGCTATCCTGATTTTCTGTCATTTCTTGTTAAATCATCTTACATATCAAAGCGCCTCTCACCATCTTGGTTCAAATCCTGCTCGGGACAGCAAGTGAGAAAGTTTGTCAGTTGGCTTGCCGAAGGTCAGTGGTTTTCTCTTGGCACTCCTATTTCCTCCACCATCTCAGAACTGACTGCCTCCGTATAAGTTAAAGATTCTAGACTGGGACATAAAACACCATTACTTCACTTTTTTAACCTTACTCATGTCTTTTGTTTTGTTACCTGCAGGGTCCATTAAAAGCAGAAACAGTAAAAAACAAAGAGAAGTATGTGATTAAAGATGACAGATTACCAATTTTGTTAGACAGGTTGGTCTAAATATCAAACCCCAGTTTCACAATTATTTCTTAACTAAGAATTTTCTTTAACTTATAAATTAGCAAATTTTGGCAGCCTATTTTTGAACTACAACTTAAATTTTTGACAAAAACTAAATACAAATGTTATAGGCTAGAAGTTATCTTTAAAATGACACCTTAAATTCCTGAATATCTTTTAAATTAACCAATCAAAAACAATCATAGCTCAATCCCAAAGAAAAATAAAAACTTTAAAGATGGCAAATTAGGTTAAACACTTGAACTTCCACTAAGAAAGTGAGGCCAGATGCTGTGGAAAGCTAAGCATCTCCTGTTTAAATAGCTACACCCGCAATGTGTGTAATCAAAGTTTGGAATTCATATTGGACGTCAAGTATATCCTGGGTAATTTATTACGATTATTAAGATATTATTATGGGAAATGTCCCGGCGCTTTGCGCCGGGAATTTCCCGTCTATAGGTAACACGTATGTATTATGACGTCATAGAAAAATATGTAGAAAAATTTCATAGACCATACGTCCAAATCATTTGACGCCGCACGTGCACCACTTTTCTCAAGGTCATTGAAGGGGTCAAATTGACAGGAAGTGAGCTCCATATGGGGGGAAATCTCGCCCGTCTCGTACATCAGAAATGAAACCAAAAAACGATTATCGTGAAAATAATTCATTGAAACAAGTAATAATTTAAATAGGTTGATCGAATACCAAATATTTACGTTTCTTTCGCCATTCTGGCTGATCTCCAAGTGTAGCGTTTGAAGATTCACGATGACATGATTTCTTTTGATTGGGTCAAAGTTCAATCCAGATCGATAACCACTGTTAGCCAATCAGCGATCGGCATTCCCATGCGCATCAACCATGATCACACAGTATACAATGCGGGAAGATGCAAAATTTGCCGCTTTCAAGTTAGATAAATTGATAACCATAGTTACCTGACACAAAACTATTACGAGGTTAGCATAACCACAGTATATGACTTCTACAGTAACTCTTTTTCACATATTATTACTTAATTGAATGGAAATTTTGAGTGCATATGTGACCCTCGCTGAATGCAGTGTAAACAAAAATGGTGTTCGTCAGGACAGGAAAGACGTTTTCACAAACGAACGACTTTTAAGAAAAATAATATAATGCGTTTTTCGAAAGAATTAATTAACAGATCGTTCCAATAATCACTTTTATGAAAATACAGATAAAATTTATTGACATTTATTCCGAATTGAATGTAAATATTGACCAATCCTCTGTTTGTTTACATATGACATGGATATCATGATCAGCTGATCGAGCTGGGACAGATTGACTTTAAGGTGCTGACTAGAACTGACTTCAACTACAATGACTGCACTCATCAAAAACCTAGCTTGGACATAACCAACAAGGAAACTGTACATGTTGTGCAATGAGATGGACCGCTGTCCCAAAAAGTTGTGATGAAAATAACAATAATAAAACATTCATGTTGAGTTTAGCAGCTGACTGTACATAGTTGAGATCCACTTGGGTAAGGTCTGAATTGAATCCTTGAAATCCTCGAGGGATGCCGACTGGACTACTGATGCTGACAGGGGATTCCAATAATTTACAGTTCTCGGAATAAATATAAAAATTTTAACTAGGGTAAAATCAACATTACCCCTCTTCAATATCCCAGACTTGGTTCTCGAAAAAAAGTTGGTATAAGTGAATAAATGCCACTCCACCATCCACAGAAGTGACCATTTCAATATAAATCTTAAAGCACCATCTTTCTAGTATATCATCCCAGAATGTTCCATTTTAATTTAGGTGAATAATCTTGACTGGGGTAAAAAAAAAACTCCAACCCACCATCCTAGAATATTAACCGTCTCGATATAAGTGAAAAGGGCATTTTCAACTCTCCGGGGCTGGGGCTCTTCATGCAGTGAAACTTAAAGGGGCTGGGCTAAAATTAACATTATTTCAGTACACGCCTGTCAAGTTTTAATCATCATTTGTTACTTGCAATGGTCTGTGTTTTAGAAAATTCTCTTCGTGGTACTATAAGCCTGTGAATGTTGAAGGAGCTTACCCTCAGCTCATACCACTGTATTCCTATTGGGTTGTGGGTTAAAGGTGCTGCCTCACAGAGTCGGCACGCCACAGACAAGCATTCCACTCCCAATTAATATTATTCTATAACCAGTCGATAATCTTTCCTCTAAGCCAAATGTGGCTTGCAAAATGAGGAAGCAGTAACTCATATTTTAAAGTATTATCATGTATAACACAAGTCAGGTTGGAACCAAAAAGTGATGAGAATCGGTTGCATTTTCATAATCGATTAATCGGGTATAATCGGAAGATGATTTCCATCGATTTTCCGATTTTAATCGGTTAATAAATTGAAGCGGAAATTACAAGGTAAATTAGATTAAATTCTAATTTTTAGTCTTGATAATATCTGCAAGATACTTGTATCTCAGTTAAGACTTAAAATATCCTCCATTTTTCTGATCATTTACTCTCCCTTACATTTGTGTTAGTTTTCTTTTCCAAGTACACTTATTTCAGCTACAATTTAATACTTATTTTATAAGAGATGTTCCATAAACGAACTTCAGTTAATAATCGAAATCAATCGATTATTAGATTTTAGAATTGATTATCGCTAATCGGATGCTCATACGATTAGATATCGATTAATCAGTCCAACACTACCTTCCACTCTCCAGGAGGACGCTATACCATTGATCGACCAAGGCGGTCACAAACAGAATAGATTGTTGACTAAAGGATATTGCAAGCCTTGGCTTATCAGGGCCCTCAAAAAGTTTTATGACTGCCATCACTGTATTGTTCAATGTTCCTTTCACTTTATATTGATTACACAAGAGGTGGGTGTAACTAGCAAACAGGAGGTGCTCACCCTTCCAGAACACTCGGTCTCACTTCCCTGGTGAAAGTTCGTGTGTTTAACCTAACTTGTCAGTTTCAAAGTTTTTTTACTTTACTTCTGGATTGTGATTTGGACATGGATTAGTATGTTTGTTTTTCATTGGTATAACTGCTTCATTAATTGAATGGGACAATCTTGAACTGTGATATGATACACGTCTTGTTTTAAGAAACAGGAGTAGTTATGTATGCAATCCATAAATCAGTAGATTAAATTATTCACATGGTATGGTAAAAGTTGACTCAAGATGAGAAGACATTACAACGTGAAAATGTTGTCGTGGTATGGATTAGTATGTTTACTATATATTGGGTAATTGAATAGCCTTTTGTGTCCCTGGAAAGATCATACCAAAACTCAGTTCTGTGTGACAGAACATGATTGAAAGATGACGCAAGAACTCGGCGGTAGTTAACTATAGTCAGCCCCACTAGTATTGGGTAAGACGAAACAATGTGTGCCATCTCTTTTTTGGAGATGTGTGTGTGTTTATGTACACAATAAACTGATAATAAATTTCGACATTTCCCGGGATAGGCAATGCCTATTTTCATATTAAGATTTGACATGTTGCCAGAGTTAAGTTGAAGAAAATCTTAGTTAAAGAATTGTGAAACTGGTGTCAGTACAAAAACATTGATATGATGGCCCATCAACATCTTCCGATATCACTTATCACCATGCAGAGGCAGTGGTGTTCTAATGGATTAGTCATCAGTCTACAAATCCAGGGTCTCTCACCACTGTGAGTTTGAGTCCCACTCAGACCATATGTGAGAATATAAGAATCCATTATGAGTATCCATGTAGGATAGGGAAATCTCACCCGAGGGGTTGAACATTTCAGCCAGAGACGAGGCTTGCCAAGTCTCTGACCAGAAATGTTCAACCCCGAGGGTGAGATTTCCCTATCCTACATGGATCAACTCATAATGGATTATTTTTCTTCCATTTTAGGCCATTATTTGGCTTCAGGTACGATGAACATAGACATCGACGCCATGTTTGTAAAATCTAACTTTGTAATTCTACATTTTACTTTAAAATAAATATGACCATTGGATAGATCGTACCGGATTTTGGTTTATACAGAGTGTATAAACTACAAAACAAAGTGGTTCATTAAAAAATCCAATATTTATCATTTGAAACGCACTCAAAATTTCTAAATTGTGAAGAATTTGATGTCATTTTCCCGCAAGATGATGTCATGTTCTCCATATGATGACGTCATGTAATTGTCTTTTGATATCGACGTCACTAAAGGTCACGTGGTCATGTGAGATACGCGTATCTCACATAGGGAAAAACCCTATCTTACATGAGCAGATATGGAAGAAATGAATTTTCCTTGCCATTGGCCTATACTGGTTCATCAGGTGTCAGTATAATGTAAGTGGGGGAGTGGTACGCTTGTCTGCGGCATACTTACTTGGTGAGCTAGAACCTTAATGTCGCCCTGAGTGTGCACTAGTATAAGACAGACCATAAAACACACTCGCACTTCACATGCATACACGAACTTGTTCATAGATTAATCCATAGAGACTAATAAAGTAGTTATCGTCGCATATAGCTGAAAAATTGCTGATGCAGCATTAAGAGACATTCAACAACAATTTATCACCACAATTTTCGGATAACTTTAACTATTTAATTATGACCACAGATTACTTGGTTTACTTAATTTTGGGAGGTTTGGCTCTCAAGAGATAGTTCTAATTTCTATTAATTTATAAGGAAAAGCCCGGAGAAAAATAACTTCTATAAACTTATCCCCTTGCCTCTTACTAGAATAAAATAAAACCAGTAATCTGTTTGGTTAATACAGACAAACCTGTCTATAAAGGTCACCCAAGGAAACTAATATAATGGTCACTCAAGGGAACCAATAAAAGTGGTATTAATAGGTAGGTGGCCTTTATGTAAAGGTTGAAAATTTGAATAAAGAACAATTTGGATAAAATTTAACTGGCCTTTATAAGCAGGTGACCTTTATATAGAGGTGGCCTTTAACACAGGTTTGGCTGTAAATTATAAAAATGGGACTAAATTATGAAAATGGAAACTATATAAGATGAACATAAACTTTCAATATGGAAGGTTTTAATTCAATTTTGACAAGATCCACTGAAAAGTTATGTTTGGTTTACTTGAGTTTTGCTCAAGAGTAGAGTATCAATATATATGTTGCTTAGCTAGTCTGAATCCACAGCCCCTAATAAAAAACTTTCAGACCGTAACTACTTAGCCAATTGTCTCTCCTTACTTATAATATTGTTTTTCTGTTTGATTTTCAGAATGAGAGCCAGAGGTACAAAAGTATTTATTGCCACAAACAGTGATTATATGTACACAAATGTGAGTATACATCTCTCTCTCTCTCTCTCTCTCTCTCTCTCTCTCAATAAAATGTCCTCACAGTGTAAAAGAACTAATGTATCTCAGATTGTCACTGCTATTTATCCCACTTGTCCCCAATTTACACTGTTAAAATATCAAGAGACAGACAGAGACAGAAAGAAGGGGAATGGAGTAATGGTGTTTTTAAGCCCTAGTCAAGAGTCTTACGTTTAAAATGAGGTGGTTAGTTCTGATGAAGGAAACTGGAGTGTCCAGAGAAAGCCACCTACTTTTGGCAAATAAAGTGACTATCTATCTCACAATACAGCCTGCTTGAGTGGGATTTGAACCTAAGCAGCGAGAGGTGCTGTTATCCATAAATTGGCAGAATTTCCCCAAAAATTTTAAAGAAACAACTTAGTTGCATACATAAGTAAATTATCAATTTCAAATATGGCAAAAATTTAAGTATATTTCAATATATCAATACTTTGAATGAAATCTGGGCATAATGATAATACATGTAATTGTGTAAACCTGGCAAATATAAATTTATACAATTATTTATGGATGGAAGTGTATTTAATTTGTGATATTTTATATTTTTTCTACTTTTTTTCAGAAAATCATGTCATATCTGCTTGATTATGATCCAACTGTAAGTACTACACTGATTACATATAAGTTTTCAAATTTGAAAAGCGGGTGGGGTTTGTAGATGAATGACAAAGACGTTATTATCGTCAGAAATGTATTTTCATTTTTAATGATTCAGTTTATAGAATGTCAGCAAATTCAATACCTTTGCAACTATAGCAAGTAAATAAAATAGCATTGCAATGGCATAGAAATACAAATGTCTCTGTATGTCATTACTAATAACATGATGTCATTAAGAGTCGATGTCTTTCATACAAAAATAACAGAAAAGGTCTGACCAATCAAAATGCTTGCAATGAAAGATAATTTAATTTTTACAAGATTTCAATATATTTTTTTTTCAGAGAAGTTGGACATCATATTTTGATTTCATTGTCTGTGATGCCAGGAAACCTTTGTTCTTTAGTGAAGGGACCATACTTCGACAAGTTAATCGGGTAATTTAGTTTTTTTTACAGAAGTTAGGTAATATTAAGTACTATGAATGCATATAAATCTACAAGATCCAATATTGTTTTATGCAGTCAAACCTGTCCATAAAGGCCAACCAAGGGAACCATTGGAAGTGGCCTTTATGGACAGGTGGCCCTTATATACAGGTCAAAATAACTTGAATAAAGAGCAATTGGGTTACAAATTTTTTGGCCTTTTAAAACCAGGTGGCTGTTATGTATAGTTGGCCTTTAATGCAGGTTGGTCTGTTTTTAGATAAGGAGTGATGTGAAGTAATGGCGTCTTACCCCAGTCAAGATTCTTTCACTGATGTCAAGGCTATCAATTCTGGGTTGGTAGGGGAAGTCATTGACCTTTGGCAAAAGAACTTTCTCGCACTATGATCTACAACAGGTATGATTTGAACGTAGGCAGTGAGATTGCAGTGATCTATAACTACATGCTTTAGACTCCTTGGACATCAAGGCCCAATCATTAGTAGAATAGTGTTAATAAACAGAAAATTAATAGATGATTGGGGTTTGCTACTACTGTTATACATGATCAATACCTCTTTACTTTTATGTCGCAAATTCCTGGTATAACATCTTTTTTATGGGGAAACATCATCATATGCAATTCCATATAATAAGTATTCTACGCAAACATTAGACGGTATCACATGGTACAGTGCAAGCCCCATTAAAATAATAATAATAAAAAATTAAAAAAGCAGGAAAAATTATTTTGATGTTCACTTTAGAATTTTGATGTTCATTATAGATATCCTCTTTTTATGCCCTCTTGGATTACAAGAGATTACAATTATTACGGAATTACCATGGACTGTTCTTTCAACAGGTTCCTTCGGAAGAGACCTTAAAAACTTGTGTCCCGTGTCATGGCAAGTGTGGCATGTTAAAGAACCTGGGCCTCCCTGCACATTGTCTTGAGCAAAAGTAAAAACTTCTGCCACTTCACCAATAGCTGGTGACATCTCAAAATAAGTGAAATTTTCTTGACTGGGACATAAAACCAGATTAAATCAAGCAGTCTTGTATAGTGTCTTGAAAATTAAACCTATTGTGTAAAAAAAAAAGATTATAAATAGTTTTATACTCATTTTTAAAATATTTTGTAAATTTAGGAAACGGGAGCATTAAAGATTGGATCACACACCGGACCAATACAATCAGGACATATCTATTCTGGAGGTAAATATTTGTTGTTTCCATGGAAACCGAAAGACAGTTATTCTGTTAGCTGTGCAGGCTTTTTAGTTTCACACAGTCATCAGCTAGGATTTTCCCTTTATTTAATTACTTTGCAACAGTGCCGTAGATAAACACTGCAGACCACTCAGTCCATTAAACTATAACAGAGCCAATTACATGTAGTAGAAGCATTACTAGTAGGAAAAACCTTTCTCATTGTCGTGGACCGGGATAGAACCCACAGCAGTCAGAGGCTTTGGTTTTGAAGGTTTACATATCACCACTCAGCCACTGCAGCTCCAGATGTAATATATAGGCAAGCTATATTTTTTCACTGCAAGTCATAGGAAATTTGTACAATATAATAAAAACAAACATACTAACCTATATCAGAATCACAATCCAAAAACAAACTAAAAGTTTTAAAACTGACAAATTAGGTAAAACACATGAACTTCCACCAGGAAAGTGAGGTCGGGTGCTCCGGAAGGGTAAGCACCTCTTGTTTAGCTAGCTACACCTACCATGTGTGTAATATCAAATCTAGCTACAGAATTTAGTATATTATAAAAAATTATATTTTGTGATACTGTATATTAAGAAACATTAGCTGTAGGAAAATTTCGCACTTTTGATCTAAAATATTTCAAGATCAGGAATTTTTATGGTACAGACACTGCGGAAAGTGTACCAAGGAGAAATAAAAAAACGTTACTGAGAAGATATATTTGAGGTACATGTGTAATCATAACACTCGAAAATTTATATTATTTTTGTACAGCGTGAACAAAGTGAACCTGTACTTTGTCATCGCTTTCTTCCAAGATATCGAGCTTCTTTGCTATGAAATTATAAGATATGAGTACACCTGGAAATAGTGCGCCTGATAAATGAGCGTGAAAGAAGTATATCTGTTTTATCGTGAGATATGTATTCTGAGACGGGTAATGCATTTGGTTACATATGCACATTTGGAATAAATTTTCGGAATACATTTCAGAATCTAGTAAAATATTGCGACGGGATGCATCTAATAATTTCTGCAATTTGGCGAACTGATCTCATGTTTACAATAAAAAGTAGTTCGAGAAGTTTGCGTCCTACGATGTAAAATCATAACTTTTTAAGAAATGAACAGCAACGGCAGGTTGTTTAATTAATTCTTCGTGAAATCTACGGAAATTTAAATTTATTTTGAAGGTTATGATAACGTATTTTAATGTTGAGGCAATTGTGTCATATTTTAAAATGTTTATCGATTAGATTTTACTTTCGTGAAAGGGAGATAATTCGTACAGTGTTGTATGCAAATTTTATATACAGTCGTTTTACCAGTTCCGAACAGGGTTTCATATAAGCGCTGCTGCAGACGTCATCCACAAGCAGAGGAAATAAAATTTATGTGGTGTAATAATACAAATGTTTACTGATTCCAAAATATCGACACCTGTCCTCAAAAACACGTGGTAGTATGTTTTCTTGAAAAAAGCATTTCCGTGATCACGATTTGTTTACATCGTTAAACTAGGTCACCAACAATCTCGTACATTTAGGAAGCGGTTGAAGAAACAGCAAATTGAGAAAGTTATTTTGCGATTCCTTTAATTGAACGGGATTGAAATTTTAGATTATTCGGTAGTAAAAATTCGGAACTGGTAAAACAACTAAATGATTCAGTTATGCATACAACCGCTAGAATGTACCCCCTCATAGCAACGGTAGGATCTGCAAAACTCTACTTTCTCTCTATCCGAAATGACAAAACGATCGGGTACAACTTTTTTAAATTTTAATTACCGATTGTCTTTTTCATATATTTATGAAATTAATTTTTTCTACCATTTAATTCAGCAATACATGGTTTGGTACATAAAAATTTGTTTCTTTTTCCAAAAAAACCCCCATCCGTCGGACTATATGCATAGATTAACGACACCCCCCCCCCCCCCGAATTTTCGGTTATATTCTGTCTTGCCACAACACAATTTTCCCAACTACGCTGTACAGCAGCACGACAGTGCTATGTTTTTATACAGTAGACGATTTTCTTCATATACTGTAAATCAGTAAAAATTTTCACGGTCGTGCAAATTGCAAGAGTAATAAGAAATGAAAATAAAACATTGATGAATATTTGGTTTTTATATCATTAACCAGTCAAAAATGGAAATTTATTAATTTCTTGTCATTAAAATAACTCCCATTTCCAGTAATATCCAAAGAGTTATCAATACAAAGTTTTTGGTTTCACAAATTTCAGGATCAGTGGATGTTTTTTCTGAAATCATGGGAGCATTTGACAAAGAAATTTTGTATGTTGGTGACCACATTTTTGGGGATATCTTAAAATCCAAGAAAGTTCGAGGGTGGAGAACTTTCCTTGTTGTTCCAGAGCTGGCTCAGGAACTTTTAGTTTGGACAGATAAAAGACAGCTTTTTGCTCAGTTGGAAGAATTAGACATGGTTATTGGTGAAATCTACAAGTAAGTACAGCCCCACCTATGAAGGCGGGAATTTCAACTACCCCAAAATATAGTTGAACAGACTAATATTTGTGGTGAAAACTCTATGGCCTTTTGTAATGAAGAACATATGTAATGTACATCTTTTCGAAATAAGCTAATATAATGAAGTCATTACAATTTTAGAGGTTAAATGGTCCAGTCATAACCCTTTGAAACCCAAGTTCATATTTCAACATTGGGGTTCAGAGTGCAGACATAATTTTAATTATTATAATTTGTCATACTTGGAAGAAATTTCTCGCATAGGGATTGGTTAACTTCTTGGGGTACATAAAACAATTTTGAGAAATCTGCCGGAGTACATAAATGCACATAATGTTTAGCGGCAAAAGAAAAGTAACTCAATCAGTACATCGCAGAACTCTCGTTACAGTAAACAAACATAGTGACAGCATAAGTAAGTCATGCAGAATATGAAATCAAAGTTAAAAGATCAAACTAAAATTGCTTTGAATGGCGACAAAAATGTCATACATTATTTGGACAGGGTACATGGGGCCATGTACTACATCAAAACCTAAAACTTATTATGTCTGTGTGTATGTGGAATATTGAAATTTAGCACTTCAGTCAAGATTCTTTCGCTTATATTGAGGTCAATTCTGGGATGGTGGAGGAAACCAGAGTGACCAGAGAAACCCTTTGATTTTTATCAAGCAATTAGACAAATTTTCTCATACTAAGATGCCTAAATGGGATTTAAACCTTGGCAATGAGAGACACTATGATGGTTTAGACTCTGCCATTAAGGCCCATACTTCAATTACAGACTGAAAAGTTTAGCTATTTGAAACCATGATTGAAATTCGAAAGTTAGTAAACTATTATCTCTATGTGTGTGTATCCCTGGTATTGGGGTTCGCCAACATAACATATTTTATTCCATAACAGTTGTGCAGAACTTTTATTTCAATTCAAAATGTACATAAAATGTCTACCTTCACTGATACTCATATTTTGTTGTTTTTCCTTAAACAGGAATTTAGACAGCAGTTGTCAGAACAAACCAGATATCAGTAAAATCCAGCATTCCATCAGGGTAAGTCTTTCTTAAATAACACCAAAAAATTAACGTGTATTTTATGGTGGTTTGGTCCCAGTCAAGAACATTTCACTCAAATCGAGTTATCATCTGCTATAGCCCAAGTTTTGCATTGTACTCAAGGCAATGTGCAGAAAGGGTTCTTTATCCTGCCATGCCTGTCATGACATGGGGCATTAGGTTTTCACATGCTTGTTAACTCTATAATTTACTTGTTAATATAAAACCAAGTAAAAATTTCACCTACAATGAGTTTTTTTACCTTTTTATTTTATTTTATTTTTAGGATGTAACACATGAGATGGATATGTCATATGGAATGTTTGGCAGTTTATTCAGAAGCGGTAAATATTCTTGGCTTAAAATTCCTACCTCTATGATAAGAAATTGTTTATACATAAGAATCTTAATGATATAATAAAGGGATGATACCAAACAAGTTGGTCCACTGTTAGGATACAATGGGGCCGACAATACGTCTTTATACAGTGAGCTGTAATAAAAAGTAGCCTGACCGGTTTCAGATATTGTTAATCTTTCATCATAGGCAATGTATTATCTCAATAATATTCTTTGTCACCCTGCAAGGAAACTTCTAACATTGGGCTTGATCAACTTGTCTGGGTACATAAATGCACATCATGTTTAGTGGTAAAAGGGAAGTAACTTGTACATCCCAAATGTCTAGTTATGGTTATCAAACATTGCGACAATGTACACAAGTCACACAGAATATGAAATAAAAGTACAGTAAAACCTCATAATAATGCGCCTCGATAACTTTGCCACCTAGCTTATCGCCACACTATTTTGAAGTCCCAAAATCCATTTGCCAAACCCCTTAGAACGCCAAAATTTGACTGAACAAATGATGACGATAAATCAAGGTTTTACTGTACCAAACATTTACTGCTTTGAAGAGTGGCATAAACATTAAAGCACATAAATCTTTGACAGGGTACATGGGACCGTTTTACCTGTAGAAAGCCTGTATAGTTTATAGTGTATACTGACAGTATTGATGTAGGACAATTCAAAAACTTAACAACCTTATTCTTTGAATTTCTGGAAGAATTTTTAATATTTTACCATCAAAGTCATTATTTTTAATTTTTGTGACAGTAAATTATGCTTTATTTGCATAGAAAATCTGAGAATATTTGGTATTTTCACTTTAGCTTAATCATAAATAATAGCTATGAATTTAAAATTTTACTGTATTTGTATATTTACTAGGTTCTCGCCAAACCTTCTTTGCTAGTCAAGTGATGAGATATGCAGATCTGTATGCTGCGACATTCCTTAATCTTCTACATTATCCATTTACCTATGTGTTCAGGGCACCCTCCATGTTGGTAAGTATCTCAGTGACATTCCTTAATCTTCTACATTATCCATTTACCTATGTGTTCAGGGCACCCTCCATGTTGGTAAGTATCTCAGTGACATTCCTTAATCTTCTACATTATCCATTTACCTATGTGTTCAGGGCACCCTCCATGTTGGTAAGTATCTCAGTGACATTCCTTAATCTTCTACATTATCCATTTACCTATGTGTTCAGGGCACCCTCCATGTTGGTAAGTATCTCAGTGACATTCCTTAATCTTCTACATTATCCATTTACCTATGTGTTCAGGGCACCCTCCATGTTGGTAAGTATCTCAGTGACATTCCTTAATCTTCTACATTATCCATTTACCTATGTGTTCAGGGCACCCTCCATGTTGGTAAGTATCTCAGTGACATTCCTTAATCTTCTACATTATCCATTTACCTATGTGTTCAGGGCACCCTCCATGTTGGTAGTATCTCAGTGACATTCCTTAATCTTCTACATTATCCATTTACCTATGTGTTCAGGGCACCCTCCATGTTGGTAAGTATCTCAGTGACATTCCTTAATCTTCTACATTATCCATTTACCTATGTGTTCAGGGCACCCTCCATGTTGGTAAGTATCTCAGAAATAAAAACTTACTAATAGTTGTAAAACTGTGTTACTCCACTCCAGTTTCCACTTGCTTTCAAAGTCAACGGTGGGTTTAAATCCCAGTTGGAACTATGAAATTTCCATCAGTGAATTTTTTTAATCTCCTGTCAAAACCAGTGCTGTGAGACTATTTCTCAAGAAATACAACAATACAATTCCTGTTGCATTTGTGTGGTTTAAATTTGTAATATTTATTTATTTAGTTGATCAACCTATTTGGAGGCTATCTCTCCTAATATTAATTTTTATCTCTATTCTAACAGTGAGTAATTCCTAATTCTTAATTTCCACTTGGAAATTTTGGCAGGCTTTCAGCAAGGTGACAGCATCTTATTTCATGTTTAAGTTTTGTTCAATAAAAGAATGTTCTATCCAATGTATATTTCAGATGCCTCATGAATCAACTGTTGGTCATGAAGACGTCCTTCCTGCTGACCAGCGACCCATAACGGTCAGGTCACGTTTGTATAGTGATGAAGATCTAGCTACACGTAGAGGAAGGCTGGAAAGGTCAGATAGTATTGTTCCAAATCTGTATGCTGATAAACCAAGACAGTTTACACAGATCCAAGAAGACGATGATGAAAGCAGTAGTGGAAGTGAACGTGAACCATCCCTGGACTGATACAATTTGTATTTTAAGACTGATTGATTGATGGGGTTCACTAAAGGGGTTTACTACTGTATCATGTAGCCTTTACCAACATACATGCCGATCTATCATTTTTGCTGGATTTGGAAAAATTCAATATTGAACATTCCTAATATAAAATGTAAAATTTTCCATTTCCAATGAAAATAATATCAGGCCTTCAAACAATCCTTTATTTCTTATTTTCATTAAAAAAATCTTTTTTTGAGAATCCTTTGTAATATTAATAATAATAATAATACCCTAATTTTTGCAAATTATTATACTGTTAAAAGTCCAATTTTTTTTACTAAAAACCCTTTGAAGGCCTGTATTATTTCTAAAAAAAATGGTAAAGTTTAACGTGTGATACATGCACAAGGGTAAACCTGATTTTAAGAGATAGACAGTGATGGTTGAGTGATTTTATTTAGAAAATGTTCATGGTTTAGGTGTTATTATAAGAGTTGCTTTGAATTTAACATTCCTTCATTAAGAATATTCCATAATTTTTCTGGACAGTTATACACGCATTTTAGGATTGGGGCAGTAATTAATTTATTTAAAAACGTTTAGGGCAGCTTTTCTTTATAATCCAGAAATCATGTACAGCACTACAGTACATATACAACAATCATTGTTAAGTGTTATTTGTGATGCATCAAGCAAAATACATACTTATGTGGTTTTTGTGACATTTTGAACAATGACCTCAAAAAGAAGTAGACTATTTTCACCAATGAAAACAGTAAAATTATGATCAAAGACCAACTTTTTGTTTCTTGTTTAAATTTAAAAATTAAGATATGACCAATTATTTTCTCAGCAGATGGCAACGACATAACATGCGGTATATCATGCACAATGTCAAAATTATGTTTCAGCAATTAGTCCATGATGATTTTTAAATTTATGATTCTGCATTTAATTTTAAGATTTTGTGTATATTTTATAGAAATTGATATATTTCAAAAAGAAACATAAATCTTGTAAACTTTGAAATGGTTCATAAGTATGGTTTTTGCCTGACCCATCACACATTTTTGTATAACAATCGTCATTAAGATTATACACACATAGTAGCAAATTGTAAATTATTTATGAGAAGTTATTATTATTATACAAATATAATGTCATGCATATACATATAGTTCTATCCTCTCTGTGTATGTAATTTTCAGATGCTGATAATTGGGAAATTCCCACTTTCGTTTTTGTGTAAATTTGTCAATGTAACAAGACACAGGAAAATTAAATAATAGTTTTGTGAAGATTTGAATTTAATATGATTTAATTGGTTTTGTTTTGCAGTTAGCAGTTTTGCAGTGCAAAGAATTGGACATTGTGTTTTCTTGCCAAAAATTAATTTGTGGAAATTTCCAATTTTACATACCCATTATGTGTTATTTATCTCTGAAATCACATATCAAAATCATTGTTTGAAATTCTATGTAAAAAAATTCTTGTACAGTAAAACCTTGATTCCATGCCACAATTTATTAAGTCAAATTTTGGCTTAAATTAATTGAGGGGTTTGGCAGTAGCAACCTTTATAACACCAAAGTCTGACTGAACAAATAATGGTGATGAATTGAGGTTTTACGATTTTTATTGTGCAATACAGGCCCCGGTTTCACAATCATTCCTTAGCTAAGATTTTCCTTAACTTAAATCTTGCAAAATTTCAAAACTTTATAATTTTGTTTATTTTCACAATATTCAGGAATTCTAGGTGTCATTTTTAAGGTCACTTCTAGATTAAACATTTCAATTTTGTTTTTAAAAAAATATTCATCATTATTTCCAAAAAGTGATTACCAATATTGGCTAAATTTAAGTTAAGGAAAATCTTAGCTAAGGGATGATTGTGAAACCTGGGCCAGTTTCTTTAGTCCAAAGACCATAAAAAAATCAATGACAGTCAGTATTTGTTCGAAATTAATTGTGCCCCAGTGACAAGGAAGGTAAGGGGGCTGAGGGCCATTTAGCACATTGCCATTGGAGATGGCCCCCATTAATGAAACCTTATATAACTCCTATAACAGATGGACCATTATTATTATAAAAATCTATGAAAAAATTCAAAATGGCCCGTAGTGAAAATTGCCTTCCTTATCACTGGAACCATGTTGTAACATTGTCAAACCTGCCTTAAACGTCACCTTTATATGAGGGCCTACTGCTTTTAAAGGCCCGTAAAATTTTATTCCAATTGCTCTTTATTCATGTTATTTGAACCTGTATATAAAGGCCACCTACTTTTACTGGTATTTTTGGGTGCAGGTCTTTATAGACAGGATTGACTGTATTATAAAATCAAACAGCTGGTTGTTAAATGTCTATGTGGTGGGTAATATTGTTATTATTGTTATAGATGTTATACATTGTTATAACGTTTAGATGTATGTCATTTGTTATACAGTTACACAGTTTTTTTTACTGGCCCCAGTTGCACAACCCTTACTTAACTTAGATTTTCTTCATTTACCGGTAAATCAGGGGCCAGATGTTCAACATTGATTAGTTTAATCAATGATTTGTCGAAATTTGAATTTTGCATAATTTAGTGTTGTAACTTAAATGTTGAAAGTGCCAAAAAAGTGAATAGAATCCCATCACACTATAACATAAAGTGTTAAAACTCTCAACTCTGATAAATGATATTTTGATTTTATTCATGTTTTTGTTAATCATTGATTTAAATAATCAAGCGTTGAACAACTGGGTCCTGCAAATTTAAAATCTTGAAAGTTATGTAAATTGTTTTAAAAAAAATTGAAATTTAAGTTGTAATATTAAATAAAGATCACTTTAAATTTACAACAATGGTTACCAATATTCATTGTTCCAAATAATTAGATTGCCAAAATTTGCTAAATTTAAGTTAGGGAAATTCTTTGCTAAGGAATGATTGTGAAACTGGAGCCTCATGATTTGTGTCAGTTTGTATAGGGCTCTCATGATCTGATGGCAAAGTGTTTGTAAACTTGAATGTGTTTAAAATACCACATACTGGTAAACAGATATCATAGGGCAAACAACATTGACCTGTCTGCTTGACCTTTAATTGAAATAATGAATTGATGTATAGGAAACACAAGTTAATGTTTATTTTGTCTACATCATGGGAAACACTAATATTCCTTATGTTAAACCCATAGCCATGATGAAATGTCACAAGATTTTATTCAGTAGCAAAAGTAACAACTGTAAACACTACCCATATATTGAGTGGATCCTCCTATATGAATATTCCTAATGAAAGGTCAAACAGACTGGTCAATACGTTTTCCCTGTAGCGGCATAATCACTCTCTTTCATGTTTTATTCGTAAAAAATGAAATTAAATTGGCTTGCTGCATACATTGCCATCAGCTTGTGAACAACCTAAACAGACTGTTAGGATGATAAAATACATTTTTGTATATAAACTCTCTTTTTGAGGGTCTTGGTTTGTCTAGCATCATTTTGTGTATTACCCCTCTTTTTGAGGGTCTTGGTTTGTCTAGCATCATTTTGTGTATTACCCCTCTTTTTGAGGGTTTTGGTTTGTCTAGCATCATTTAATTGTAAATTAAACTTTAAGTATTTTAAAAAAGTGAAATTTTAGAACATATATAAGTATACCATAGAAAGCTTAATTTTTCTTTTTCGTTTTTTTTTTTTTTTGTCCAAATTTAAATACATGTATAAGGAAATGTGTATTACATATCTGCAGGTGTATTGAAAAATACTGTACACTGGGGATTTAATTTCCCCATATTAGTGGTTTGAACTAAAACACGAAATTAAAAACCATGTGAATATTTTCATGTAGCTTTTCAAATTTTAATTCATTAAACTTAGATAATCCATACAGAAAATTGTACTCTGCACTGTGAAATTTTATACCCGTGAATAAGTTCCAGTCTCTGAACCGCAAAATTTTATCCCTGCAGAATAAACAGTTATACAGTACATGAATATTTTTATAAATCTAGACATAGAGATTCTTTCTGTTATAAGTTTTAACTACTTAAAGCTTGAAGAATAATGTCCGAAATTAATTTTAAAAAATATTTTACTCATTTTGTGGTGTAACAACATTATTTAAGAGTCCCTTCTCAATTAGTGAAATTATGTTTCCATTTATAAAACCCTCGAAAAAAAAGTCAATCAAACAAACATACCAGGCCATGTCCAAATTCAAATCCCAAAACAAAGTCAAAAACTTTAAAACTGGCAATTCAAGTTACTGTAAACATAAGCATGCATCCAACTGCCTCCACCCCACCCCCAATGCATAATACCCTCCTATGGCCCTGTAACTGTTATCTTGCATGTCAATTGTTGTTTTACCCATCAAGTTGCTGGAGTTAAGCATAAGCATAATAGTAGTTACTCTCAAAAATATTTATTTGTTGCATTTACTGAATGTACTTTTCAATTTACAATTTTGTTTGTGAGATTTTAGAGTAAGAATCTATTTATACATGTAGATTACCTGATAACAAACTCAAGAGTGTGTTTATTGAACAAGTTGAATAATGTCTCGACAAGTTGAACATCCAAGTTATTCTATAAGTTGAATAAATTTCTCATTTAATCGTCATACATATAAGAGTTTGAGGGGGTATATAGGAATCACCATGTCTGTCCATCTCCGTGTAAAATCCTGTACTGGCTATATCTCAGAATTGCTTTCAATGACTGTCATAAAACATTACATGAAAATCTTCATGGTTCAAAGTTGTATCATGACCTTGAACCAAAGTTATATCGGAAATGTCAAGGTTGTGGGAAAACATTAAACCCTTGTGGCTCTCAAACGACATTGTGAGTAAAACACTACAAACATGAGTAGATGTCAAAATACAACAGGTCCACTTGGTTCAAGTTTCACAATCATTACCTAATTAAGATTTCCCTTACCTTAAATCTAGCAAATTTGGACAATATTTTGTGGTACTACAAATTTAAAAAAATCGACATATTTAGAATATAGCTGTAATAAACTTAAAGTTATCTTCAAAATTATGATACCTGAAATGCATGAATATCTTAAAAAATGAACAAAATTATTCAGTTTTTAAATTTGCCAGACTTTTGGAAAATCCTAGCTAAGAAGTTATAGTGAAACTTTGGCTTGTTTGTAAAAAAAAAAAAATACTGGTGCGGGAGTTACCAAAATTTCATTGTACATGTATAACTGTCTTAAAGACTGCTTTAATCTTCCTCAGTTAACAAAGTCCTCACTTTGCTGATTTTTTACACACAAGAGTTATATATTTTAGTATGTATCATGTTATTCAGTAATTGGTGTTATTTCTGCTTCTTTACTTACACTGCCATTCATAAATTATTATACAAGTTTAACTTTGTTTAAAGTTTAAGACTGAAAATACTCACAAAATTAAATTTCCAAAAACCTTCTGTTTAAACTGAGTGTTTTTCAGCTAAAATAGTGTTTTATCTTCAAAAAATATGTTTCCCAAAATTTAAAAAAAAAATACCAAGAAAATGGGGGGGGGGGGGGGAATTAAAAAAAACTTATTTGCATAAACCTAGATCATGAAGTGAGATAGCACTTTCAAATATTGCAAAAACTAAAATATTTCAATTTAATGAATGAAATTTGACATCATGATTATAATATGAGCCTATGGCAAATATAAATGTGTATAGTTATTTATGGATGACAGTGTATTATGTGTGATAATCTTATTGTTAAAACTAGATCTGTAATTGTGGGACAAAAGGGCTTACAAAAACATACCAAACTTTTGATGATATCGTCATGATTATATCACAATATTTTCAGATGAATATGGCCAAAAGACTTGAATAATTCAAACATAATTATAAAAAAATAATACGATATAATGTTATTAATATTATTACATCACTAGTAACTTAGTAAGCAGTGGTTTGTTTTGCATCACAATCGACAAACACTTGGTAACTATAATTACAATTAGGATATATAATAATAGCACTACAGTAAACATGTTTATGGGGACTCTATTTTTAACTTCTTTATAAAGCGACCTTGTTATACTTATATAGAGGAGCCGTCAAGCCCAATATTTGACTTTGTACTATCCATGTATTCATTGTAAGTGTGTTTGTTATATTCATGTTTTACTGTAGTGTGAACTTTTGTCTTGGTGTTAGTTATGTAAATTACTAAGTACAATGTACAGGGTTCGTACAGGCCTGGAAAAGTTTGAGGTTTGCCCTAAAAAGACCCTAAAAACAAGTCTGACCCTAAAAAGCCCTTAAATTTATCCTGAAGGCCCTAAAAGGCCCTTGAATTTGGCCAGTTGGGTGTCTGTATTTTGATATTAAGTGGTTGCAAATAGACTGAAATAAATAAATTAATTAATTAATTAATTAATTAATTAATTAATTAATTATAAGTTATGTTGAAATGAGCAATTTAAAGGTACCTGGCCCTCCTGAACGCCTAATTTCAACTTCCACTTTAAGTGTCATTACTATGGACTTGTATGTAATTGTTTTATTGATTTAATTGCCTTTGCACCAATATATTTTTGCTAAGATTGTCTTTCTGATTAGGCCTTAAATTTGCAAATAAGACCCCTGAAAATACCCTAAAAAGTCCTTAAATTTGGAGTCCTGATTTCTGTACGAACCCTGATGTAGTAAGACCAATGTCTCTGTAGCTTATTTAATTGTAATACATAGTATTTATACACTATATGGTCCAAAATATATTTTTCTAAAAATATTAAAAGACCAAAAATACATGTTTTTTCTAATATTTTTATGGTTAATTTATTAAAGTACATGACTGTTGGTCTCTTTTTCTTAAACCCCTTTAAGGAGTTGGTCCTCACTCCTATTAATGAAAAAATTAAGACCTAAAAAAGATTTTTTTTTTCTAATATTTTTATGGTTTATTCTACTACGGTAGTACATGAATGTTTGTACCTTTTCCTAAAGGCCCTATAAGGAGTTGGTCCTAACTCCAATTAGTGAAAAAAATTGAGACCTAAAAAAGATTTTTTTTTCTAATATTTTTATGGTTTATTCTACTAGGGTAGTACATGAATGTTTGTACCTTTTCCTAAAGGCCCTATGAGGAGTTGGTCCTAACTCCAATTAGTGAAAAAAATTGAGACCTAAAAATGATTTTTTTCTAATACTTTTATGGTCGATTTATTCTAGTACATGTACATGACTGTTGGTCTCTTTTTCTAAAAGCCCTATGAGAAGTCGTTCCTCACTCCAATTAATGGGGGGGGGGGAATTAAGACCTAAAAAAGATCTTTTTTCTAATATTTTCATGGTTAGTTTACTCTACTAGTTTGTTTCTTTTCCTAAAGGCTCTTATGTTGAGTTAGTCCTAGCTCACTCCAATTAATGAAATAAAGAATATCAAAAACAGCATATGCCAATAGCTGTGTTGGTATAAAAATGACAAAAAATTAAGAAAACACTGCACCATATGGTCTAAAGCCTACACTAGTTGATCATAGCATCTCTTCTGACCTAGGTTCAGATTCCACTGGGGACAGATCCTTATGCCGAAAAGTTTGCTTGTCAAAGGTTGTGGTTTTCTCTGGTTATTCAAATCCCCCAACATTTCTGAATTGACAACCTCAATATAAGTGATAGAGACTTGACTGGGGGCATAAAACTTCATTACTTCACTCCATGTTAAACACATTTTCATATTTGTTGTACACCAGTAAGAATTGATATTATTATTTCTTAAAATCTTTTTATAAATATGCATGCAGATTTTGTTTTTCTGTTGTTTTTACCTACTTTTGTTTTGATTGTATCCCAAGAAGAATGGCAAAAAAATTATGATCAACTGAAATCCCTTAGTGAGGAAATAGTAAAATACATGTATAAGAACAGTTACTTGTTCTTTACATATGAAAGCAATTTTCATCATGTTTGATATTTTTTTTTTTTTTTTTTTTTTTTTTAAATCATTTGGAATATTTATAAATAATTTTTATACAACCAAATTGACATTTGTATTCTGAGAAGGACAAAGATACCAAAATTTATTATTTGACATGTTTACAGCTGAAGATTCCTGGTCTATTATTTATGTATAAGTACAGTAGGGTCCGCCGCTATACCATGTGGTACACCCTGACATTTGTGTGGAATAATTATTTCTATTGGATATGGAATCATATCGGTTCACGTTTTCCTGTTATTTCGGGATTTCACAATGTAAACATTTTCTAAAATGTTCTGAACAAGCGTTAATGAGTGTTGATCCTGTGGTACAACAGCGAATCCCATTCCAAATGCATATTGTTGTACATGTATTTGAATCTTTTTTATTTCGTTTTAATTTTAAAAGGCGTTGTTTATTTTGTGTCAATCCTAAATGGTGTTGATCACATAGTACAATGGCGAATCCTATTCCAAATGCATATATTTCTATATGAGTCTTTCAATCCTAATCCTGTATATGTTTTGATGTTTTTATTTAGATGACCATTTTAATTTAATTAATCACACTGCTTACTTATATGATACATGTACTGTAAATCAGGTTTTTTCGCGTGAACATAATTTTCATGTTAATTTGTGTTCTAATTATTCATGAATTAAGTATCCTCTTGTATTAAAAGTATTAATCAGCTTAAATCAATATTGCTAGTCAATAACTGATGACTAAAACGCGAATTCATATTCTCGCGAATAAATCTCATACAAGTGATTCACGAAAATAAAGTGCCGCGAAAATAAACCAATTTATAGTACATGTATATATTATAGATATTTATTTAGTATACTTTGTAGTACATTATTTTTATGTTATAAATATATATATATATATTTATACCTGTAGGTTTATACCGTAGTTATATTTTTTTTTAAAAAATCTAAACTCCTTTTTTTGGGTAATGTAGTTTCCTCTTGATATAACATTCTACAAAATAAATAAAATACAGAGCTTCTATTAGACTCTTGAAACTATAATGTATGATACAGGCATGTCGAAAGTTTAACAAACAGGTGACAAAAAGGAGTTGAAGCTCCCGTTGCCAAGTGGCAGAGATATAGATAACAGGTAGCTGAAAAACTAGAGAGAGATAGCATTGAAGTTAATGAGGGGGGGGGGGGCAAAATAAGCTGCCTATTTGACACAGATTTGTTAGGGCCCAAAATGAGTTGCCTATTTGACACAGATTTGTTAGGGCCCAAAATGAGTTGCCTATTTGACACAGATTTGTTAGGGCCCAAATGAGTTGCCTATTTGACACAGATTTGTTAGGGCCCAAAATGAGTTGCCTATTGACACAGATTTGTTAGGGCCCAAAATGAGTTGCCTATTTGACACAGATTTGTTAGGGCCCAAAATGAGTTGCCTATTTGACACAGATTTGTTAGGGCCCAAAATGAGTTGCCTATTTGACACAGATTTGTTAGGGCCCAAAATGTTGCCTATTTGACACAGATTTGTTAGGGCCCAAAATGAGTTGCCTATTTGACACAGATTTGTTAGGGGCCGAAATGAGTTGCCTATTTGGCACAGATTTGTTAGGCCCAAAATGAGTTGCCTATTTGGCACAGATTCGTTAGAGGCCGAAATAAGCTGCCTATTTGGCACAGATTCATTAGAGGCCGAAATAAGCTGCCTATTTGGCACAGATTCATTAGAGGCCGAAATAACTGCCTGTTTAACTTAGTGTTAAACTTTTAACAGGTCTGTACTCTTTGTTTTTGACTCTTTAGAAATGAATTTGATTTCCACACTTTCTAAATGAAGAGTCAGTTGTATTTGACAATCCAGTTTTGAAGGGTTAAGGGTCAAATAGAAACCCTGAAATAAAATAAAAAACGTTAACTTGTGTTTGTTGTTTTATGATTTAGTATAGGTAAACAACATTGACCTGTCCCGTTGATCTTTTAATGGGAATATTCATATAGGACAATCCACTAAATAAATGGGTGATGTTATGATTCAAGTAAATACTCACACAGTGCACATGCCTTCTCTATAAAGTGGGTATCAACTCATGACATAGGCGAAATGAAAGCCTACATTCCCTACACATAAATGAACTGATCCATGGTAAATATTTAAATCAAAGGTCAAGCAGACAGGTCAATATTGTTTACCTATAGAGTTTGTATTGTTTACTTTAGATTTTTACGTACAGCTATGTTGTTATGCTGCTTCACTGTCAATATCCTTAGCCAATGCCGTCCTTCAATTATGTGTTTCCACCCCTTGCTTGGTACACTTTCTGAATGGGGGAGAGGTTCCGCAGTGGTGATCAGTCACTGCATGTCCGTGTTGGATCTCCAGCTACTGCCCCCTCTCTCTCTTCAGCCATACCCAGCATGATATGATACTCTCTTCTCCTTATTTCATCTTCTGCATTGCTGCTTTTCTTTCTTTCCCATAACTCCCAATGCTGACATTTGCAAAATTACCGGTAATTGTTCCAGGTATCCTGGGAATTAAAATACTGGTAAGTGGGATGCCAAAAATTATCCTAACATAGTTAAACCAAATACCATATTGTCATTTTACTCACTCATTGTCCTCACATGGCTACATGTAGATAACTGTAGTGGGGTAATGGGTTTTTATGCCTCAGTCAACATTCTTTCACTTATACTAGGTTTCCACAAATTTGAAACTATTAGTAGCTTAATTTCCAAAATTTGTGAAAATATAGTCCTTTTTAAAGTATTTTTCCACAAATTTGCTAAAATAGGTTACTTTTTGAAAGAATTCCTCAGAAATTAGTAGCCAATGGCGATTTTGGCTACCAGGAATGGAAACATAGACTTATATCCAGGTAGTCAGTTCTTGGATAGTAGAAGAAACCGGAATGCCCAGAGAAAACTGCCAACCTTCCACAAGTGAACTGGCAGACTTTCTTACACAAGCATTTGTCCTAAGTTGGATACGAACATAACCAGTGATAGGTGCTGTGAACTGTACATGAGCTTTAGGCCACCAACAAACTGATATTGAGTGGTTAAAAATGCTACAATTCTAACTGCATTGCCATACATGTATCGTGGCATTTTTCAAAAGTTGAACAGTTTAAACAGTTGGGTACCAGTATTTCTTCTTGTTTAACTAGAACTGTCTCTTGAGAGCCAGATACCCCCACCCCCAGCATCTACAAGGGTTTAATGTTTTCTTATGACCTTGACCTTTTCGATATGACCTTGGTACAATGTCATGACACACCTTTTGACCATGAAGATTATTCATATAAAGTTTTATGATATTCATCCAAAGCAATTATGAGATATGTCCCAGGCTCAAATTTACACAGACCAGCAGACATGGTGATTCCCGTAAACCCCCCCCCCCCCCCTCAAACTGGTTTGCGGAGGGTATTATGGCCCAGAGTCTTATTTGAATGTAAAAAATGAGTTGATAAGAGTGAAGTAATGTTTGAAGACCACAGACCTAAGGCAAGTGAACTGATGAACTTCTTCAGCCTAGGATCTGCCCAAGGGGAGAGGCATTCTTATCCATAATTGTGTATTTTAAACCATTTGTCCAAAATGTCAAATTGAGAACTGGTTGATATCAATATTTTCTGGCATATGCCACAGATTAATCTCATGGGATAGGTGGTACAATATTTTTTCAATATCTCTCCCCACATGTACACATGCAGGGTATCTCAGTACAACAGTGACTACTTTTTCAATAATAGTAAGGGATAACGAGGTACGATGAATACCATAACATGTTAAAGTTATTCCTGTAACAACTGTCTTTTATAATTCTTACTTCTATTTTATTATTATTTGTTATGAAAAGTTTTATTTTGACCAATAAGTATATAAAAAAGAAAATGTAATTTGTTGTTTTTTATTATTGCCTAGATTCACATTTCTGTTCTGAGTGACATGTTATTGATGACGCGACAGCATTACGTCATATTTTTATTCATCGGAATTTCGATCGCTAGGCTAGCAAAATCTTTGCTTTGTACTAGGAAATTTCAAAATTTTAAGCTAGAGCAATTGCATTACACATGCAAGAAAAATAATCAATTCCTCTTTTCAGACCGAGATATGGAAATTCCAATCTCATGGTCAGATATTTTCATCTCAATGTTGGAATTTCCTTATCTCAGTCTGAAACTCATTATAGCTTCTCTTTGCCTCACCTTTAACAGTGATTGATTGATTGATTGATTGATTAGTCGATTGTTATTGATTGATTGATTGATTGCAGTCAAAAATATTTCATGTATATCGAGGCGCCACTACCTATAGTGGCAGAAATATTTACCTGCAATGCAGTCAGGGCAATATGTGCAGGGAGGGTTTTTTAATGTGCCAGACCTACGGTGATGTGGGGCATGGGTTTTTAAGGTCTCTTTCAAAGGATACCATGACTTTCACCATTAAATGCTAAGTGCTTGGCGAAAGAACAGTCACTGCCTATTTGCAAGTCTTGGTCAGACTTGACCCTGGTTCAAACCCACAACCTACCACATACGAAGCGAGCACTCTACCACTGAGCTACCATAGTGGTTTATTCAGTAACAACATAATGTTTATCTGTTATTGCTATAGGGAAGATCTCAAAATATTTAATTTACTGTTTCACTAAACTTCCAATAGGATAATTTAGGTTTGTGACGTAAACAATTTTAAGACAAAACTATATTCGGTGGTGTAGTTTCATGCAAGGCATTTGATGTGCGCCTTGTGTAAGACAAAATGATGGTCAGTGCACAGGCACTTGTTTCTATGAATAAAGGGGGTAGGTCAAGACCCATATTACTATATAATATTGTATTATAGTAATATGGGTCTTGACCTACCCCCTTTATTCATAGAAACAAGTGCCTGTGGGTCAGTGGTGTGGTTCAAGCTAAAAGAACGTGGTTTATACTGACACAGGTAAAACCAGCAGTAATGACAACAACTTGCATTTGGGATTTAAATCGTGTAGTGGTCTGGCTAGTTCCGTCTATAGTGCAGGAAGTCTCGGGTTTGATCCCCTGTCCAACCCTTCATTTTTTTCTCATTCCTGTTACACCTGCAACTCATTGGTCTAGAGTCTAATGCTCTAACATCACTTATCTAAATTTTGTTGTATTTCCTTATTCTGTCGAAATTCGGTCAGGTGCTCTCGGCATGTGAAGGAGTTCTACTAGGAAGATACTCTTCTATTATGAAAACTACAAAAAGGTATTGTTTCCAACAAACAACATGGCTTCCTCATGGCAGAGCAAACTTCGATCAGCACAAAAAACGTGCATAATTCAAGACGGTAAGTACAAAGAATTTGGTAACAATTATCTATTTTTTCTAAAGTAAATGAGGCAAATATGATTAGTATTGGCTACTTCCCTGGTTTGCTAAAAAGTCGTTTTCGGTACTTTAAAACTCAAATCCATTCCAGAATGATCGATTACTCTGTTTCTAACCATGGTTTATGATACATAACTATACTTCTACTTCTATACTGGACGGGGCCATGAGGCATAACATCCAATGGTGGTGTCATTAAGTGGCCGCAAAGCTTTTGCCACCTCGGGTTAAAAAGTAGCAGGGGTACCGCAGTGTATTTACAGGCTTGTTGTTTAAAAGGTATTCTGTTGCAGTCGAGTGTTGAACTCTTCTGCGGTTGACTGTTGTATGATGTGGGATGGCAGTGAATTCCAATCCAGTATAGTTCTAGTAAAGAAGCTGTATTTGTAGGCGTCCCAGTTTGATGGAAGCTGTATCAGTACTATATGTGGTGGACTGTTTATAGAGCAGAAATTACATCGATCAGTAGAGCGTCTCGCAAGTATTGGGCTCGAATCTCGGTTTTACTGCTGCATTTTTTCTCCATCCTGTAAAATTTTGAGGCCAGTCTGACACTTGGTAGTGATGAATTTCACTTCAGGTGGATTCTGGCAGTTGAAAAAAAAAATTGGAAGAACTGTGGAAGATTTGAATTATAGATGACTAGGCACTCTGATTCAATGGTTGTAGTCCAAAATATTAAGATGGCACATGTATCCATCTTAAATGGGATATTTATTTATGTGTCATCAGACTACTAACAACTTGAGTCTTAACAACAAAAGCATAGTGCATGTAATGCCCAAAATTTGGAAAGAATGATCTCCACTTCAAATATCAATATTGGCAATCCCACGCTTCATACATGCCATAACTCAAAAGTGGAAACCTGGGACATTAAACAAAAGAATCCGGATTTTTTCGCTGCAAAGTCAGGAGACATTTTTATCAGAAACAAAACTAAGTGAATCAACAATAAACACCATGTTAAGAGAAAGAACTATAAATATTCAAATAATCATCTAAAGGAGAATAAGCTTTTACATTTTCAAAGACTTTTCGTAGGAATGCAAATTTTATGTATCTGGCCACGCTATCCAAGCTCCGGTCATCAGGCCATTTCACAACTTATTTATTCATCGTAACTACCTATACAAACATTTTCCCAATTATTGCTGGTATTATGGCAAAATTAGCTTACTCTGAACAAATATTCATTCTTTATTTCATTTAAAATCACTCTTCTGAATGAAAAAACAATGTTGTGTGTTTGTTTACAAAACACATGGTTGAACCGAAGTAGAAAATACAAAGTTGTAAATTTTATAAAAACAGCTTTGAAAGTTTGTAATTTTGTGTTTAAAGATTTATTAAGGAAATGAAAGTTGACTTTTGGTACAACAATCTTTTGTGATGAAATTTAATCATAAAATATGATTGCATTTATGAAGTTTCTTAAAAATGACAGGTTTTTTCAAAAGTTTGGGACAAGGGAGAAATTCTGCAAATTTGTGTGTCCTAGCTGGACAGGTTTTAAAAGGTTCAAAATCAGGGACATCCCAGACAATCCGGGACATATGGCATGTATGACACTTTGATGTCGCCTGTAAAATAATGAAACCAGGTATTGGCAACCATCTTGTTTTGATCATGGATTTGGATGATGTTTTTTCCCCTCTTTTTTTTCTTTTTTTTTTTTGGGGGGGGGGGGATCTGTTTTAAACTTTTTGAGAGGCAATTTAGATCAACCAACAGGGGTTAAAAATTATGTTTTATAATGATGGAAAGTTCATGATCTTTTTTCTTTATTTTTGGCATGCACAACATCAAAACCAATATCAACACTGAAAGGTCCATATGAAATGTTAATTTACAATTATAAGTATAAACTTGGTAGAAAATGGCAGGTCCATCAGACATTTGCAGTTTAAATATCATGGGTCCCAATGTAAAATCAATGGTCCTGGACATCATACCTAGGGAATTTTGAACCCCTGGCCAATGATATAGAGAGAATATTAAAACAATTAGACCATATAAAGTACCAACTTTCAGAGTTTATTTTGTGTGGGATTGTGGGTATTTATTTTGAAATCATTCTGCCAGAATTTGCACCACAATTTTGCCACAAATTGTAGGAAAATATCACATAGCACATAAATAAAACAGGTGCTTGTGAAATCTAACACTGTATGACTAGATTGGTTGAGCACCCCACTTATGATGTTAAGAAGGAACCGCTCAACCTCACATGATGTCAGCAAGGAACCATACAACAGTACTAATGATTCGTCAATTTGTGATTTTGAAATTGAATCCCTGGTTATTATATAATTAATAATGGAGTTTGCTACTGTACCACATGCTCAACACGACCTAATGTTTGTGCAGGACATTTTAGAAAATATTTACATCACAAATTTCTGGAATAATGTTGTTTTGACTGAAAACGTGAACTGATATGATTCTATACCCAATGGAAATCATTGTTTCTTACAAATGCTAGGGGGTATCACATGGTACAGTTGGGAACCCCATTAGTCTTACATAAACTAGATCCAATTTTAGAATGCTAATTCAAATGTACATGTTTGTAGATCGGAGAAAAATCCATTATACCTTTCCAGATGGCACAGAAATGGCAGAAGAGTATAACATGAAGAACAATGAACTCGTCAGTAAGTTTGTTTTGCTGTTTGGTTTTTTGGGGTTTTTTTCCATAAAGCTGTAAAAAGCTTGTTACTCAGTAGTCTTTTGGATGAGACTCAAAACCAAGGTCCCTTGGCTCAGTACATGCTAGAGACACCTCTGTAGAGTTGGAAAAAGAGTAGGCCATCTGTGGCTGCTATAGAGAACCCTTACGTTTGGAAGCGATTGAAACAGACTCGGCAACATAAACCAAATCTGAAATGTCCATAAATTTTGAATGGAGTCAAGTGTAGTGACACACTTTTATGCCCCAGTCAAAATTCTTTCACTTATATTGAGGCGGTCAGTTCTTTGATGGTGAAGAATTAAAACTGGAGTACCAGGAAAAAACCTCCGACCATTCAAAAGCAAACTGGCAAACTTTCTCAGACTAGGATCTCTCCTGATTGTGATTTAAACCTAGGCTTCAAAAAGCTTTTGTGGTCTGTGAACAGGCCTCTCAAAACCATGACAAATGCTGAAATACTACCAGTCATAAACATTCTTAATTTTCAAACAATATGTGTATATTTATATACCGTCTTTACACCTCACTCTGTAAATAATTGGTTAACATCAAAACAATGTACATTTGTATATAATAATTTTAATTAATTTTAGTAAGAAAATGGAAGAAAAAAGCTGAACTGGGCACAAAACAATCTAATTGGGAGTATGAAGTTGGTGAACAGTTTATACCCAAAAATTTGGAATCTGAAGGACTGATGGAAAGCACAAATAATGTGAGTACAAGCATATAATTAACAGATGGTTTATGTCGTTAAATTATTTTCAGAATGTTCTTATTATAGAATTTGCCCCATACTGTGTATGTTACACTTTCCTTGTCAGCATTCTAAAAAACTTTATTTCTCAGAATAATTAAATAGAAGGATTTTTCATGGTAATAGCTTGAATAAGTTTGTGTTTTGTAACTGGCAAATCTGATTTGACAGAGATATTGCCCTTTGTTTGAGTGAACTATCAGTATTTCTGACAGTGCTCTATTTCAAGGGGATTAGTATCACCTGTGATGTCTTGTTTAAGTATTGTACATGTATATCACAAACACATTTTTTGGTTTGTTTTTTTTTTACAAAATTGGCTCATATTTCTGTACTCTGGACACTGGGCCTGTAGATTTTTTTTTAAATCAGTAAAATCTCTTATCTGCTCATCTTACAGTGAATTTTTGGAGCTTGATTTTTTTTATACATTTTATGGAAAAATCAAGGTGATCATTTTTGGTGTTGAGTAAGGCACTGTATAGCAGACATCTGAAGTTGATGAATGATTACCTGGGCAAAAATAGGTCCAACTCCATTTTCGGTAAATATTATCCAAAGACATTTGTATGCAAAAGCATGGTTAGCACTGGGTTGGAAAATTTTGTGGCCAATAAAATCACCAGTTGTAAAATTATTAGCTCACCTGAGCCAAAGGCTCAAGTGAGCTTTTCTGATCACAATTTGTCCGTTGTCTGTCGTCGTCGTCGCCGTTGTCGTCGTAAACTTTTCACATTTTCATCTTCTTCTCACGAACCACTGGGCAGATTTCAACCAAATTTGGCACAAAGCACCACTAGGTGAAGGGGATTCAAGTTTGTTCAAATGAAGGGCCACACCCTCTTTAAAGGGAGATAATTGAGAATTATTGAAACTTTGTTGGTATTTTCAAAAATCTTCTTCTCAAAAACTATTCGGCCTGTAAAGCTTAAACTTTTGTGGAGGCATCCTTAGGAAGTGTAGATTCAAGTTTGTTCAAATCATGGTCCCCGGGGGTAGGGAGGGGCCACAAGAGGGGGATCAAGTTTTACATAGGAGTATATAGAGAAAATCTTTAAAAATCTTCTTCTCAAAACTATTAGGCCTGAAAAGCTCAAATTAAATGGAAGCATCCTGAGGTAGTGTAGATTCAAGTTTGTTCAAATCATGGTCCCCGGGGGTAGGGAGGGGTCACAAGAGGGGGATCAAGTTTTACATAGGAATATATAAAGAAAATTTTTAAAAATCTTTTTCTCAAAAACTATTAGGCCAGAAAGCTCAAATTAAATGGAAGCATCCTCAGGTAGTGTAGATTCAAGTTTGTTCAAATCATAGTCCCTGGGGGTAGGGTGGGGCCACAAGAGGGGGGTCAAGTTTTACACAGGAATATATAGAGAGAATCTTTAAAAATCTTCTCCTCAAAAACTATTAGGCCAGGAAAGCTCAAATTAAAATGGAAGCATCCTCAGGTAGTGTAGATTCAAGTTTGTTCAAATCATGGTCCCCGGGGGTAGGGAGGGGCCACAAGAGGGGGATCAAGTTTTACATAGGATATATAGAGAAAATCTTTAAAAATCTTCTTCTCAAAAACTATTAGGCCTGAAAAGCTCAAATTAAAATGGAAGCATCCTCAGGTAGTGTAGATTCAAGTTTGTTCAAATCATGGTCCCCGGGGTAGGGAGGGGTCACAAGAGGGGGATCAAGTTTTACATAGGAATATATAAAGAAAATTTTTTAAAATCTTTTTCTCAAAAACTATTAGGCCAGAAAAGCTCAAATTAAATGGAAGCATCCTCAGGTAGTGTAGATTCAAGTTTGTTCAAATCATAGTCCCTGGGGGTAGGGTGGGGCCACAAGAGGGGGTCAAGTTTTACACAGGAATATATAGAGAGAATCTTTAAAAATCTTCTCCTCAAAAACTATTAGGCCAGGAAAGCTCAAATTAAAATGGAAGCATCCTCAGGTAGTGTAGATTCAAGTTTGTTCAAATCATGGTTAAATAATAGTGTATTTTCCATGCTGTATTCTTTTATATAAGTATTTTGATATAAAGTTAAATATATTGTTCATGAGAAATATATTAATTGTACTTGTATTTAAAAGCTAATTTTTAATGTAAATCCTGCTGTATTCTATAATTTCTATTTGCCATTTCCCGATTACAGTATTCGGCCTATGCATTTTCTCTCTTTTGAGATTGGTAGATTGCATGATGAAAATTTTTTTAAAATTATTTCATTGGTTGAAATGCTGTAAGAAAAAGGTAACGGAATAAGCCGAGGCTTGTCGAAACATCAACCTTTTACGGTACATAGAAATACTTACAAATTGTTTAGTGAAAAGCAGCGGTAGGAAGTATAGATTTCAGTTTGTACAAAACCTCCCTCCCCTGCACTCACTTCAATACTGAACTCATTTCGGCTTCTACCTAGCAAGTTGCTCAGGTGAGCGATGTGGCCCCTGGGCCTCTTGTTAAAAAAATGTTATGAGAACAAGAATGGAAGATCAAAATAGATGTGCTTTACTAAAATACATTTCCTGTTCTAAATTTATTTCAGCCAATATTTGTGAGAATAGATACAGTAGCCAATTTCCAATGGAGAATACGTAACCTTCCGTATCCAATAGCAACATATAACATTACTGTTGATGATGATAAACAGACAGTTACAATTAGAACAACAAACAAAAAGTAAGAGATGAATTATGTACAGTATAACCTGTTTTAGCCACCACCATTATAAAATGACCACTTGTCCAATATCCATTCAGGCAATTAAGCATTTTAAGGTTCCTATAATGCTTCATATTTCAATCAAAAAGAATCTATTTATAAAGACTACTTTCTAGTAAGTATTTTAGGTCCCTTTGCATCATACTGTATAAGAAGAAATATTAGCGGTAGGAAACTTTCGTGGTTACCATCTTGTAAACTTTTTCACGGTAAGAAAATTTCAGGGTTCAACTGTTGGGAAAGTGAACCAAGGGAAATAATTAACTTTTGGTGAGAAGATATATTTGCCATACAAGTTTCACCATGAACATCACAAATACATGTATTTTTTCCTTGTGAATGTTTCTTCTGATACAGTATTTCAACTGAAAAGAACCTCTATGAGAAGATCACATAGATCCACAAGGACCAGTCTTAAAGGTCCCTTTGCTTCAACACCCCAAAAAAGTTAAGTTTAGACTTTGGTTTACTCTGGACCTCATCGGCTGATTAGTCTAAAGTGCATACTTACGGATCATAGCCTTTTTTATCATCTCAGTTCAAATGCCACTTTGGACAGATCTTAGTGTGAGAAAGTTTGTCAGTTTGCTTGCCGAAGGTTGATGGTTTTCTCCAGGTACTCCGGTCTACATGAAATATAAATGAAAGAATCTTAACTTTGGCAAAACACTTCATTACTCCACTCCACTCTTTAGTTTACCCATGATTCAGTTATCACAATTTCCACTGTAATCTGAAAATGTATGTCTGTCGCACAATCCACTAAAATTTAACATAGAGTTATAATAGTCAAATACAAAAAACATCACACACAAAATGCAATAAACAAAACATGTACAGATGGAATAAAGTGATTTTGTTTGTCTTAAATTACTACCGAATAAAGTTTCCCCTGTGGAAAAATGACTAAAATTTCCCAATTTTGACCACTTAAATTCCCCAAAACAACATTTCCTGGCAAATTAAATGTAGTAGTCCTTGCCCACAAAATGGTATATATTGTTATCTTTGTATTGAAGACCATACACTATTGCAAGTCATTATGTAGTTTGCTGTATGTCAGAACTTCAAATTTTCCCAATTTAAAAGATTTTCAAAATCACTGGGAATATACATAGTATTTGATGTCCCATAATTCCATGTTCCTTTCATCTTCGATTTGATTATACATTTTGTGGCATAGCTTGTTGAACCTGAGGTGCTTACATTTCCAGAGCATCTGGCCTCACTTCCCTAATGGAAGTTTACATGTTTAACTTAATTTGTAAGTTTTCAATTTTTTACATTTCATTGCAATTGTTATGTGGACATATATTGGTAGGTTTGTGTTTTACTGATATCACTCGTCTTCTCATATATTTCAGATATTTTAAAAAGTTCACCATACCTGATATGCAAAGAGCAGGGTTACCATTACAACAAGAATGTATAACAACAGCACACGCCAACAACACACTTATTATAACTGTAAGTCATCAAAATAATGCGGCAGCTTTTCTAGAAAACTTTATCACATCTTTATGAAACTTCGCAAAGCCCCTTGATAATGTTGCCACCTTGCTTATTGTCACACTATTTTGAAGTCCCAAAATTATTTATATTTCTCTGTTGTTGAAGTTCTTTATCAATCTCAGTGAATTAATCAACAAACCCCTTTATATTGGTAAAAGTTGACTAAACAAATTAATGACAATCAATCAGATTTATTGATTGAATGGGGTTTTACATCCCAGTCAAGAATATTTCATGTACATGTATATCGAAACGTCACCACCTATAAGTGAAGTGACAGAAGTTTTGACATTTGCAGTGTACTACTGGCAATGTGCAGGAAGGGTTCCTTAATGTGCAATGCCTGCCATGAGCATCAGTTTTCAATGTCTCTTCCCAAGTACACCGTGACTTTCACATCTAAGTGCTGAGTGCATGTGGCATGTGGAAAGAACAATCACTACCTATTTTGTTTAGTCTTGGTCAGACCCGACAGGGGTTCCTGCCAAGGACTGTCCACATATGAAGTGAGCACTACCACTGAGCTATCATAGTGGTGACATTAAATCAGAATTTTACTATGTGTCAATTTATTCATGTTGCAGTATAAAAAACCAAAAGAAATTATTGATATGGAAAAACAGATGCAAGTGGAATTTAAGAAAATGAAAGCAAGTAGAGATGGCGATGTTGACTGTACACCCAGTTGATGGAGTAATGTACCGGTATGCCTGGCTGATATCTCTGCTGACACAGTTGATAAAATGATGTATGCCTAAATGATGTTACTGCTGACATGGTTGATAAATGATGACTCCTGATATTAAGTGTCAGGTAGATTGACATTATAATGCCTGCTGACACATTTGATAAAATGAAGTATGCCTAGTTGATATGAAGATGTTATCTGTACACCTAGTTGATGAAGTGATGAATTACTGGTTGATATTACTGTTTACACAGTTGATAAAATGATGTATGTCTAGTTGATATGGAGATGTTGTCTGTGCACCTAGTTGATGAAGTGATGAATTACTGGTTGATATTACTGTTTACACAGTTGATAAAATGATGTATGTCTAGTTGATATGGAGATGTTGTCTGTGCACCTAGTTGATAAAGTGAAAGATACTAGTTGAAATTACTGTTGACACAGTTGAATATATGATGTATGACCCATGATGTATTGGTTGACATTACTTTATAAGATTCAGAAACGTAATAATATTCACCAAGAAGATTCTTAAATGTGTCTGAAAATGTTGAGAACGTTTTTGTGGACAAATTGAAACAGTAAGACAAGACTGGTGTTATAAAATATTATATGTTTATTGTAGGACCCAACCTATGTGCATTTTAGGGCTGTAACGATACACTCACCTTACAATACCATATGCATTGTGATACTTGATCCACAATACAATACGTATTATGATATATGACTCCTCTTCTTCTAGGAAGCAAAAACACTTACAGAATACAAACAAAAAATAAAACACGAAATATTTTAATATGTAAACATCTTAAAGAAATATTTTAAAAATCACAAAATTGTTATTTAAATGTCAATGAATGCCTCTGAATAAACATTATTGGACATGTCGATTTAAATATGTATTATGAACAGAAAACACTTAAGGTAAACTTTCAGATTGGCATATCGTTATACATACTTCTTTATAGCATGAACTGCATCATGCAAAAATGTACCGTGATATATTTTCTGACTATTTATCGTTACAGCCCTATTGTCAGAGCCGGTCTGTTTATGACAGTGAAATTACGTCTTTTTCTGTAGAAAATCAAATAAATATAAATAAAATTTAATATTATTCACTTACTTGTGCCTAGTTGTAACTGAAAATCTGTATGCGCATCCAAGATTGTCATAAGGTATTTCTGCAGATAGGAAAGGAATGTTGGCACTACAGGGATTTTACATGGTGAAAATGATTATGTTTACACCATAAGTGATGTCCTTGGTGACATTTTATGCCATAAGCACAACAGGGTCTGCCATTTGCTTGGTTTTTCATCATGTTAAATACCTATAGCGTCAACGTTTTACTCTGTGTAGAAATATTCTATGCTAATCACGGATGGGCATACAGATTTCCTGTTACGACTAGGTACAAGTAAGTGAATATTATCAATTTTTATTCAGATTTATTTGGTTTTCTATGGAAAAAAGCGTAACTTTACTGTCACAAACAGACAGGCTCTGACAGTAGTGTGTTTGATACTTATTGCATTGTAACTATTTCTAAGTGAACAGTCATTAAATGGAGGTAGATTTGAATGTTTCTGATAAAATATCATTCATATTCTGTTATCATTACACAATTATTGTTCTTTTTAATTCTTTATATCAACCATAAGTGAAACAGGACTTTTTTGTCCTACTCTAGAGGATGGGACATGCATTCTGTCCAGCTGAACAACAAAACATCTTAAAAATACATCAAAATAAACATTGTACAAGATAAACACATCCGGTGTATTGTCATTTGCAGAATTTTTAATTTTTAAAAATTGATAAAATTTGATCAAAATTAATTGTAACGGTAATTGGTTAAATTCAATAAAATGATCAAAGCTCTTTAAACCTTTGTTCAAATTTTTATACAGGTTTTAGACAGTCTAAACAAAGTTACTTTGATCACAATTTTTGATAGTGCAAAGCTGGCTTTAAGATATGTGTATTCTGGTATTTTGGATCACTTAAACAGATATAGAGTTAAGGCAAGCAAACTAAAAAATTAAGTCTTATGATGTAAACCCTAGTTTTACTGCCACACAACCATTCCATAGACTACTTTCTTAATATTTCCCCAAGGCCCACCTTAAAACTATCAGGAATTATTGTGTACTTGGCATGCCATACAGGATCATACAGCCATTACATAGTAACCAAGAAGATAAAACAAACAAAATAATAACAATCAGTAATCCCTTGTTTCAAATACATGCAATGCAATAGTATGTGTGTTGGCTGTTGCCAAGCGTCTGGGCAGCAGGTGGCTGTCTGTTAACGATTTGGTTTCCATGCATTTAAAGATGCACTGTTTGTCCAATTGATCTCAAACTTGGTCAACTTATTCCTTGTGACAAGACAACACATGGGATTACAAATCAGGTCACTAGGTCCAATGTCACAGTTACTTTAAATAGAAATTCAGTTTTAGTGCATTTAAAGATGCACTATTTGTCCGATTGATCTCAAACGTGGTCAGCTTATTCCCCGCAACAAGACAAAACATGGGATTGGAAATCAGGTCACTAGGTCCTAAACCAAGGTCACAGTTACTATAAATAGAAATCCAGTTTCCATGCATGTCATTTGTCCAATTGATTTCCAATTTGGTCAACTTGTTCCCTGTGACAAGACAATGCATGGGATTGGGAATCAGGTCACTAGGTCAAATGTCAAGGTCACAGTTACTATAAATAGAATTCCAGTTTGATACACTGTTTGTCCAATTGATCTCAAACTTTTTCTACTTAAGACAATGCGTGGAATTTCTTTTCCGGTGTTGTTGGTGGTGGCGGCATGTCAAAATGTTAAAGTTTGTGTTAGTCCAAATCCTTTTGCGAAGCAAGGCGAGACAAATAATTCCCAAAATATTTGTTTGAAACTTGGAAGATGTACGACTTGTCCATCAAGGATTTCCCTACTTATATATTTCTTGCTCACGTCATAGATAGTGACGGACGTATATTGCCCCGCTTGGCGGTGCTTTTGTTTAATCTGCAATGAGATAATTATAGGACATTTAGACGGTAATTAAACTGTATTTAACAGTAGCCAGAGCAAACAAAAAAGGAAAAGAAAATGGTACCATTGATTTCAGTGTGCAAATATTCTCATTTGCGCCGTGTGTATAATCGTATTGTAATCTACAGTGTGATATAGAACACTGGTGGAATAACCTGCTTTTTGGTAAAAGGCAGCGCAATAAAAAAAACAGGACATAAAACAAAATAATATGCATCACAAAACAAAACACTTTAACATATTCACAACTCCCAGGAGGTCGTAGTTGGTTAGGTGGTTTGCAAAGGTTATCTGCGACATTGCCATCAGTGATAGTATGAGAATACTTGCACTGAAACTCCATGCAGTACATGATGGATTTGTGTTCAAGGCAATCAATTCTACCTTGAGATTAAAAAGAACAAATGTAGATTAAAAAGAACACATGTAGATTAAAAAGAACCATGTTGATTAAAAAGAACACATGTGGATTAAAAAGAACACATGTAGATTAAAAAGAACACATGTAGATTAAAAAGAACACATGTGGATTAAAAAGAACACATGTGGATTAAAAAGAACACATGTAGATTAAAACGAACACGTGTAGATTAAAAAGAACACATGTAAATTGCTGGTAAAACAACATTCAACCAACCAACGACTTCTTACTTTAAGGATGTTTCAAATGTTTTTATAAGATCCGAACTCGGTTTAAAGCTGGCCACGGTTTTGACAATCATTTCTTAACTTAATATTTTCCTTAACTTAAATCTGGCAAATTAAAAACCTTTATAATTTTGATAATTGCTAAGATATAAGGAAATATACGTTGTCATTTTAAAGATTATATCAAGCTTGTGACATTTGCATTAAGTTTTGACAAAAAATATTTATTCGTAGTTCCAAAACGAGCTTGCCAAAATTTGCTAAATTGAAGTTAAGGAAAATCCTACTTAAGGAATAATTGTGAAACCGGAACCTGGTTTGCAAAAAGAAGTTTCTGGGTTGCCCTAATCCAGCAACATTCCGATTCTTTGTGTTTTCACTTGTAATGGTTTGTAATGGGTTTTCATAAATTCTTTTTTCAGAGAAAAAATAATGCACATCGTTTTAGTTGATATTATTCAGATATTTTTAAAAACAACTTGATCATAAAGCGATGTTGAAATCCTTATTTTTGATGAAGAAACCGAACTATTCCGTTACCGTTTTCGCGCCGACTAAAGTAGTTGTAAGCATATCTAATGTAATGTAAGAAAGTTTGTAAGTTCGCTTGTCGGCGAAGGTGAAGTCTCCCGTGTACTTCGCCGGATTCCCTGTACCATCCCAGAACTGACCGACTCGATATAAGTGTGATCTTGACTTGGGCTTAAAACACCATGATTACGCCACTATATCATCCGAGAACTGACCGACTCCGGATATAAGTGTATCTTGACTTGGGCCTAAAACACCATGAATACGCCACTTAATCATCCCAGAACTGGTGGCTTACAGGTCTTAATTGGGACGTTAAACACCATGAATACGCCACTTAATCATCCCAGAACTGGTGGCTTACAGGTCTTAATTGGGACGTTAAACACCATGAATACGCCACTTAATCATCCCAGAACTGGTGGCTTACAGGTCTTAATTGGGACGTAAAACACCATTATTCCACTCCACTCTTTCTGGTTGCTTTGACTATTATCAGCTTCATATCTCTATATTTCATAAAAATAAAAATAAAATTTAAGAGAAAATAACATGACAACTATCACGGAACTGAAATAGTTGCGTAATGAATTGGATCCGGCGACTAGACACAACAGGATCGAGATACAGGTAGACGTTTAACGAACTTATTTATCCCTAAAACATCAATTTCACCATTCAGGTGTGTCGGATTTTTATCAACATTGTATAAGAGGATCTATATTATTATAAAATGTTTAGACATGTTTAGATTTGCATTGTTTTCTAATAGGAAGTAAACAGTTATAAACAAAACTTTATACTATGTACACAAGGGATGACAGTGAAATTTACATACCCAAGTGAAATTTACATTAGTGTCAATCCGTGTGTGATATGGACATTTAATAACCAGGATTATATATATATAGTCAAATTACTTTTAATATACGTATATGTTAAAACTAGGAAAATACACGGATTTTTTTTTACCTGTAATGGACATCATACAATGTGTATTGCTTCTTAAATTACTTAAAATATACGCATGGTGAAATTCGGAAAATAACACAGAATTTTTGTTTTTACTTCTAACAGACAGCATACAGTGAGTAAAATTACTTGTAATATACGTGCATGGAAACAATAGGAAATATATAGAAAAGTTTTTCGTGAAAGTGTATTGCTTCTCAAATTGCGTTTAATATACGTTTAGTAAAAATCAGAAATTTTCACCTCTAACGGACAGCATAAAGTGAGTAAAATTATTTATAATTATTTATAATATATATATACGTGCATGGTAACATTAAGAAATATACAGTTTACCTGTAATGGACATTGAATGTGTAATATATAGAATTTTTTTACTTGTAATGGACATTGAATGTGTATTGCTTTTCAAATTACTTTTATATACGTAAAGTAAAATTCAGAAAATAGCCGAGAAAAAAATCACCTTTAACGGACAGCATACAATGAGTAAAATTACTTTTAATATATGTTCATGGTAACAATAGGAAATATATAGAAAATTTTACTTGTAATGGACATAGATTGTGTATTGTTTGTAAAATTCAGAAAAAAGCCGAGAAAAAATTAACCTTTTAGGCTTTAAAGGACAGTATAGAGCGTGTCAAATTACTTATAAAATACGTTCATGGTAACAATGGGAAATGCACAGAAAATTTTACCTCCGGTATAGAACAAACGGACATTCTAGAATTATAAAATGTGTGTATTCCTGTACGAAGTCGTTTCTGATTTATTGTTAATCAACACTGTTATCTAACATCAGATGTAAATTACATCACCAGACATTAAATCGAATAATTTTAAACCTATGTAAATTTCAGAAAGACACTATTTGACATACAAGCCGACATCACTGAAGAGTTTTTTTTCAGAAGGTAAGGCGTTTGTAATCGATAGTTGTCAAACATTTTACAGATCACGGTACCTCTCACTGCCTAGGTTCGAATCCCACTCGGGACCGATACTAGTGTTAGAAAAAGTTTGTCAGTTCGCTTGACGAAGGTCTGTTGTTTTCCGGGGCACTCCGGTTTCCTCTACAAATCCATGAAATGATGAGATATTAACAATATATACTAACATAATGTAATTTTAAAAAAATCTTGATAAGGGCGTAAAACTCTATTACCCCACCCTATTCATAAAATATTGTTAGTCAATGCCGGATGTAAAATTTCTAATCACGGCGGGTTCATAAGAACGTGTCATTATAATATTGTGTGAGCGACAAAACCCCAAAATGAACATTTAATACAAATAACTCCTTGTTACATATTACACTATTATAAAGAAATACTGGTATTTTAAAAATGTTAAATTCAAATACATTTGTATATGGTGTTGATCACATGGGCCAGATTCATTATATATTTTTTAAAAAATATATAAAACACCCATGGGTTATATACAATAGTAATCTTTAACCATGGATATAAAAAAAATTATTATAATGAATGAAACTGTCCCCTCTTTTGTTGACCACAGGGAATGTATGCACATTGCACCAGACTGTTCATAATATATATAGTGATCATAGACTTTTCATTACATATACAAAACTTCACGGGCTTCTGATACCATCCCATTGTCAGAACTTTACCCACGTAAAATAGTGAAGGTATCTTGGATTATTTCTGTGAATATTTTTTTATTTAAAAATACCCCCCCCCCCCTCCATAACAAAAAAAAAAAAAAAAAAAAAAAAAAAAAAAAAAAAAAAGACATGATTTTATATGCCTTTTGAAAAAAACAATAATGATTGGGGTAAAATATAAGGAGCTTCACTGCAAAATCCATTTCAATATATGTTGTAAGCTGTGTCGACTTTTTTTGCTTTGATTTACACACCTAAATATGACTAGTGACGCATTGTCTCACGTCGGTAAAGGACGAAAATCCCTTCATTGATGTGAATGTTACAAAGTGGACACGACGATTGGACACCGACACCAAGATTTAACCTTACTGTGAAATTGAACGTGGCACTACGTGACACATCGTCTCATGTTTGAACACACTTGTATAAAGTTTGATTAAAATCCATCCAAAGATGTGGTAGTTATGGAGCGGGCACTGATAGACCATGTATACCCTACCTTTCAAACTTAGTTTGTGGGCTATAAATATTTTCATAGACTTTGTTACGTTTTACCTAATTGGGATTACAGGCTCGCGGTTAAAAGATTATTGCAAATGTGGATTTAATAATACAAGAAATGCAATTCCTAATTTAAGACCAACGTTATTAGAACTGAAGTGAATGTTAAGGCAGGTTGGACTGTTTAAAGTAGACAAAAAATAATGTTGTTTTGTTGACTGGTTACCATGGTATATCCACGTGTATATATTTTAGATAAAAAGTGTAAACAAACCATAATTTATCTGGAGAAGATAAAAGAAAATCCAAACAGCAGGTTTCTAATATCTCGAGTACCTGTACCCACAGATCATTACATAAATCAAATTAAGAAGTAACATTTTTTTATCCCTGTGATATGAGTATATGTAACAGTTTATTTTATCCCCCATGTCTTTGACAGCAAGTAAAACAAACAATGAAGAAAGGGAAAAAACACACGATTTAGTTTTTTGAGATTTAGCTTCGACCTCCACGTCGTTGGTGAGGGGCAACGAATAAAACTCCAGCTAACGACAGGATTAAGCAACAGGTATTTTGTACCAATTGAATCCTTTTTAGCAAAAACTCGTAAAAATACGGAAATGAAATGAAATGTTTTCGAACTCATCCTTGAAGTTCAAAACATTCCATTAAGGATGTTTAAAGTTTTATAGAATGACGATGTGACATGCGTTGCTATAAGCATTTAAAGGGTTATTACCCAAATGCAAACTGTATAACCACTTACCTGGCATTTACACCTGTACTTTTGTTCTTATGTTACCTTAGTATATAATTTATTGGTACTTAAAATTGTAAAATTATTACAAAGTTTGTAAATATAGATGTAGTTATGGCTCATAAACTACAAGATGTATAGGCTAACAACATTGACCTGTCCGTTTGACCTTTCATTAGGAATATACACATGCTGAACAGTAGGAGGATCCACCCAATACATGATTAATGTTATCCGCATTTAATAAATAAATAAACAATGCATGTTTCCTGTGATGTTGATGAAATAAACATCTGTTTTCTCTATCATGTGACATGCACTGGTTCACAACACATATTAAATGAAAGGTCAAGCGGGCAGGTCAAAGTTGTTCACCTATACAATACATCTATATACGTGTGTGGCAAACAACATTGACCTGCCCGCTTGACCTGTAATTTAACTATTTATCACGGACCCTTGCATTTATTTATAGGGAGTACAAGTGTTAATTTCGTCTGCATCATTGGAAGCATGTATTGTTTATGTATTATCTGCGAATCCTTATACTACCCATGTACAAAATGGATACTCTTACTGTGAATATTCCTAATGAAAGGTCATGCGGACTTGTCAATGTTGTTTGCCTATATTATAAGCTTCTGAGTTTTATAGTACCAATACCTTTATACAGTAAGGCCTTGTTGTAAATACTTCGGATGAAGTTCAATGTTTTTATAAACCATGATCAAATCAAATACTAGTATAAAGTAGGAAGTGTATGATGTACTTTGTAAAGATCATCTGGTCTAAAACAATATGTGCTGTATATTGGCTGACCACTACGGTAACTGTGCGATTCGTATGTGGAAGGTCGTAGATTCGAACCCCAATCGGGTCCAAAAAAAGACTTAAAAAGGCAGTGACTGTTCTTTCGCCAAACACTTGGCATTTAGATATGAAAGTCACATTGTCCTTCGGAAGAGACCTTAATAGCCGATGTCCTGTGTCATGGCAGGTGTGGCACGTTAAAGAACCCTCCCTGCACATTGTCTGAGCGCACTGCAAAGGTCACAATTTCTGCCACTTCGCCTATAAATCGGGGATGAAGCTGAACTATTTTGAGTAAGGAGCCCAGCTCATTTCAAAAAAAGAAGTTGCAATAGTAATATATAGCTAAAATGTGTAAACATTAAGGGGCCCAGACTGATTTTTAGTAGCCATTGGCTACTGGGCGGGCCCCTACTTCTCTTCATCCTTGTAACTGGTGACGCCTCGATGTAAGTGAAATATTCTACACCGGGGCATAATTTAATCAGCCGGTCAATGTATATTTGCAGCGACCGTTTTAATGGTTAAATCTGTTTTGAATTTCGCAGATATTGGGGACTATGTAACAAAAGTTTAAAAAAAAAACCGGTACTTGTGTTATTTCAAGGTTGGTTATTTATAAGTGCTATATATCAACATTTTAGTGACATATAGTTTAAATCATCAAAAAATAACTTTATAAAATGGTGACAGAAACGTGTTATGTAACAACTCACATCATGAGTCAACGGTCTCTCCCTCAGAGACTAGTTACATAATAATTGTCAAGATATACTCATTGTATAAAAACAGTCAAACTTGTCTATAAAGGCCACCCAAGGAAACCAGTTAAAGGGCCTTTATGGACAGATGACCTTTATGTACAGGTTCAAATCATATAAATAAAGAACAATTGGGATACAATTCCACTGGCCTTTATAAGCAGGTGGCCCTTATATAGATCTAGAGGTGGCCTTTAAGGCAGGTTGGACTGTAATAGGGAAGAACGAATAGGCCGATTTTTCACTTGTAGTGCTCCGACAAAATTCTACATAACTCTTGTAATTTATGCCCTATCACCGTCTTGTGTTTCCAGAAACTGTCGCAGTTTTTAGGTATGATTTTAGATTTGACTATAATGTGCCAGGTGTAGCTAAGTCCGTTTATGCAAAATTAGCTTCAAATACGGTCGTTTTTACTATCAGCGTGTCAACTACAAATGCAAGAAAGCAAGAAATCCCAAGGTAATCTACACGTTAATATCTCCAAATTTTGTTCCAACACGGACATGCTTTCCTATTTCACCTACAAGTGAAAAATCTGATTCGTTGTTCCTTTTTATCTTATTCATTTTATTACGAATCTGCGCATTTGAAGACTATTGAGTGTTCGTGGGTTCGAACCTCGACCGAGTCTGACCCAAGACTTGAAAGTGGACAGTAACTAACTGTTCTTTCGCCAAGTACTCGGCATTACGAAATGGAAGACACGGTTCTTTTGGATATTAACTTAAAATAAGTGAGGGCCCGTATCGCGGGTAGGCGTGACACGATAATGAACTCTGCTGTATAATGCCATCAGTGCAACACGCAGGCAAAATTTCGCACCTTCGTCTAAAATAGCGACGACTCAATATAAATGAAATATTCTTTGACTGGGACGTTAAACACCATTACTCACTCAGCTCTCAACTCTGGTCCCTGTGACTCAAACATTGCACACTATAAAAAAAATATAGATGATATGTAATGTACTAGTATGCTGGTGCTTGGATCTGGTCATTGGTATGTGTATTCTCTAATACATCAGATTCCTGACTTTAAAATGAAATAATTAAATTTAAAAAAATTACAGCAAAAGTAGGACGTCTTCAAACTTGTCGTCATCATATTTTAAAATGTTATAATTCATTTTTCGTTGAATGTTTATTGGAATAAGGATGTGACACTGATTTTCACCTTTTCTAGAACACGAACTCGGGGGCTTACAAATCCTAATTCCATAATAAGCTGATATTAATGTGTTACATAGGATTATGTATTTAAAGACCACGATATATAGTCATCTAAAATATTTAGAATTTCGTCGATTTTGACTTGCGTTTGTATTCGCGATATCACATATGCGATAGCAGGGAGAAAACACCTGAAATAAATCCACTTCCTCGATTACACTGGCTGAGGCTCGAACCCGGGTCTTCCACAAGAAAAGTGAGGGTTTTATCACAAGGCTAAATGATCCAGACCAGAAAGTCTGACAGTAAATTACTCTGTTAGAGATTGTAGCCACATTTTACAAAACTTTAAAAAAGTGGGATTGTTCTACATAAAAATTTTCCAGTTGCAAGTGAAATTGAAAATTTTATGGAGTGTGAAGACTTTTTGAAATAAGATTTTGAACAGAGACATTGACGATTGTACATTAGGTCACTTCCTAATAAAATGGTATGTATTTTTTTTATAAAATGTGGCCACAGTCTCTGAAAACGGGATTTTAGTAATAATGAATAATGATACGGTTTATACACCACGACTAGCTCACAAAGCATCAAAACTTTTGAACAACCCGATTTGGACTTGTATGCATTTTGAAATTGGTTGTTTAATGTGCGATGGAAATTGACGTTTAAAATCCCATTAACTGTGCACAGTGTGTGTAACTTGATTTAATCATTGAAAATTATATTAACTGTGCACAGCCTCGTGGGTGTGACTGATTTAATCATTTTTAAAGTATGATGTATACTAACACACTTCAATCATCCGATCCATCATATTATAAACAGAACCTTGTTAAATCTATAGAAAAGACTTGCTAAATTATTTACTCAACATAAAGGCATTCAGTCTCATAATAATCCTGAATTAGAGATTATATGTTGATACCATGATCCTAGTAAGCTAAGCCAGAAAGAAAAAGATACGACTGGTCTTCTGACTTCGCACACATGTAGTTCAATGTTCCTTTGAATCAATTTTGATTTCACACGTGGCTTGAGAAGCTAGCTAAACAAGTGTTGCTTAATTATACCCTTCCGGAACACACAGTCTCACTTTCTTGGTGAAGTTCACGGGTTTAACTTAAGTCAGTTTTCAAAGTTTTTACTTTGCTTTAGGATTGTGATCTGGACATGGATTGGTACGTTTGTATTTTTTATCTCCCATTTCAAAACTTTCGTTTATAATCACACGTCCTAATTGGACTAAGTTTGACTCGTTTTGTTTAGTTGTTTTAAAATTGCAAATAGCTGAACAATTCTGATGTGTCGCAAAACAATATTCAACCAACTAACTTACGATCGTACATGCATGGATGATTTTATTTTTGACTGAACAGATAAAAATCTCCAATGAAACAGAAGTATACTGAATTACATAACACACACAGTTCTGGTCCATTAAACATCAGAACCTCTATTTCAATTATGATAATATCGACTTTTTAGGAAACGTGTCTCCTTACCTGAAATCATGCAGCTATGAAATATATAAACGGATGTAGAACAAGTGGCGATAAAGAGTTGTCATGGTAACCATGACTGAATTGTATTGTTTACATTGCATGTTAATTTTAATTAACGAAATGTAGTCGATAATTTCTTATTTGATCATGATTACTGGAGTCGGCGACATTTAATACATAAATGTCGCTGCTTGAGCAGAACAATGTAAATTATCGCAAGCTTGATTACCTTAATACAATAGAGTCCACCTATAACGAAGACGGGTGTAACGAATTTGGGCCTATAACGAACTGAAAAAAAATCCCCGAAAATTGTCCTTTATAATTCATGCTTAAACGAAATTGGTCACACAGTACAAAATGGAAGTTGAAAAAGATCAAACTAACTAGTACCGCTTTGAAGGGTGACAAAAACGTTATATACAGGGTTTTGGCAGGTTACACAGCCCCATATCACAGGCACTTGTTTCTATCAATAACGGGAGATCGATATCAGTATTAAGTGTACATGTCAACCTTTTCGTAAACACGTAAACTTCCATCAGAGAAGTGAGACCAGGTGCTCTGGAAGGATAAGCATTGTTCCGCCAATCAACTTGAAATGATAGTTTGTGTAATCAAAAGTGAGAGTCAAGGGACGTAGATCTATCTCGGACGTCAAATACATTCCGCTTAATTTTGGATGCATAATATAGATAAACTTTTTGGTGGTCTTGAAAAGCTTACGATTCCAATAGCTCTGAGTCAACGGCAATTAATTTGTACAAGCAGCTAGCCATTAGACTATGTACATACATATTTTCTTTTACCAAGTTGAGAAATTGTTGAATTTCATCAAAATAACTTGACTCAAGTTTAGGACTACGTATATCAGTAGCGACATATAATCGTTATATACTATTGACTTTTATCCGCACCGGGGTCCGGTTGTTCAAATTTATTGTTAACTTTTTCAGTTGGTTAGCCAAACTGTTATTTTGTGTTTTAGGCAAGATCATTTCTGCTGAACTCTGTTGAACATTTAATGCACACAATTGCTATTTGCTAATATCAAATATAAGCAGTTAAAGTAAAAATTATAATTCTATATTATATATACATATTTAATTTTAACATACCATTTCGAATTTCTGTTAACAATTTGGTAAAGCTAACGAACGGAGAGTGTAACTGTCCCTGAATGAAAAGGTGACACTTTCCGTAAGCGGGATTTCCTCAACCGCATCACGTCGTTGCTGATGGAGACGCGCCAAGCACTTTACTATTTGAAGTTTATACTTAAGATGATGTGCTCAAAAAAGAGAGTTTTACAAGTACCTGGTATTTCAAATAACCAATCAAAAATCTTCTTTATTTAATTGAAGTGAAGTGGTAAGCTTAAACTAGCATTTAATATAAAGACTTTGCAGTTTCAGTGAGAAAACTTGACACGTCCATAATGTTTTAGCAGGATGGGGGAGGGGGGTACTGTGGGCAAGTGTTATGTATGTACATTTCCTATTTTAGCATATGGTATGATGCAGCTTATGTATGTGCGTGTGTGCATGCGTCTGTGTGTCCATAAACTTTATTTAAACGACTTCTCTTGAAACGCTTAACAGATTTTCATGGCATTTGGTTGGGATTAACCATGAGAAATGCCATTTAAACTTTGACTTTTGAAAATTGTTGACCTTGATTGATGTTCAAGGTCACAATGGCTGAAAATGTGACCTAAGGTGTAAAATCACTAAAATGACTTCTGATGATGATTGGAAAGACATATGATCCCAAAACTGAATATGCATAATCAGCATGTTAAGTTCTACAGTTGCAAATATATTTGACCTTGACCTTAGTTCAAGGTCTCAGTGAGCTTATATGTAAAAATGCAAAGAATGACTTCTCATGAATCAAAAGATACATTATAGTCATCATATTTCTTGCATATAAACAGTGTGTTTAGTTCTACAAAGTTTGGGAATAGATTTGATCTTGATTTTTTGGGGAAAAAAAGCGCTTAATATGACTTTTGTCATAAAACAAAAGGCATATAGTCATTAAACTTCATACATGGAATCAGCATATTGAGCAATAGATCTGACTTTGATCATCATTAAAGGTTGAAATAACCTTATATGGGAAATGCTTTAAATAACTTCTCATTAATTTAAAAGGCTTGTCTTTATCAAATTCAATATAAAGAATAAGAAGGCTTTTAATATCCAGACTCACTATACTATCCAGCACCAATGATAGATACTTTGCCTATAGGGTGTCTGGATAGAAAAGTTAGACATTAATTATAAGTTCCTTTTATTTAATTTGGGATTTTTCTTACCAATAAAATGATTTATAAATGAAAAATTAAATTAAATTTAAAGTTACACATTTAAAAAAAATATTTATCAGAAATGGTCATAAAAACTGAAAACATTACCTGACCCCACTTTTAAAATCATTTCTTAACTTAGATTTTCCTTAACTTAATTTCAGCAAATTTTGACAATATTTTTTGAGCTACAAATAAACATTTTTTCTAAAAACATTAACACAAATGTTTGAAGCTTGAAGTGATCTTCAAAATGCTACCTGAAATTTTTGAATATCTTAAAAATTAACAAAACTATTAGTATTTCAAATTTACCAAATTAAAGTTAAATGGAAAGCAAATCTTAATTAAGGAAGGATTATGAAACAGGCACCTGTAACCTATAAGTAATGGACAAATAAATTCTTAAATTATGAGAGTAATTTAAATTTTGAATAATGTGATGTCAGAATGGACATTAGTTCATGATAAGAGAATAAGAGATTATTGTAAGCTTGTACACAAAGGAAAAGGAAGTAACGTTAAAGATTGGTTATGAGTCGCTCTACTTTATATAGGCAAACAACATTGATCTGTCTGCCTGACCTTTCGTGCGGAATATTCATATATATGACAATTGACCCAATACATAGGTAGTGTTAGGATTTGCTTTTAATTTATATGTATGAAGATTGCACATTTCCATTGAAGTAGAAGAAATAGGCATGTTTTTCCTATACATAAATGTATTGGGTTCATAATAAGTATTTAAATTAAAGGTCAAGCAGACAGGTCAATGCTGTTTGCCTATACCACATTATGATTAACTGATCTTGTTGTAGTCAGTACAGAAATGTAGAAAAATCCATCTAGTAATTTAAAATACAATTAATAGTGATTATTAAGTAACAGATGGTTCTTGGCTTCTATCAAGGTACATGCATGTTTATATATGGGAAACTTCCATTTTTTACCTCCACTAAAATTTTAATTTCAACTGAAAAATTCTAAAAATAACTAAACCAAGCTTATTTAAACATTTTTGTAAAAAATGATTTTTCAAGAATTTACATTTGATAATAGATGGGTGGGTGTGGGAAGGTTGCAAAAGGAAGTCTGGTCTATATATTTATAAGGAAGGGTCGGTAAACTGCTTTTAATTAATTCAAATATTCATCAGGGTCATGTTTTCAAAGGTCTGTGAACTTACACAATACTGGTTACCAAATAGTGAAAAATTTAAAATCTTTAACTTTGTTATTTGGTAGATTTAAGTTAAAGAATTCACATATTTTAGTTAAAAACATGTTAGGTTTGATGATTAAAATTTTCATGTTGACGATGTGGCTATGATAATGATGTCTATGATGATGATAATATTGTTGACAATGATGATGATGATGGTTTTGATGTAAAAATTGATGATGATAATGATAATGGTAACATAGATCTTGATGATGATGATGTTGATATTGATGTCTATTATGATGATAATATTGTTGACGATGATGATGATGATGATGATGATGATGGCAACAACAATGATATTTATAAGGTTGATGATAATGATTATATTTTTCATGATAATAATACTTGTAATGATGATTGAAATGATCCCAACCTGAGCAGATTTTATTATGAGAAAGTTTGTAAGTTTGCTTGCCAAAGGACAATAATTTTCCTCCACCATCAATGAACTGACCATCTCAATAGTCTCAATATACACAGTTAGTGAAATAAGTCTTGACTGGGGGTGTAAAACTCCATTACTCCACTCCGCTCCTTAAGTGTCCCGAACCACTGCGGTAGCTCAGTTGGTAGAGTGGGAGGTCGTGGGTTCGAACCCCGGCCGAGTCTGACCCAAGACTTGAAAGTGGGTAGTGACTGTTCTTTCGCCAAGCACTCGGCATTACGAAATGAAATTCATGGTTCTTTCGGATAGGAACTTAAAATAAACGAGGTCCCGTGTCACAGTGGGCTTGGCATGCTAAAGAACCCTGCTGTATAATGCAATCAGCGCAACACACAGGCAAAATTTCTGCACCTTCGCCTATAGCTGGTGATGTCTCGATATAAGTGAAATATTCTTGACTGGGACGTTAAACACCAATACTCAACTCAACTCAACTCCTTAAGTGTCCCTTATGAATAGGTTTTACTGTGCACAGTAATACAAAATGTATATGAATGTAAAAAAAGAAATTTGTATGATTACGCGATTAGACATTTGTATTCATACAACATTAACAATGAACAGTGAATATCTAAATGAAAAATAGATTTTTGTGTGTGATTCAGTCTTCTTAATGAATAATTAATTAAATAAATCTTAACGATGACTTTGATGTTTATCACAAAGTAATTTTGTTTGGGATATCTCCTCTCTTAATAAATAATGATGCTAATTAGTTATTGGAAAAACTATCAGATGACAATGTTCACATAGAAATCTTGTGAAAGTTCACACAATGTAGAATAAATTATTAATCTCATTAACTATTTGTTACAAATTAAAGTGAAGGTTTGTTTGTTTGTTTTTTTTTTTTTAAATTTCTGGTCGTTAATAATTTTTATACAAAATCTCTTTTATTTATTTTTTCAAATTATACAACTAGATTCTTGTAAATCCAGTGTTCATTCTAGAATTGTTCAGAAAGGGCCACTTTCAAAAAAACTCTCAAAAAACACCATAACGTCCATATTTTTGCATTCATGTATGGTAATGTTAAATATGCCCCCTAAAGCCTTAAAAAAGCAGTGATTTGGCGTATTAAGGGATCAATGTCTACATGTCCCCTTCTAGAATGAACAGTGTAAACAAAGCCCAGATTCTAATTTTTACACAAAAACGCTGTATAATGACACTGTATTTTCATAAAATATTACGTTTCTTGATCCCTTTATTTTTTACAAATTAGGACAAATTTCCAATCTCTGATTCATGAGTTATTGTGGATCTGATACAGTTGTTGTCCGTTGCCCGAGTAGAGGCCGGGTGGCCTAATGGATAAGATGTCAGTCTACAAACCCAGGGTATCTCGCCGCTATGACTTAGAGTCCCGCTCCGACCACATGTGGGAAAGTGAATTTTCCTTGCGGTTGGCCTGGTACCTGGTATCAGTATAATGGACTGAGGGAGTGGTACGCTTGTCTGTGGCATACTGACCCTGTGAGTTAGCACGTTAGATTTGCCCTGAGTGTGCACTAGTACAAGGCAGACCATACAACACACTCGCACTTCAAATGAATACACGGAATTGTTCATAGATTAATCCATAGAGATTAGTAAAATAGTTCTTGTCGCGAATAGCTGAAAAATTGCTGATGCCACGTTAAGCAACATTCAACTAACCAACCAACCATTGCCTGAGTTATTGATATAAACAAGCTGTTAATGTGGATCTGATATGGTTGTTGTCCATTGCCTGAGTTATTGATATAAACAAGCTGTTTATATTGTGGATCTGATATGGTTGTTGTCCATTGCCTGTGTTATTGATATAAACAAGCTGTTTATATTGTGGATCTGATAGTCTGATATGGTTGTCCGTTGTCATTGGTTATATAATTTAAAGCATTGAGCTCTACCTTTATACAGGTAGCAGATTCTTGCAATCTCACCTGTAGAAGTAAGATTATTGATCATCTGGTTTATCTGTATCCATGGGTGTTTTACTGATAGTGGGGAAATCCCACATATCATGTATTATAGATGGGTTAAATTAAAAGACGTCTTCAGTTGTGTTACAAAGCAACATCTGATTTTTTTTTCTGGATGAAAAGATGTTGACATTTTTGCATGAAAAATCAGCAATATGTTGTGCAAATACGTGTGCATGTACATGTATATGAATGTAGATGAAAGATCATAAAACATTGGTGAAATCCCAGTGATAAACAAAAACAATAGATTGTAGTATATTAGCAGGGATCAAATGATGCATACTGGTGAGTATGATTGTAAAATTTGCAAATGGTCTAAATGGCTTTTTTTGATGTATTTAAAAAATTAAATATTATAAAGGGCTTTTTTTGATGTATTTAAAAAATTAAATATTATAAATGGCTATTTTTGATGTATTTAAAAATTTAAATATTATAAAAAAAATAAATGGCTATTTTTTTATGTATTTAAAAATTTAAATATTATAAATGGCTATTTTTGATGTATTTAAAAATTTAAATATTATAAATGGTTATTTTTGATGTATTTAAATATTATAAACAACTATTTTTTGGTGTACAAATACAAAAAATTAATGATCCATATATGGCTACTATTTTATGTGTTTGTATACAGTACTGTGTAACAGCTGATTGAGAGTCATGTGAACTTGGATGGTGGTTTAGGTGTCATTTGAATGACACATATAATTATATACAGCTCATATGAGACCATTTTCTGGAGAATTTTGTCCCCTAAACAATGGACAGGTATTTTACATTTCAAAATGACCAAAATCTGAAATAGCTTTAAAAATGAATCCTCACAGCCTCTAACTAAATCTGAACTATTATCAATATACGTTTTTTATTATTTTTTTTATATTTCTTAGGTAAAATGCGTATTTACGTACGATATATATTTATATAATAGCCTGTGATTATGAACAGAGTATGTCTTTGAGTACGTAAGCACTGGCTACTAACGCAAGATACAATAACAATTTTAAGTAATTATTTAAATTTTCTGATTTGGCAAGAGACTGGGGAATTGAGGATTCATTTCAAACATTTCTAAGGATTTGGTCTTTTTTTTATTTAAAACTTAATACTCTAATTAAAAGAACAAATATTTGCCAGAATATGGCCCCATTTTAACTGTTTATACAGTAACTTGGTGGTCAAAATGATGTCAAAAATTATCATAAGGATTCATATGACTCTTAAACCACTATGGTGGCTCAGTTGGTAGAATGCTCGCTCCATATGTGGGATGTCATGGGTTCGAACCCCAACCAGGTCTGACCAAGACTTGAAAATAGGTAGTGACTGTTCTTTTGCCAAGCACCCTGCATTTAGAAATGAAAGTCTCAGGGTCCTTAGGAGGAGTCAAAAAAGCTGATACTACGTTTCACTGCAGGCATGGCATGTATGAGAACCCAGCTCCTTGCACATTGACCTGAGCCCATGATAAAGGTAAAAAGTTCTGCCACTTCACCTTTAGCTGGTGATGTCTCAATATAAGTGAAAGATTAATGACTATGACGTAAAACACCATTCAATCAATTGTATGACTTTTAATGGGGTAGCTATATTGATCCTGTTACTAGTGATATGTATAAGGCTGTAGAAGTTTTGGTAGTCCAGTGGTCGGTGCTAATGGAGGAAGTTACAGTCTCAACAAGTTGCAGTCTCGACAGCCAAGTGTTCAGTAATGTTGAAGGGGTCACAGGATTGATTCCTGCACTAATTGTCTGACATGGGTTTCTTTGTTTTGTTGGCTACACATGCATAAAATGTGTTAAAGTTAATTGTTCTGAATAAAAATCTAGTATTGATTTTCCTCCAAAAATTTTACACTTGTGAAATTTTATCCAAATTTCAAGTGAAAAAAGTGAATAATATTCAAAATAAATTATTCATGTCATGACAACACAGGAGTTTTAAAGTAGACAAAAAATACTAATGTTTTGTTAACTGGTTACCATGGTAAACATATGTGTATATATTTTAGATAAATAGTTTTAACAAACCATAATAAATAACAGGAAATCCAAACAGCAGGTTTCTAATATCTCAAGTACCTGTACCCACGGATAGTTACATAAATGACATATTTTACCCCAGTGATATGAGTGTATGTAACGATTTATTTTATCCCCCATGTAATATTTTCCAAGGATAATATTTTTTGTGAGATTTGTTTTATGGATAATATTTTATAGGTAAATATTATCCATGGATAATATTTTACAGAAAAATCTATGATATTTATTTCGCAGGATAGATTTTATGATGAAATTATTTCCTCCCGGACACATGTTCACCCAGATAAAATTATCGATTACATGTTCAGTTTGGCAACCAGGAAGAACAAGGAGTTAAATTATGATCTTTGGTCTTTTTAGCTCACCTGAGCCAAAGGCTCAAGTGAGCTTTTCTGATCACAATTTGTCCGTTGTCTGTCGTCGTCGTCGTAAACTTTTCACATTTTCATCTTCTTCTCACGAACCACTGGGCAGATTTCAACCAAATTTGGCACAAAGCACCACTAGGTGAAGGGGATTCAAGTTTGTTCAAATGAAGGGCCACACCCTCTTTAAAGGGGAGATAATTGAGAATTATTGAAACTTTGTTGGTATTTTTCAAAAATCTTCTTCTCAAAAACTATTCGGCCTGTAAAGCTTAAACTTTTGTGGAGGCATCCTTAGGAAGTGTAGATTCAAGTTTGTTCAAATCATGGTCCCCGGGGGTAGGGAGGGGCCACAAGAGGGGGATCAAGTTTTACATAGGAGTATATAGAGAAAATCTTTAAAAATCTTCTTCTCAAAAACTATTAGGCCTGAAAAGCTCAAATTAAAATGGAAGCATCCTGAGGTAGTGTAGATTCAAGTTTGTTCAAATCATGGTCCCCGGGGGTAGGGAGGGGTCACAAGAGGGGGATCAAGTTTTACATAGGAATATATAAAGAAAATTTTTAAAAATCTTTTTCTCAAAAACTATTAGGCCAGAAAAGCTCAAATTAAAATGGAAGCATCCTCAGGTAGTGTAGATTCAAGTTTGTTCAAATCATAGTCCCTGGGGGTAGGGTGGGGCCACAAGAGGGGGGTCAAGTTTTACACAGGAATATATAGAGAGAATCTTTAAAAATCTTCTCCTCAAAAACTATTAGGCCAGGAAAGCTCAAATTAAAATGGAAGCATCCTCAGGTAGTGTAGATTCAAGTTTGTTCAAATCATGGTCCCCGGGGGTAGGGAGGGGCCACAAGAGGGGGATCAAGTTTTACATAGGAGTATATAGAGAAAATCTTTAAAAATCTTCTTCTCAAAAACTATTAGGCCTGAAAAGCTCAAATTAAAATGGAAGCATCCTCAGGTAGTGTAGATTCAAGTTTGTTCAAATCATGGTCCCCGGGGGTAGGGAGGGGTCACAAGAGGGGGATCAAGTTTTACATAGGAATATATAAAGAAAATTTTTTAAAATCTTTTTCTCAAAAACTATTAGGCCAGAAAAGCTCAAATTAAAATGGAAGCATCCTCAGGTAGTGTAGATTCAAGTTTGTTCAAATCATAGTCCCTGGGGGTAGGGTGGGGCCACAAGAGGGGGGTCAAGTTTTACACAGGAATATATAGAGAGAATCTTTAAAAATCTTCTCCTCAAAAACTATTAGGCCAGGAAAGCTCAAATTAAAATGGAAGCATCCTCAGGTAGTGTAGATTCAAGTTTGTTCAAATCATGGTTAAATAATAGTGTATTTTCCATGCTGTATTCTTTTATATAAGTATTTTGATATAAAGTTAAATATATTGTTCATGAGAAATATATTAATTGTACTTGTATTTAAAAGCTAATTTTTAGCTCACCTGACCGAAGGTCATGTGAGCTTATGGCATAGCGCAGCGTGTGTATGTGCGTGTGTGCGTGTGTGCGTCGTTAACACCTATTTTCGACTTCTCCTCTAAAACTACTGGACAGTTTTTAATGAAACTTTGTCAGAAGTATATATGGGCCGGTGCAATTCAGATTTGTTCGTGGCGTTGCCATGGCTACCATAACTAGGTCAAGGTGACCTAGGGGTGCAAAAATCTTAAAAAATCTTCTTCTCCGAAAGTACTGATTGGAGAAAAAATCTGATGTGATATTTGGCTTCTCTATGGTCTTAAGCCTATAGTTTGTTCATTTTGTAAAATTCGGATAAAAAATAGGTTACGCGTTTTTGCGTTTAATTTTGAAAAAATCGTAAAATAGCTTCAAATTGTTATAACTTGACTATTTGACCAGATAATGACATGGGGTTTTCAGTTTTGACATCTTCTAGTTAGTATCTTCAAAATGAGGTCAAGGTCAATTGTGAAGGTCGTGACCTAATTTTTTTTTACCTCTGATTATAATTATTATCTCGAAAACTATAAACTTTTTGTATAGGCATGTATATTAGAATGTTGTAGGTATTGATACAACGATCATTTTGATGTAAAGAAAAAGGTCATGGGTTCAAAGGTCAAGGTCACAGATGCAAAACAATACCGAAATGGTTAATTATCTCTAAAACTATAAACATTTTGTGTAGGCATGTATATTAGAATGTTGTAGGTATTGATACAACAATCATTTTGATGTATAGAAAAGGTCATGGATTCAAAGGTCAAGGTCACAGATGCGAAACAATACCGAAATGGTTAATTATCTCGAAAACTATAAACTTTTTGTATAGGCATGTATATTAGAATGTTGTAGATAATGATACAACGATCATTTTGATGTATAGAAAAAGGTCATGGGCTCAAAGGTCAAGGTCACAGATGTGAAACAATACCGAAATGGTTAATTATCTCGAAAACTATAAACTTTTTGTATAGGCATGTATATTAGAATGTTGTAGGTATTGATACAACGATCATTTTGATGTATAGAAAAAGGACATGGGTTCAAAGGTCAAGGTCACAGATGCGAAACAATACCTAAATGGTTAATTATCTCGAAAACTATAAACATTTTGTATAGGCATGTATATTAGAATGTTGTAGGTATTGATACAACGATCATTTTGATGTATAGAAAAAGGTCATGGGTTCAAAGGTCAAGGTCACAGATGTGAAACAATACCGAAATGGTTAATTATCTCGAAAACTATAAACTTTTTGTATAGGCATGTATATTAGAATGTTTTAGGTATCGATACAATGATCATTTTGGTGTATAGAAAAAGGTCATGGATTCAAAGGTCAAGGTCACAGATGCGAAACAATACCGAAATGATTAATTATCTCGAAAACTATAAACATTTTGTATAGGCATGTATATTAGAATGTTGTAGGTATTGATACAACCATTATTTTGATGTATAGAAAAAGGTCATGGGTTCAATGGTTAAGGTCACAGATGTGAAACAATACCGAAATGGTTAATTATCTCGAAAACTATAAACTTTTTGTATAGGCATGTATATTAGAATGTTGTAGGTATAGATACAACGATCATTTTGGTGTATAGAAAAAGGTCATGGGTTCAAAGGTCAAGGTCACAGATGCGAAACAATACCGAAATGGTTAATTATCTCTAAAACTATAAACATTTTGTGTAGGCATGTATATTAGAATGTTGTAGGTATTGATACAACGATCATTTTGATGTATAGAAAAAGGTCATGGGTTCAAAGGTCAAGGTCACAGATGCGAAACAATACCGAAATGGTTAATTATCTTGAAAACTATAAACTTTTTGTATAGGCATGTATATTAGAATGTTGTAGGTATTGATACAACGGTCATTTTGATGTATAGAAAAAGGTTATGGGTTTAAAGGTCAAGGTCACATATGCAAAACAATACCGAAATGTTTAATTATCTTGAAAACTATAAACTTTTTGTATAGGCATGTATATTAGAATGTTGTAGATATTGATACAACGATCATTTTGATGTATAGAAAAAGGTCATGGGTTCAAAGGTCAAGGTCACAGATGCGAAACAATACTGAAATGTTTAATTATCTCAAAAACTATAAACTTTTTGTATAGGCATGTATACTAGAATGTTGTAGGTATTGATACAACGGTTATCATGATGTAAAAAAAAAAAGTCATTGGGGTTTAGTATTTATGTTTTCTTTAAATCTATCAGCTAGCCATTAGTTATCAGGTGAGCGTATCAGGCCCATGGGCCTCTTGTTAATGTAAATCCTGCTGTATTCTATAATTTCTATTTGCCATTTCCCGATTACAGTATTCGGCCTATGCATTTTCTCTCTTTTGAGATTGGTAGATTGCATGATGAAAATTTTTTTTAAAATTATTTCATTGGTTGAAATGCTGTAAGAAAAAGGTAACGGAATAAGCCGAGGCTTGTCGAAACATCAACCTTTTACGGTACATAGAAATACTTACAAATTGTTTAGTGAAAAGCATCGGTAGGAAGTATAGATTTCAGTTTGTACAAAACCTCCCTCCCCTGCACTCACTTCAATACTGAACTCATTTCGGCTTCTACCTAGCAAGTTGCTCAGGTGAGCGATGTGGCCCCTGGGCCTCTTGTTTGATAATAGCTGCACCTTTCTTGAGTCTAGTTGGAAAATTATTATCTAAAAGATAAAAAATGTTTGACTGAAATTCTGAAGCCCAAGTGTTTAATCTTGAATTTCAAGATTAAACACTTGGGTTTCAGAATTTAAACACTTGGGCTTCAGAATTTCACAAATGGATGTTCTGTTTTTCAATCTTAAATATGCTTTAACTATAAAGTATAAACATTTTGATCATGATACACAAGATGAGTCAGTTTTTGAGATGCTGACAGCTCAGATTAAGAATTGAGAATATTATCTAGTAGTTATTGCTGGATGGACTCTTAAATACTAGTATATTAACCAATGCACTTTATATTTGTCATTTGTCTCTACAATGAAACTGAGGTTAACATTATATTTGAAAAGGAAAGTGGAGTGGAGAAATATTTTTTATGCTTTAGTCAAGATTCTTTCACTTGTATTATTGCAGATTCTGGGATAGTGGAGGAAAAACCAAGCTTTTGGCAAACTTTCTTACCCTCGGATCTGCCGAGTAGGATTTGCGTAGGTGATGAGAGCCACTGTGATGAATAATATTATGCTTTAGACCACTCGGCCACTAACTGTAAACATTATTTTTGCATGGTGGGAATTTTGATGAATTCTAATAAATAGTGATCATTCTCCCCTCAAGAATTAAGATTAATCCTTGTTATCAACACAAGAATGGGCTAAAATCGTGAAAATAACCCCTCCCGAAATACCAACATTATGATTTTACCAAAATTTCCACATTTACGGTATACCCTATCCTTATTTGAAAAAATGATATGTTTTTAATTTCAATCTCTCAGTCATGTTATATTTATTTCATGACACCAAGTGTCTATATTCAATGTAGAATATTTCCCCTGTACAGGGGTTCAAAATTGTGTTTTAAATGGAAGGTACTGGACCTTTTGCCTTTAGGCAGGTCCCACATCAAGTTTTGAAAATCCAATGAATATGTTATTATGGTATATACAAAAAGCAGTGTTATCCTTTCAAAAAAAAGGCAAATGGCAGGTCCATCAGACTTTTACAGTTTAAATACTAAGGGTCCCAATGTAAATCAGTTGTACCCAGACCTTTGACAAGAGGAACTATGAATAATGATAACTCTAATAATTTTTGCATACTTTCCTCAATGGAGGCAAACCTGGCAACCATAGTTGACATTTTGGTTTTGACAGTGTAAACTTTTCTCTGTAGTAGCAATGCTTGATAAAATAAAAACATTTCAAAAACATTCATAAGGAAGTTTCCATATTTTCATTAAAGATCAGTATCATGTCGAACCTGAAATGTAATATATCATTTAGCTACATGTACTTTATATATGTGGATTTTTTCCTTAGTTTTTAGGGAAGTGAATATGAATATTAGTCATTCAACTGAAACTTGATAAAGTATTTCTATAATTAGTTAAGGAAGTTTCTTGGAATAAAATAACAAGTTTTAACACGCCTGGTTCAATTTCTGAGGGCCTCTTTTCATTTCTTCAAAATCAGTTCAACCCTCTAAGGTAGGGGTCATGAGCTTAAATGTGCTTGTGTTTGTATTTTTGTGCAAGATAATAATAGATATGATGAATTAAACATGTTTAAGTTTTTTCCCCCTGTTTTTTAAACAGTAAAGCTGAAATAAAGAGTCAAGTCACTCAGTTTTCATTATAATAGCATATTGTAACAGCCTGGTTAGCTGTTATTTGGTAGAGCAGGTCCATAGTTCAATCTCCAGTGTGACTTTGTAATTTTTCCCCCTTACCTGTTATGTTTAATGAGTTTACAAACTTTTGGAGGTGACATTCTCATGTGAAGTTGAACCTGGCATTTTTTTTATTCATAGTGACTGAATAAAAAAGAATTGTGCAAACATGATTTCCCTTGGGTATGATGCTAGGTCACATAACACTGAAACAAAGGCAACCAAACAGTGGTTTTGTTTTCCTAAAATTACTACTGAAAAAAGGCAGTTTCCCCTGAGAAAAAATGAAGAAATTTTCCCAATTTGACCACCACTACTTACCATCAATATACGATGACCATAAAACTTTGAGGGCTTGAAAATCCTAGGCTAGCAATATCTATGCATCAATAATTTATATGTTAGCAGCTTGTATTGTTATATAAAGTACACAGTGGGAACAAGCTCTACTAGAGCGTATTAACAGTGAAACAAATACACCATAAGCAGGAGAAGCAGGTATGTCACTGCATTGAAAATGAAAGTTGACAATAAAAAAATTGAAGTTATCATGTTTTTCATATAGCTTTAAATGTAGACATATAAAATATGAAAGTTTTATTAAACACTTATTTCTGGTTTTAGGTACATTTAATCTTGCCTCTACTCCTCAGGACTTTACCTTTTCATATGTGGGGTCCTTCGAAGAAACCACTATTGCAGTTCAATAGGTCGAGTGCTCGCTCCATATATTTTGGAGGTTGTGGGTTCGAACCCAGTCTGGTCTGATCAAAACTTAAAAAATAATTAGTGACTGTTCTTTTACCAAGCACTTGGCATTTAGAAATGGAAGTCACTGGTTCCTTCAAAAGAAACCTTAATAAATAGATGCCCTGTGTCACAGCAGACATGGCACATTAAAGAACCCACCCTGCACAATGACCTAAGTGCATTGCAATAGTGAAAATTTCTACCACTTCACCTATAGCTGGTGATGTCTTGATATAAGTCAAACATTTATGACATGATTCAAACAATCAAAAATCCTTCAAAGAAATTTTAAAAACTGATGTCCTGTGTGATCGCAGGCATGACATTAAAAAACCCTTCCTGCACATTGCCCTTAGTGCACTGCAATAGTGAAAATTTCTACCACTTCACCTATAGCTGGTAAGGTCTTGATATAAGTGAAACATTCTTGACTTATATAGACATAAAATCTATTCCAGTCAATTTGTCTTTTCATATGTGCCTGTATTTGTATGAATTAAAGAAAATAAAACTTTTAATTTTATATTTTCAGGTTTGAAGTTAACAACCAGGAAAATTAATGGATATTTATAGACGTAACATTTAGTCACAGAATATATGACCTAAGAATTTGTTTTTTTGTGAAAACTTAAAAAATTAAATACATATTGAAAAATGATTATGGATTCGTTCAAAATGATAATTTTATTGACCTTACACATCGGCACGATGCTAGCGGCTGATCCGACTTTGTCACCATCAACTTTATCAGATTCAGTAGGAAATGCTGCCGATGCGAGCAGTAACGTTGTCTGGGCCAACATACCAGAAGGCAGCAGCTATAAAGCGGGAGATCTCACGTATGACAGCCAGGGAATGGAGGCTTTATATAACATGATGAGAGGATTTGTTAACACTGCTGTATTTCCACAAGGTTTCCCATATGGTAAGTGTTCAATATAAATCAGGATCTTAGCTCACCTGACCAATGGGCAAATGAGCTTATGGCATAGTGCAGCATGTGTATTTGCATATGTGTGTGGCAATTAGGTGTGTGTCATTGCCACACATTTTCAACTTCTCTTTTGAAACTACACAGGGGACTTTCTGGTCATTAACTATTTTGTTTCTTGTTGCTTCCACAAATTTCCACGGAAAAAAAAAACTCTTAGGATTTTATGTTTTACAGTAACCATGGCAATCACCATTGCTCTCGTCACCTAGGTTGGAAATTCATTTTAGCAGATTTTAACGTGAGAAAGTTTGTCAGTTTGCTTGTTGAAGCTTGGTGGTTTTCTGGTTACTCCAGTTTCCTTCACCATTCCAAGACTGATGGAATGTAATTGAATGGGTCATAAAATACCATTACTTCTCCCCGCCATCCAACAAGATAATGATATAAGCAGTCAAAAAATTTAGGTTTCATTATTTATAAGCACAGGAACTCATAGTCAGGGTTTTTTTTTCAGTTTCAATGTTTTTTTAACATTTGTCAAAGTATCTGACTGATAACTAATATTTTGGGTCAAACATAAATTTCTAAAATAAATCCTATCTGACAATAAAGGCGAAGCACTTCACTCGTATTTTCAGATAGATGTTAAAATACATTAAAACTGGAAAAAAAATCCTGACTACGAGTACCTGTGATTATAAGCCATTTGGTTGAGTAACAGAGCCTGTTTTACAGGCCCAAATCAGATTACACAGGCAAACTAGCAATTTTAATTCAAATGATAGTCTTTGTTAGGATTTTGTTACAAGCCAGTCTGGCTTTCTGGTTTTCAAATTTCACTGGCCCCTGAGTAAAAATTTACTGGCCTCAGGTCACTGAGCAAATGCTAATTTTGAAGACTGTAGAAATGAAAAATTTTGACTAGGGAGTAAAATACCATTACTCATTTCATTCCACTCACCATTTTCATTCATTGTTGATCTTTTATGAATTGTATAAAATACATGTGTAAAAGTTTAATTTATAAAGGTGTCAAAAGTCAAAATTTTCACCCAGTAATTTTGATAATTTTAACATTTTCTATTTTGGTATTAATGGGAGATCAGTGTTCATTCTAGAAGGGGCCATAGGGTCTTCATCCCTTATTAGCTCACCTGGCCAAAGGCCATGTGAGCTTATGGCATGGCGAGGCGTGCGTGCGTGCGTCAGTAAACTTTAATCTTCTCCTCCGAAACTACTGGGCCAACTGAAACCAAATTTGCCATGGAAGGTCCTTGACAGAGTCTAACTATAGTTTGTTCAAATCATGGCGATCAAATATCCAAGATGGCCGCTGTTACTAAAAATAGACAAAACCTAAAAAAATCTTCTTCTGTTGAACCACTCATTGGAGGCAAAAACTGATGTGATATTTGGATTCTACATAGTCTTAACCTTTAAGTTTGTTCATTTCATAAAATTTGGTTAAAAAATAGGTTACGCGTTTTTGCGTTTAATTTTGAAAAAATCGTAAAACATTTTTAAATTGCTATAACTTGACTATATGACCAGATAATGACATGGGGTTTTCAGTTTTGACATATTCTTGTAATTACCTTCAAAATGGTGTCAAGGTCAATTATGAAGGTCATGACCTAGTTTTTTACTTTTCTAATATTATTTATTATCTCGAAAACTATAAACTTTTTGTATAGGCATGTATAGTGGAATATTGTTGGTATTGATGTAACGATCATTTTGATATATAGATTAAGGACATTGGTTCAAAGGTCAAGGTCACAGATGCGAAAGAATACTGAAATGGTTCATTATCTTGAAAACTATGAACTTTTTGTATAAGAATATATATGAGAATATTGTAGGTATTGATACAACGATCATTATGATGTATAGAAAAAGGTCAAGGGTCCAAAGGTCAAGGTCACAGTAGCAAATCAATACCAAAATGGTTCATTATCTTGAAAACTATAAACTTTTTGTATAGGCATATATATTGGAATATTGTTAGTATTGATGTAAAGATCATTTTGATATTTAGATTAAGGTCATTGGTTCAAAGGTCAAGGTCACAGATGCGAAAGAATACTGAAATGTTTCATTATCTTGAAAACTATGAACTTTTTGTATAGGCATGTATATTAGAATGTTGTAGGTATTGATACAATGATAATTTTCATGTATAGAAAAAGGTCATGGGTCTAAAGGTCAAGGTCACAGTAGCAAATCAATACCAAAATGGTTCATTATCTTGAAAACTATAAACTTTTTGTATAGGCATGTATATTGGAATATTGTAAGTATTGATGTAACAATCATTTTGATATATAGATTAAGGTCATTGATTCAAAGGTCAAGGTCACAGATGCGAAAGAATAATGAAATGGTTCATTATCTTGAAAACTATGAACTTTTTGTATAGGCATGTATATTAGAATGTTGTAGGTATTGAGACAACGATCATTTTGATGTATAGAAAAAGGTCATGGGTCAAAAGGTCAAGGTCACATTTGCAAATCAATACCAAAAAGGTTCATTATCTCGAAAACTATGAACTTTTTGTATAGGCATGTATATTAGAATATTGTTGGTATTGGTGCAATGATCATTTTAATATATAGATTATGGTCATTGGTTCGAAGGTCAAGGTCACAGATGCCAGTAGCAAGTTTCATAAATATCTAAATATCCACATCAGAGTTATTGCTCCTTAAATGTAGTATTTATTGTGTTTTTGTGCTGTAAACGGCCCAGGTGAGCGGTACAGGCCCTATTGGGCCTTTTGTTTTTCTAACTACTCAAATTTTAAGGCCTTCGTGGGCTATATTTAATGGCCACATGTCAGTTCTTTTATTAAATGCATATTTAAGATTGGGGATCTTTCCTAAAAGTTACCATCTGTCTTAAACTATGGACTGGCTGTTGTTTTCTACACTGATCAAATGTCTTTATATTTGTTTGCAGATACACTTAACCTTGCCTTAGATGGAGGGTTGATATCTGATGTCACTTCAAACTATACTAAGGTAATTAATATTATAGATTTTATTTAACTTGTAAATTATTAAAAACAATGAATTGCAAATATGATACAAGTATTAATTTTATAAGATGCATATTTAAGATGTTAGCAAAATGCATGTGTGGAAAAGACCCTTTTTCTGAATCCTCATGACAGATAATTGCATAGACAATAACTGCTTTATTGACTCTTTATGAATATACAACTAAAATTAGGTTTGAACTTATGATCAAACCTATAAAACTTTTATCAAACACTTTGTTCAGTCTTTTTAAATGGTAAATGTGTAGGCCCTCAGAAATGAGTCTGACCACCTTGATATGAGTGAAGTAACTGTACACAAAACACCATAACACCCAACTTAACCCTCTTACATATTTTTGACTATAATCTCTTTCTTTTTCCAGTATTTGTCAAAGTTTGGTGGATATGGAGCCTGTGTTGTTATAGGATTTTTATTTATTTTCCTGTTTACATTGTGTGGAATGTGTTTCTGTTGTTGTCGTTGCTGTGGTAACTGTGGGGGAAAGATGGAACAGCCAGGTAAAGAAGCTCGAGCTGCCTGTAAACGACAAACATTTTCTGTAGTGTTGCTGGTGTTGACCATATTTACCATGTAAGTAGGCCATGAATAAAATTTCACAACAAATTAACCTTACTTGTACCTTGTAACTAGGGGCAGATTATGCCACGTTTCTGGTGACATCTTGGTGGCCGAGTGGTCTAAAGCATGTCAGAATATTGAGAGTGACTTGGGATTATCAAGTATGTTTCCTTTTATCGATCATTGGGGAAAAAAGGCTACTTATTCTGAATCTGTGCTTCATCATATTCATTGGGGTTTTTACATAACATCTTCATATTTTGATCTTCAAATAGACATGGCTGAAATAGAAATACATCCCAACTCCAGAGTGCTAGTGGGGTTACCATAAAAAATATATAATTAGGACATGTAATTTCTATGTATTGATGTATTACACTGAAAAAGATCATTATAGATTTAAGTGTGTTACTGGTGTACCAGTATGTTATTTACCATGTGAGTAGTCAACACTTGTGCCGTAGTGCAGATATTAAAATGTACCCATGCAAACCTTTTGCTTACTAAACGATGTCTGTTTAAAGTAAAGTAAAGTAAAATGAACTTGTTTAAAAATTCAAACTTCTAAGTAATTTTAATATTTCTTTTTCAGGTCTGGAATGATTTGTGTATACATATCTAACGATCAGTTCACTAAAGCGTTGTATAACTTAGACGATGCCGTGTCGGACAATCTTGATGACATCACAACATATTTAGACAACACAGTAATGGTATGTAGTATAATGATCAGACTAGGTAGCTCAATCAAGAGCATCCTGCTAGTATTTGAAAAGTCCCAGGTTCGAACCCCAATTTGGTCTCTGCATTTTTCCCTTTCCTGTTACAAGCTTAATAAAGCGTTGCACAACTTAGATGACACCATATCAGACAATCTGGATGACATCACATCATGCAGTTTGTGGCAGGCTAGCCTCCATAGATAGCTAGGTAGCTTCATCTGTAGAGCGTCCTGCTAGTATTTTTAAGTTCCCAGGGTTGAGCTGCATTTTTTCCTATTCTGTCACAAGCTTACTATGAGACCATATCAGACAAATGTGGTTGTAAATTTGTGGTTCAGACTGTCTACTAAAACCCAGAAATTGATCCCCAACAAAATAAACAATTTCACAGTATAATATCAATTTTTTTATTGATTTATTTTATACCTCTGCATGATAATTGTGACCATGGCAACAAAAATAGATGTATTTATTAGGTCAATACCTTATATTTGCAGCAAGTCAAACACATTGGAAACACCAACTTCAACTTTACAACACAGGTGATATACAGGGATTTAGACAGTAAGTAAAGCTAGTTTTACTGAGCAAAATAGTAACACCTACTCCACTGTAGGGACCTCAGTAGCTTAGTGGTCTAAAGCCGCGAAAGAACCAGTTTATGGATCAGTCCTTTTTACTGCCTAGATTTGAATCCAAATTAGTAAAGCTAGCTTTATTGATGAAAACTAACATCTACTCCACTGTATGACCTCAGCTATGTTGCTGTAGGGTTTATCTTGCTCCCCTAGTGTAGCCTTTGTTTAAATATTCATAAATGGTTTTATCTTGCTCCTCTAGTGTTGCCATTGTTTAAATATTCATAAACAGTTCATCTTGCTCCCCTAGTGTTGCCTTTGTTTAAATATTCATAAATGGTTTTATCTTGCTCCCCTAGTGTTGCCTTTGTTTAAATATTCATAAATGATTTTATCTTACACCCCTCGTGTTGCCCTTGTTTAAATATTCATAAATGGTTTTATCTTACTCCCCTAGTGTTGCCCTTGTTTAAATTTTCATAAATGGTTTTATCTTACTCCCTTAGTGTTGCCATTGTTTAAATATTCATAAACAGTTTATCTTGCTCCCCGAGTGTTGCCCTTGTTTAAATATTCATAAATCATGGTTTATCTTGCTGCCATAGTGCTGCCCTTGTTTAAATATTCATAAACAGTTTATCTTGCTCCCCGAGTGTTGCCCTTGTTTAAATATTCATAAATCATGGTTTATCTTGCTGCCATAGTGTTGCCCTTGTTTAAATATTCATAAATGGTTTATCATATTCCTCTAGTGTTGCCCTAGTTTAAATATTCATAAATGGTTTATCTTGCTCCCCTAGTGTTGCCCTTATTTAAATATTCATAAACAGTTTATCTTGCTGCCATAGTGTTGCCCTTGTTTAAATATACATAAACAGTTTATCTTGCTGCCATAGTGTTGTCCTTGTTTAAATATACATAAACAGTTTATCTTGCTCCCCGAGTGTTGCCCTTGTTTAAATATTCATAAATCATGGTTTATCTTGCTGTCATAGTGTTGTCCTTGTTTAAAAATTCATAAATGGTTTTATCTTGTTCCTCTAGTGTTGTCCTTGTTTAAATATTCATAAATGGTTTTTTCTTGTTCCCCTAGTGTTGCCCTTGTTTAAATATTCATAAATGGTTTTATCTTGTTCCCCTAGTGTTGTCCTTGTTTAAATATTCATAAATGGTTTTATCTTGTTCCCCTAGTGTTGTCCTTGTTTAAATATTCATAAATGGTTTTATTTTGCTCCCCTAGTGTTGCCCTTGTTTAAATATTCATAAATGGTTCTATCTTGTTCCCCTAGTATTGTCCTTGTTTAAATATTCATAAACAGTTTATCTTGCTCCCCTAGTGTTGCCCTTGTTTAAAAATTCATAAGTGGCTAATCTTGCTCCCCTTGTATTGCCCTTGTTTTAATGTCCATTAACGGTTTATCTTGCTCCCATAGTGTTGCCCTTGTTTAAATGTTTGATTTAAATATTTGTCCTATGTTTTTCAGATATAGGTTACCTAGTTGGAATACCTTTAAGAACAACATTAAAATCAGAAGCTGGTGTTGATGCAGCTCTCAACAGTGTAACAGATCTTAAAACAAGTAAGTGAATTTCAGTTCTTTGGTAATTTTGTTGATCAGTTAATACATGACCAGTGTTAAATTTAGAACTTAGGCTAGTAATGCCATTTTATTCTAGGCCTTTAGAGAATGTGCCAATATTTTATACCCACTGTAAATGAGGCTTAGGGGGGATGTAAAGAAATCAACCTGTCTGTCTGTCTGTCCATCCATCTATCTATCCCAATACTTTGTCTGCTCCATAACTTCAACATCAATCGATGGACTTCACAAGTTAATTCCCGTACTAAACAATATGTTGCATACTGAATTTAGGTGTGTGAGGTCAAAGGTCAAGGTAACAAGGTCAAATTTGCAATCTATACAACTTTATATAATATGTCATTGATACAAGTCATCATTGAAAATTGTTATAGTTACAAGTCAAGTTAAAAGGATAAAAAATTTTAAAAAAATTTGTCAACTCTCAAATGCAACTGATATTGAAAAGATGGGCCATAGCTGGCCTACTAACAGTATTTTTGGGGCCTCTAGTTTTGTGATAAATGGAACATGGGTTTCCTTCTAGAACTTACTGTTTGGATTAATCTGTATCACATGCTATTTGAGGTCTTAGAGTGGAGTGTAGTAATGGTGTTAGTATGCCCCAGTCAAGATTTTTTTACATATATTCAGGTGGTCAATTGCGGGATGGTGGTGGAAACCAAAGTGCCCAAAGAAAACTACTGAGGTTCAGCAAGTGAACCGACTAACTTTCTCACCCTAGGAAGTGGGATTGTAACCTAGGCAGTAACACACTGTGATCTGATACTTAGCGCTTTAGACCACTCAGACACTAAGGCTCCCTAAATGAGGTCTTGGGTCAATACAGTTTTTGATAAGGATTTAACCATACTTTTTCTATTTTACATTAAATATAAAATTTATTGACTCATTTTCAGGTCATTTACACCCTATAAGGTGATATGTCAAACAGAACGAAATACAGAGTTCTTATAGTTCTTTTTTTTTTTTTTTTTTTGTATCTTTCAGCAATAGACAACATAGCAACGGCCTTGTATACAGTAAACGAGAGTATTGCTAATGTCAGTAGTGCAGCAGATTTACTTCAAAGTGCTCTTAATCAGCTCAGTAATAATGTAACAGCCACTAATGCAGCTTGTACAAATCCTGCAGATTGTCCAAACACTGGGAAACCAAACATGGCGACTTACAGTCTGGAGTTTGATAAATCAGCTGTAAGTGATCATATAATTTAAATTACAATGATAACCAACGAATAATGGCCATATTGGCCGGTGGCTTTCCGTTGAACAAGAAGATCTTCTATTAAATCCTTTCCTCCATATTTATTATACTCCCCTCCCAAACTAGCAAACTAGTTTGAGGGGGGGAGTATATAGGTCTGTCTATACACCATGTCTATCTGTCCATATCATCTGTCCATGTAAAATTGTGTCCGGGCCATATCTCATAATTGCTTTGGAAAACTGTCATAATTAAACCTTCACAGGTCCAAAGGTGTGTTATGACCTTGAACCAACATCATAGTGGGAAGGTCAAGGTCGCGTGGAAACAATAAATGTTCAGGGCGGGGTATTTGACTGTCAAGAGACAGTTCTAGTGTAAGACTATGTACAACAACTGAAATAAATTAGATTTGACAGTGTCCATTTCCATAGGTCTAAGTAGAAATACCATTCTTAAGGTTGATAAATTCATGATTTGTGATTAATGTTGTAAAAAAGGTTTATAATATATACTTATTCATTGACACGTTAATTTGTGGATCAGGATATCCCAAAAAAAATTTTTTAAAATGTGACATTATGAAAATGACTGATTTCAAAGTACAGGGGTATTTCAAAATTTTGACTAAAGAGGTGTAGTTTTCTGACAGACATGTGGTTTTCACTTTTTTAATGATTTTGATGTTGTAAGGAAATTTGTGATAAGGAGTATCATAGAAACATGAAACATTGTTACCGTCATTTTTTTTTTTCTGTAACAGATTTTGTTGAAAAATTTTGAATTTGGGAAATTTTAAATAAAAGAGAGAAATTTGCAATTGAAAAGCATTTACATGACAATTATCAATGCAATTTAGAACACAAACAATACAAGTTAATGATTAAACAGTCATAGAAGATATTACAAGTAGAAGACAAATACACATTTATTAAGACCACTGATTATAAAATTGACTTTTTGCAGGCACGGTAGCTATTGTTCTGTTATGTGGATATAGTACTGTTAGAGGGTCTTCAGTCATCCCATTTATTGTGCAATCAGTGACCCATAAATACACCTCACATTTAAACATTTCAACAATTGTTTTGAAAATGTTGAGTTATGGAAACTGAAGGGAACTCTGCACAAAAATAACATGTTTTACTGTAGTTATTGTACATTGTTTTATGGATTTTTATGCAACATTATTGCAAAAATGGTGCAATCCATTTTCATCAAATGAGACTGTGAAAGCCCCAAAATTGGCAGTATATAAAGATTGATTGTGAATGTTCCGACAGTGGAAGTAGATATAAAGATTGATGATTTAGGATAATATATTGTACATTTGTATTTTAACAGCTTCCAGATATATCCAGTGAAGTTAATCAGATTCAGTCTGTACAGAATCAGAGTCTAACAGATCTTGTTAATCAGGTAAATTTTTATCCCCTGCCTTATAAAAAGAATTGGATGGGGGGTGTAATTAAATTTAAACTTCTTTATGTCCATCCATCCATCTTGTTCTGAGTAATTCTCTCCAGAACTTCCTTATGGCCATCCATACGTCTTGTCTAGAATAATTCTCCAGAACTACAGAACTATGAGGCACTATTTAAGAAATCAGAAAATGCTTTTAATTATTGATACCTGTGTGAAAAGGAAAATTTCTGTCAGTAATTTTTTTTCCGCAATAAATGAAAGAATCATTACGGCATGAAGCATGATTACTCCCACCCCACTTTGCTCCATGGTCATTAATGTGTATCGGGTTCATCATAACTACTCCATCCTACTGCACCGACATTTAACAGAAACTTTTTCTTTTATTTTTTTTTTTTTTACATTGTTGTTACTATGTCTTATTTTATTTTGGAGTTTTCAAATTCTGATCTATGGAAGGAGAAATACATGATATGTATAATTGTATTAAGTGACTCCTATTTGTGTTTTACAAATATTGGCTCATGTGTCCATCATTGTTCATGGCATAAGTTAAATGTTTGCAGCATTTACTTTTAAAATGATTTTGTTTTCTTTTTTTTAGGCAAGACAAGAATTTGAAAATATTCCATGGAAAGTTCAAAATGAGACCAATTCTACAGTAAACAGTAAGATATTGTCCTTCTGAAGATCTAATATCTGTAATACTTACATCACCCTTTCACAATGAATTAAATACAGTCAATTCCGCTTAATTGCATAATCTGTTTTTCAGGCAATTTTATGCAATTAACCGGACTATGAATATCAATTGATGCATACATCAGACGGATGCTGGTTTTGGTAAACAAACAATGTACCAAACCATGTAGTGCAATAAAAGATGGCAGAAAATAATAATTCCATAAATATATGAAAAAGATGATTAGTAGTTAATATTTAATAAAGTTTTATAAATTGTACTTGATTGTTTTTTTGTCATATTTTAATAGAGACAAAGTAGACGTTTTTGCAGACCCCACCATCGCTATGAGGGGGTTCATTCTAGTGTTTGTATGTAACTGGAACATTTGTTGTTTAGTATGGTTTTTAATAAACTGATGATAATCACTCATGCTATTCTCGTTTCATGGTAATTTTACCTACAAATGGGCAAAGTATTTAAATTCCACATTTGTATTCCATATCCACATGGCACTGTACGATTTATCTCTCTTTCACGGAAGTGACATCTAATCGATAAACTAGTTTTAAAATGTGACAGAAGTCCTCAACACCAACGTACGTTGTACCCGATAAAATAAAAGTAAAATCATTGCAGATTTTATGTAGAATTAGTTAAATTCTCCTGCCATTGTTGTTTATTTAGTAAAAAGTTATGATTTTAATGTCTTATTGATTAATTATATAGGATGCTGTTATTCTTCATCTTGTAGCATTAAAGTCAACTATTGCAACTTTTTCGGACAAGATCACACCATTGATTTCACAGATAGAAAATATCCAAAATGTGAGTATTTTATTTCTGACAATATCATAGAAATGAAATTAAGTTTTCTTGTTGTTATGGCAATCATAAAACTTCTTGATTAAATTTTTAATTTTGTTTCAATTTGTTGTTATATATATATGTAAATAAAGTACATGTAAATGCTATAAATTCTTAAGATTCTTCAGGATTACAGGTTCAGTGGGGTGGTCTCACTTCTTGTTACGTTCAAGTTTATTGCTGTCTATAACAATGTGCTGTGCACAGCAAAAGCTTTTACCATTTTACCATATTATTATTATACCTTGTATAATATATTATATAAGTAAATAAAACGCTTGCATTGAATTATGTTAACATTTCTTCCATCATTTTGAGTATAGATGAATACACATAGGTCACTCTTTAAAATTGAATGTACAGTATAACCTGTGTATAAAGACCACCCAGCGGACTGAGCAAAAGTGGACTTAATAGACAGGTGGACTTTATATAGAGGGTCACCTTATTAATGAGTAAACATGTATTGTTGATACTGGTTTACAAATAAATGAAAATAATACATATAATACCTATTAAAATAACCTTTTGTTTAATTTTGTTAAAATAATTATTTTTATGGTATTTGAAAAAAAATTATTAGTTATAGAAGATATTTGAAAAGTGCATTATAATCTTAATGGAGAGTACAACTGATTACATGGTAACAGTTTATCTATTAGTATCCACTTGACTAATTGTCTTTGTTTTCTTAGGAAGCAGGGTGTCACTAATTAAAACAATAGTTAATACTAACTGAAATAATTAACAAAGACTATTTCTGCCTTCTGATCTAATGGCTTCAGTCATTGACATGAGAATAAGGACTTCACATTTCCCCCCTCAAAGTTTTACTTATTATAACTCATCTATACTCTTTGCAACAAAAAATTGTAAAACTTAAACAATGATATAAGACTAATAATATTAATATATTTCTAATCTTCAAGCATTAAGAATATAATAATAACTTGGTTGGAAAATTTACATAAAATTAGAATAAAATTATAGAATAAAATTATAGAATAAAAAAATAGAATAAAAAAAAAGTTGATTGAAATAGTGGACTTTATAGACAGGTTGAGAAGTCATTTGGGACTAAAAAGGGTGGACTCTATTCACATTAGACAGGTGGACTTTATATACAGGGTCATTATATAGTAAAATCCATTGGGGATACTTCAGACTGGTTGCTATAGACAGGTGGACTTTATACAGAGGTGGACTCTATAGCAGGTTATACTGTACTGTAAACTGAGAAATTTTAGGAACAGGTTCATTTTGGCACCCTTTTTTTATCTGACCTTTGTGCTAACTATATGTAAAATATGCTAATAATAAGTTAACTAGTGTACTTAAAAACAACTGCTGTTGTTCTTTCTGTAAAGTAAAATCGCTAAAAGTATGCATTAATTTAAAGCCATTTACAATACTATAAATCAGACTTTCATTTTTTCAAAATTTTATTTTGATATAATTTTACTTGCCTTTTCACTAACTATCAACAGACAACAGAAAAATAAAACTACACAAATATCTTTAAACGCAGGTTCTCACAAAAGTTCTCAGAGGCTGCCATGGCCTAATGGATAAGACGTCAATCTTCAGATCTAGGGTCTCTCACTGCTGTGAGTTCAAGTCCTGCTCAGACCACATGTGGGAAAGTGAATTTTCTTTGCCGTTGGCCTTTCCTGATTCACCTAGTATCAATATATTGGACTGGGGGAGTGATACTCTTGTCTCTGTGAGCTAGCATGTTAAAGTCGCCCTGAGCTTGCTCTAGTACAAGGCAGGCCATACAACACACTTGCACTTCACGTGCATACACAAAATTGTTCAAAGATTTATCCATAGAGGTTTATAAAATAGTTTTTGTCGTGAATAGCTGAAAATTGCTGATGTAATGTTAAGCAATATTCAACCAACCAACCAATCTCACAAAAATTGACTGTTATGGAATTTTTCCCAATTACAGTATGTATGTGTGTTGATCTCTTATTTTAACGTTTTTATTATACAGGGTACCAGTACTTCTACTCTAAATGACATTAAGAGTCAAGTCAAATCTTATGTGGATCTGGCATCAACTTATAATCAATATAGGTAAGGATCAAAGCAGCTTCTGTGTGTTATAGGACAGTGGAAAATCTAGGTCCAGGGTTGTAAAACTGCTTTATTTGGGGTCAAGAATGGGCCCCATTTATAAACTGGATATTTTTCTGAAATATCTTGGTGATATTTATCGATTTGAACAAATTATATACAATGATACAAATTTAACTAAATTTATATGTATTTTTCCTATTAATTTTTTACCTTAAAATTGTCTTAAACTATGCTTATTTTCAAAAGTCTATGGGCCCAGAAACCACTACCAAAAGGAGCTCTACAACTACGAGGTTGGACAAGTACTGATCAATATCAGCTTTTTTCAGTTCAGCCAAATAAAAATTCATGTTCTACTTCTTATCAACCTGTTGGTTGTCTATATCAGAGGTTCCCTAATTGTCACAGAATAATGAGCAAAAGAGTTAATATCTATGTCAAAATTTTACACTTACATTGAAATATCACCAGCTACAGGCAAAAGTACAGAAATGAAAACCTATACAAATTTTGCTGGTGACAATGAGGAGTTAGATTTCCATGTGACATTTGAAATTTTAAGGTCTCTAATGTACTGGGGACCTTGATTGCCAAGTGGACTAAAGCCCTAGCTTATGTATCACAGCACTTCTCTCTTTCTAAGTTTGAATCCCACTTAGGACAGGTCCTAGTGTGAGATTCCTTAAAAACTACTGTCCCAAATTGGATGATATTTGGCAGTAATGATGTCGGGACAGGTACTAGTGTGAAAAAATTTAGTTGATGGTCGGGTGGTTTTCTCTGGACACTTTTGTTTCCTCCACCATCTCTGAAGTGACTTTTGTTAACCTGTATATAAAGACCATCCACAGGACTTATGAAACATGGACCTTATAGACTGATGGTCATTGAAGAAATTCTTTTTGGCTAAAAATAAAGCAAAAGGACCTTCAAATGCTGATTTTAATTGACATATGTTATTTATGTATTTGATGTCCCATAGTTCCATGTTCTTTTCACCCAATTTTGATTACACATGTGGCAGGTGTAGCTAACTAAACAGGAGGTGCTTACCCTTCTGGAGCACCCGACCTCACTTTCCTGGTGGAAGTTCACATGTTGACCTAACTTGTCAGTTTCAAAGATTTTACTTTACTTTTGGATTGTGATTCGGCAATGGATTAGTATGTTTGTTTTTGTTTATATAAAGGCTATCATTATAGCAGTTTGTACAGTATATATTTTTCTTGTTTTTATTGACTTGGTTAGTATATTTATTTTCTTCATCCAGATGGTATGGTGGAATCGGCTTAACATCAGTGATACTGATCATAGTTTTACTACAATTACTTGGTCTTGTTTTTGGAGTATGTGGTCATCGTCAGAGTGTCCATCCAACAGAAAGAGGATGTCTGTCCAACTCTGGAGGAAATATGTTAATGGCGTAAGTTAGCCTTTTTAGCTATAAATAGTCCCTCTGAATATATTTGAACATTTGGGTCCGGTTTTTCAAAGCTCTGTTAGCCTAACCACTTGGTTAGTGAAACTTTTTATCCTGTGTAGAAGTTTTTATTGATTAAGTGAATGGGTTTTTATGTCTCAGTCAAAAATATTTCACTTATATAGAGATGTCACCAGCTATAGAGGAATTGGAAGAAAATTTTACCTTTGCAATGCGCTTGCAGTTTGCAATGTTTGGGGAGGATTCTTTAATGTGCCATGTCTTCCATAACATGGTCTTTGAACAATCAGATTGAGAATACTGACCTGTAAATAGTACCCCTGGATATATTTGAACATTTAATTGTTCTTAGATTATTACTTGTGCATACTTTACTTACTGGTTTTGAAACTGAATAGGATGGTTAAGGCCTTACAAAATAAATTACCAAACTTAAAGCAGATCAAGGGTCTTGGGCCTTGGGCCAGTATGACACAGCTTGGTCAAATAACTGATGTATGATTAAATTATTAATATAAAAATTGCAGATTGTTTTATTATAGGAATGAAATTAATTTTTCTTTTTGTTATGGAAGTGTGAAAAAATTGGACATTTTGCACACTGAATAATTCATGTATTTAAGTGTGCAAATTGTCCAATTCTGACATACTTCCAAAACAAAATGAAAAATTCAGTTTTTAGAAATTTTTCAACAATAAATCAATATTTAAACAACAATATAGCCATAGTAAGTAAAAAAAAAGAAAAAAATAGCAACGCTATGTTGTAGGAATTCAAATGCCTCTATACGTCATCCATAATGAGATGACGTCATTGAGAGTCAATTCATTCATGCAAACATAACAGAAGAAATCTGACCAGTCAAAATGCTTTTAACAAATGAGAATTGAATTATTGAAAGATGTAACTCATACAAATTTGTATATTGTATTTTGATAATAATTAAGTATATTATACATGGTAAAAATCAATTTTAAAGCTTTAAATCTTTGTTCTTTCAGGTCTGTAGGATTCATATTTATTTTTGCCTGGTTGTTGATGTTGTTAACGACCTTGACCTTTGCGATTGGTTCGCCAATGGAGAGATTTATTTGTCAACCCTTAACAGCATCTGATCTCAGTGAACTGGAAACGGTAAAATTTTAATGAAATCACAGTAACTTTCACATAAATTCGTTATTAGATAAAACTTATTATGACAACCTCATTCTTTCATCTAGTCCAGGGGTTTCAGTGGTTAATTAAAAATATGGAGAGTAAAGTACATTAATGGATTTTTATATCCATTCAAGAATCTTTCACTTACATTAAGATGGTCAGTTCAGGAATGGTGGAAGGATGTGCAGAGGAAATCACTGATCTTCTGCAAGCAAACTGACAACTTTCTCAGTCTTGGATATGATTGCAATGTAGGCAGTGAAAGACAATGCAATCTTAAGCCAATGTGTTAGACCACTTGACCACTGGAACCCCTGGTCTAGATGAAAGAATGAGGCTGTCATAATGAGTTATCTAATGATATTATTTTTACAACATAAATCCTCATATACAGCTGGTGGTGTCGCAATATAAATGAAACAATCTTCACTTTTAATTAAAATTTTATTTCACTTACTGTACTTGTTACTTCTAATTAAATCTTATTCTTGTACGTGTTGTTTACAGAGATTATGATGGTGATGTCTCAATATAAATGGCTATTATAATCTCAATTCCTGTACATTTTGTTTACAGATAATTGATACCTATGTATACAGAGCTATTACAGGGAGTACTAGTTCTAATGGATCTTTGATTGGTCATTTCTTAGGAAGTTCAGTTAGTGTATCATTTGTAGGACTACTGAAGTAAGTATGTCTTGACATTATACTATAAATCTGCAAATGTTTGTCATCATTTTATTTTCATGTAAATTTGCAAGAGTTGAGTTAGGAAATGGTGTTTAACATCCCAGTCAAGAATATTTAACTTATATCGAGATGTTGCTGGCTATAGAAGGTGCAGACATGTTGCCTGTGTAGTGCGCTGATGGCATTATGCAGCAGGGTTCTTTATCATGCTACGCCTTCCATGACACGGGACCTCGTTTATTTTAAATTGCATTCCAAAAGAACTGCCTTTAATTTCATAATGCTGAGTACTTGATAAAAAAACAGTCACCAACTACTTTCAAAACTTGGATCAGATCTGGTCTTTGTTTCATTTCTGTGTAAATTTGCAAGAGTAACAACACACAACAATAAAACTTAAGGGAATATTTTATTGTCCCCTGCCTTTCGAAAAGAAATAGGGGATATTAAATTTAAGATTCCGTCCATCCTTGCTTCTGTCCTTCCATCCATCCTCAATTCTTGTCTGCACAAATTCTCCAAGACTATGAAGCACTATTTCATTTAAAATGGTACAAAACGTCAACATTTATAGATGTGCTAATCATTTACTCGACTTGGTTTGCTCATTTTCCCGAGAGTTATTGCCCTTTGCCCAAATCACAAAAAGAACCTGCTGGCAGGGAATCCTAATTCACTGAATTTGCTTGTTTCAATATTATTCACTTGCATTTGCACTGACTATTATTTGTCGTTGCGAAAAAAAACCCAAAAAAACTCAAATACCTAGAAATGGAGAATCTCATGAAAAATTTTCAATTTACAACATTTATTGTGAAATACTTTGTGGAACTGTACCTTAAGAGTAGGTAATGTAAGGATCGCTGTCTCTGGACAGTGATATTGTTTGCCTCAAATTATTTGAATAAAGGTAGTTTCTCTCGTGGAAAAACTACCACAATTTTGCCAATTTGATTCATAAGTATTCCTAAAAACAACAGTGAGGTCTAAAGATGTGTCTCATATTTATTTGATACAGAAATAAACAGTTTATACAGATGAAATCAAGTTGTATAAAACTGTCTTGATCTTCCAAAATTTTACATATTGTCACAATACAAAGTCTTTTAAATGAGGATCTCATTGCATACTATATTCTACATTTTCAATTTTTCTAAGTTCATAAAAAATTGTGTGAATTTTTTAATCCAAACGCGGAAAGGTAGTTGTCCAAAAAGGAAAAACATTGTTGCTGACTTTCCTAAAAGTTATTCAATCGAATATCATGAATATAAAGTCACCAACTAAAATTATAGTTTGTGTTATTAATGATGTCATGATGATATCATATCTCTATAATTTCAGAGATTGTCAGACGGGAAAATCTATATACACAGCCCTACAACTCAGTAGTATGTTTAACATCAGTCAGTTTACAAATTATAAATCTGTGAGTATAAATAATATCAGTAAAACCTTATTATCACCAGCTTCACCACTGTTTGTCTAACAATATTTTGGCATTATAAAGGGATGTGGCGTTAAATCAATTGAGATTTATAAGGAGAAACAGATTTTGGAACTTCAAATTACTGTGGTGATAAGTAAGGTGGCAAAGTGATAGAATCTGACTGGGATATAAATTATCATTACTCCACTATCCCAAAACTGACCACTTCGATTTCATTGAAAGAATTTTTGACTGTAATGTAAAATATCATTAGTCTCCCATACCAGAACTGACCACTTCGATTTAATTGAAAGTGAAAAAAAATTTGACTTGGTAGAACACACCAAAATAACAGTGTTTTCAGTAATTAAGAAAATGACATTCTGATTATGGTATTTCAAGGGGTAATGAAAGATAGTGTGGCGCGTGCCAAATTCAATGAAGGGCATTTTGAATTTGGCATGTGCCACACTATCTTTCATTACCCCTTGTAAATATATTCTCATAAGTTTTATGTACAAATTTATTTTGATTGACTATTTAGAATACTTTTTGTAATACTTTCAGTCTTTAGACATAGATACACAGTTAAACAGTATAGATGGTAGTATTGATTTGTCAAATTTTGAGATTCTGACACCAGAACTCCAGTCACAGTTAAACGATCTGAAGAGTGCAGTCAACATCAACTTTACAGCCTTTTATGCAGAGGTATGTTATCAAATGTTATGTACATTTCATCTTATTTGGAATAAGTTGCCTATATTCAAGTTTTAAAAAAAGGGAAACAAAATTAATTTTAAAAAATAATAATAAAATGGGAGAATTGTGTCTATGTAGTACAGTTGAAAAAAGAGGGTACTTGTTTATATTGCAGGAATTTTGGGGGTTGAAACTCCATTTTGTTGCACTTGGATTTTCAAGTGGTTGATGCTGCATTATTAATTTCCAATTGTTTTTATACAAAATGCTTAAGATAGATTTTTAGTGAGCTATTGCAATTGTTCACCATCCGTCGTCTGCTGTACGTCATCCATTGTGTCTTAACATTTTACATTTTATGTTACTGGAAGCATATATCTGTTGGTAAATTTAACCCCATTGAATATTGAATAAATTCATAAAATAAACAAATGAAAATTCTCTTTCAAAAATTTAAAATATAAACTGTGTATGCTTGGGAATAGGGGTCAAAAAGTAACCCACTTACCAATTTCTTCACAGATGTTGGCCACCATCTTTCATTTCACCTGTGTATCAGCTGCCAACCCTTTTCATATTCTACAGAGGAAACCCCAAAGGGAAAAAATAAAGGGGTACAATAATTATATAAATTTTTATCTTAGAAATTGAATAAAGATAAAAACATTACATATACAAAAGCAAAAAATTTTTTGACAGTGATAAAAAATATTTTTTGTAAAAATTCAAATTTTCAGAACTTTGAAAATTATAAAACATAGCCCCACATGGAGCCCCATTAAAATGAGTGTTAAAATGTGACAGAAACCAAAGTTTTGAATTTTTTGGATTTGAACACCTGGCACAGCCTACGTCAATTTCATGGCATGATTGACAGATCAACAGAAGCGTTAATTTCACCATGTTTAAAACATATGCTTTAGTTAACTGGTGATTGTGATTGACAGATCTCAATGTCTATGTCCATTTCACTCTGCATTTTAAAGTGCAAATGACTGTAATAAATATTCGGACATTTTGTAAAATCCTTCTTTGTTTCATATAAAACCATATATAATATATATTTTTTTAAATCTCAAATATTTATTTCTTGGCAAATTTCCATGATTTTACATAGTGTCTGAATATTTCTTGCACATCACTGTATATTCACATGCATTGCAATGAATGACACGAAAATAAAAGTATGAGAATACCTTGGAATGGCAATTCAGACATTAATGTGAAAAGTGAATTTTCCCATTTACAGTATAAAAAATGAATTTTTCAGATAAATATTATTTGTTGTACTAATGAATCTTTGGTTGTTATTACTTTGAGAATTAGAAGTAAACAGGGTTAGTTCTTGCTGTCAAAAAAATGAGTAAACAAAATTATCCAATTTTTTAATTTAACAGCTAATTTATGTGTTAAAGAGCTAGAAAAAGTAAGAAACTAAAAGTGACAAAAATGCCTCAAATGTGGAACTGTAGAACTTCTAATCTGCTGTATAGATTGTCCTTGATTAACAAATTGTAACACTTGTTTTACTGTTTCATACTTGTGTATATGGGGAAAAAAAATCTTTGATCTTAGTCTGCCTCATATAGCAATTGATACAGATTTTTGATCAAGGATAATAGCAAATATCTTTGATTTGGAGCCAAAAATTATAAAAATGAGCAATTTGCTAAATTGGAGAATGGCAGAGCTAACCCTGAGTAAGGGACAAATCAATAAAAAGAAAGAAATTATAATTATATATAAAGTTTGAAAAACATATAAGTGACACTTTTTAGTATTAATTGTTATTTTCCACTGTCTTTTTTTAACAGTTGAATAAGAATGCCATGACTAACGATTTGTCAACATTTTCTGCTGGCCTGAGGGTTTATGCTACGTCGGTCACTGATCCAAACTATCGGGTTTGTATATATAAAGGATATGGGTGATATCCATTTGCGCCATTTTGACGTCCTTTTTCGCCACAATCTTTTTGCGCCAATATATCATTTCTGCCACCAACTATCTAACAACTCTTAGTCCTTTTGGGCCAACATGATACCCAACTGCTTCACTTTATTGGGAATGCGATGGAGATATGAACAATAATTTCGACTTCCATCCTTTACCCAAGCTTGGGACCAGCAGTGTCTATATTACTGTCGGAGTTAAATTCATTTTAATTAATAATCTATTTTCTATATTAAAAAGACTTAAAATTTGAAACACTTACCTATTAACATATATAACATGAATTACCTGTACAGGTAGACTGGCGCAAAAGACCTCCAGATTCTGGCGGAATTGAAACACTGGTAATTTTAATTGTTGCGGAAATGATACCTCTAAAGATATGCAATTGGTGCAAAAGGACGCTTTCCACTGATATAGACACTAGATGCTAGGGTTCCACAAGTTTGAAATTATTTAATGCTAAATTTCTGTAAAATATAGTCCTTTCCAAAGACACAAGTTTGCTTTAAAAAAGTTTACTTTTTTTGAAAGAATTTCTCAGAAATTAGTTACCATTGCCGATTTTGCTACCAGGAAGGAAAACGTAGCAATTCAAAAATCTTTTGATAGATTTTACTTAGTCCTCTTTGTGCCTGGGGCACATAAGGCCTCAGTAATCCTCAGTTTTGGTTTCTGTAGCGGTTGTATTTTTTACATGTTAGGGTTGCTAACCCTAAGCATAACCCCCTGGACTCGGAGGACCAGTGGTTTTCTGTTGGGGTTTTCCTTCTCTTAGTCACAGGGTCCGGTTATTTGAAGGCGCCGGAGGCTCGCCTTTCGCCACTGTCACTCAGCTGCCGAAGCATTTCCAGGGTCACCAAAACGAGGTGTGACAAGTGACTTTGCTGGCAGAACCTTTTTGAGTTGGTAGGCATTAACTCGTGGTTTTTGTTAGTGTATCTGATGGATTTTAGTGTAACCATATTGAAATAATATTGGTGTTGGCTGTGTTAATTTTTGTTAGTGATTCAGCTTTTCATTGCATGTAAAAATATATGATAATTATGTCACCCAAAGCAAGTAATGGATGTATTAGTTTTGCTGTGTTTCTTATTCTTCTTGCACCTCAACCCTTGTTGGGAAGGTTTCTTGGAGATGGCTTGGCAGATATTTTTGAAACTTAATAGGGATTTATATTTCTGTTTTTTTAACTGGGATCCAATTGGTTCACTGTATTGCACAATTTGGACCCAAATGGTTTTTATTTGGGGACATAGTAACAACATGCCACCACAAATACAACTTGTTAAAAATTTCAAAATGTATCGGTACATATATTTTTCCGTGGACAAGATTTTAAAATGCATGCTAAGGTTATAGTAAAATAGATGCTTCAGACTTTCAGACTTACATACAAAATACTTAAAATTTATGTGAAGTTTGTATACCTACCTAGTCCTTTTTATGCCCGGGGGCACATAGGGCAAGGACTAGAGTTTTCCACTTTTCTCTAACTTGTTCCATCCTCTCCAGTTCTCCACAAGTTAGTCTATGTTCTTTCATTTCCTTTTCTAAGTTCTCCGCCAGGTGTTTTTGGGTCTGCCTTGCTTCCTTTTTTTTTCCTTTTTTTCTTTTTTTATAAGTTTGTATATATAGTGTAAAAGATTGATACAAATTTAATATTTTTTTATATTTTATATTTAATTTTTTCATATTTTGTTTAATTACAGGCTGAGTATGAGTACCATGCCAACAGTTCAGATAACATAAAGTCTAATCAAGTAGCTGATGTAGACTCCGCAATGGTAAGGAAATACATTCCTCATCCATGTTTTTTGTGCCATCCCTGTTGATTTCCGGATGTGGGATTTTGTAGGGACAGGGTTTTGGGTGCTATCCCTTTTGATATTAGGATGTAGCATTTGATGAGAATTTTTCAAATGACATTGTAAGAAGGAGATAGGAGAATTAAATTAAATTGTTCATTTGAGTCAAGATTTTGAAGGGTAGCTATGCTATGCATTGCCAAAAAAAACCCAAAAAAACAAACCAACCATTGGAATCATGTATTTAATTCATTATTGTTGATATAATGTCAAGTCATCCAGTATAAAGTGATCTAGTCAACCTTATTATTTTTGTTATGTTTATTACTGTTTTTGCATGAGTAAAATTTTTGCTGTTTGAGCTTGAAAAAATCTATGTAAATATTAACCTCGCCTAAATTTCTACTCATAGTCATATCTGTATCAGTCATAATTTTATTTTTCCGTATTGTTGGTATAATGGTATTGAGGATCTCTGTTAACTTGCACCAGCATGAAAATATTACCCACACGAAATTAAAGGTGCTGTATTAAAACAAAGTTGTGAATATTTTGCCATGGAGAAATAACCCCATTTACATTATTTATTCATATTTTCAGGCATCTTTGGAGGCAGCGGTTAGGAGCTTAGAGTCAGCTGTTAATGGAACTAGTGTAAGTATGATGTTAATTAAGAAATGACATTTTGATCATGGTATTTCAAGGGTTAATGCAAGATAGTGTGGCGCCTGCAAATTCGATGAAGGACAAAACCCTTCTTCTTTTTTTTTTGGCATGTGCAAATACCATGAGCAGAAATGTCATTTCTTATATTTACAATTCTTTCTTTTAATAAATATTTTGATTTGTTTTAACCCTTGGCACTATTTCTTCCATAACTGCTCATGTGAGATAGGATTTTAAGCCATGCAAGATCAGCGTATCTCACATGACCATGTGACCCCTAGTGTAGGACATGAGGTAATATTGCGGGGAAATTGATACACATAAAGGGACATGACCCCAATTGTCTTTCATGGGAATTGCAATACAATTGCTTCTTTATGTTTCATCGAAGACAGGTACAGTCATATTGGAAATATATACATATACAGTACACTATCTTTGTCTCAAAGTCCAGGGGACTGCTTAGTACACTTTTGAGATAACTATAAACATTTTAGATGCTGCAGAAATTGCATGGAGTGGAGTAATGGTGTTTTACAACCCTGTCTAGATTTTTTCCAGTCAGTTCTGGAAGATGGAGAAGATAAAACAACTGACCTTTTGACAAGCAAAATGGATTCTATTTTAAGTTATAACATGAATTGTTTAAGACATGTGAAATTTGTTTGAGGAAATAGTAGTAATAGTAGTTTTCAGTGAGAATTATAATGAACTTTGATTTGCACTAATTCATAGAATTAATCATTATACCCATCCCTAGTATAACTATCAGGTTTTGCCAGAATTATAATTGGCTTATCAGTTGTATTGAGACCACAATGTTTTGCATTCATTTCTCTTACTAGAGCAGGGCTTTATAGACAGGTAACCTTTCTAGTGGGGGTGTGATATTTTAGTGATATTTTTATTCATCCTCCCACCCCTACCCACACAGAGTATATTGATTAAGGTATACTGGAATCACCTTGTCTGTCTATCTAAACATTATTTTGTCCAGAGGTTTATTACATGACCCAATTTTTCTTAAATTATGCACAGATGTTACTTGTGATAAGAATCTGTGCATCTTTGATTATTAGTTTTGAGGCGGACATGGCCAAGTGGTTCTGTCACTGGCTTTCAAAGTCAAGGATTGTGGGTTGGAACCTCACTCAGGACTTAAAAATTTTCTGAGATGATTTTCATGTCAAAAGAGCTGTAAAAAGCTGAAAGTACTAGAATAGTCTTGCAGATGAGACTCAAAACTGAAGTCCAGTGTCTTGGTGCACCCTGAAGACACTGCTGTAGAGTTTAAAAAGGGTTCATCACCTGTGACCGCTACAGAGGATGCTTACAACTAGAAGCGATTGAAACAGACTAAGCAAGATAAGAAAAAAAATTGTTTGATAAGATTTATTTTGTGAAATTATCAGGAATTATTGTGATTGCTTGTCTTACTTTTTTTCTAAGCATTTGTTTTTTTGATCACTGCTTATTGAATTCTGCAAGATTCATTATGCACAGATGTTACTGTTGATAAGAACTGGTGAAACTGCGATTATTAGTTTGATCAGATTTATTTTAAGGAAATACATCCATAACTTGAAGTTGTCTGACAGTAATATGAGATTCTCATAACCAAATGACAAAATCTATGCCTGGAAGAAAGAGAGGGGGGGGTATAAGTAGACTTCACTGATAGTTGTAGTTATTTTTTTCAATATATAAATCTTTTCTTTATAGTCTACAGTAGATACAGTAATACAGAACCTGAACACAACACAAGAGTATCTCAGAAATAATGCTTCTACAGCTATAAAATCTGTAAGTATATTAGGCCATGCCATTTTTTTCTTTGTTAAGCGTCCACTGGGGGTTTAGGTTTTAGGACTTCAAATATGAAAAACACAAACAAATATTTTGATAGTCTACAGTAGATACAGTAATACAGAACTTGAACACAACACAAGAGTACCTCAGAAATAATGCCTCTACAGCTATAAAGTCTGTAAGTGCCATGACAGTTTTTTCTTTGTTATTAAGTGTCCACTAGGGGGTTAGGTTTCAGGACTTTAAACTTAAAAAACACAAACAAATATTTTATCAAATTTATCAGGTATTCTGGTTTTTTTTTTTTTTTTTTTTTTTTTTTTTCAAGCTTCAAGTTTTCAAGTTTTCAACTGAAAGGTCATGTGAGCTTATGGCATAGCGCAGCGTGTGTATGTGCGTGCATGCGTGCGTGTGTGCATGCATGTGTGCGTGCGTCGTTAACACCTATTTTCAACATCTCCTCTGAAACTACAAGACAGATTTCAAAAAAACTTGGTGAGAAGTATATATGGGTCGGTGCAATTCAGATTTGTTCGTGGTGTTGCAATGGCTTTCATAACTAGGTCAAGGTGACCTAGGGGTGCAAAAATCTTGAAAAATTTTCTACTCCGAAATTATTGATTGGTGAAAAAAACTGATGTGATATTTGGCTTTTCTAGGGTCTTAAGCCTATAGTTTGTTCATTTTGTAAAATTTGGACAAAAAATAGGTTAGGCGTTTTTGCGTTTAATTTTGAAAAAAATCGTAAAATAGCTTCAAATTGTTATAACTTGACTATTTGAATAGATAATGACATGGGGTTTTCAGTTTGGACATCTTCTTGTTAGTATCTTCAAAATGAGGTCAAGGTCAATTGTGAAGGTCCTGACCCATTTTTTTTTACCTCTGATTATAATTATTATCTCGAAAACTATAAACTTTTTGTATAGGCATGTATATTAGAATGTTGTAGGTATTGATACAACGATCATTTTGATGTATAGAAAAAGGTCGTGTGTTCAAAGGTCAAGGTCACAGATGCAAAACAATACCGAAATGGTTAATTATCTCAAAAACTATAAACTTTTTGTATAGGCATGTATATTAGAATGTTGTAGGTATGGATACAATGATCATTTTGATGTATATAAAAAGGTCATGGGTACAAAGGTCAAGGTCACAGATTCTAAACAATACAGAAATAGTAATTATCTCGAATTTTGTTAACTTTTTGTATAGGCATGTATATTAGAATGTTGTAGGTATTGATACAACAATCATTTTGATTTATAGAAAAAGGTCATGGGTTCAAAGGTCAAGGTCACAGATCTGAAACAATACCGAAATGGTTAATTATCTCCAAAATTATAAACCTTTTGTATAGGCATGTATATTAGAATGTTGTAGGTATTGATACAACGATCATTTTGATGTATAGAAAAAGGTCATGGGTTCAAAGGTCAAGGTCACATGCGAAACAATACCGAAATGGCTAATTATCTTGAAAACTATAAACTTTTTGTATAGGCTTGTATATTAGAATGTTGTAGGTATTGATACAACGATCATTTTAATGTATAGAAAAAGGTCATGGGTTCAAAGGTCAAGGTCACATACAAAATAATACCGAAATGTTTAATTATCTTAAAAACTTTAAACTTTTTGTATAGGCATGTACACATGTATATTAGAATGTTTTAGTTATTGATACAACGATCATTTTGATGTATAGAAAAAGGTCATGGTTTCAAAGGTCAAGGTCATAGATGTGAAACAATACTGAAATGGTTAATTATCTTGAAAACTATTAACTTTTTGTATAGGCATGTATATTAGAATATTGTAGGTATTGATACAACAGTTATTATGATGTAAAGAAAAAAGTCATTGGGGTTTAGTATTTATGTTTTCTTTAAATCTATCAGCAAGCCATTAGTTATCAGGTGAGCGTATCAGGCCCATGGGCCTCTTGTTTTTCTTTGTTATTAAGCATCCACTGGGGGGTTAGGTTTTAGGACTTCAAACATGAAAAAACACAAACAAATATTTTATCCAATTTATCGGGTATTCTGTTCTTTTTTTTTTTTTTTTTTTTTTTTTTTAAGGTTTTTATGTTACATTTTTGTTTTGTTAACATGAATACATATTTCCATGTAACAAATACACTATGTATGTTTTTTTTTATACACTGGCATTAGGTAAAACCAAAAAGTACTGTTTAGTTAGGTGTCTGAATAATAAATAAATATGTAATGATTTTTTTTCAAGCAATTCTTTATTAGAAAGTAATTTTCAATATTTGATGTTCAAAATACCCAGTTGGAATGGCAGTTTAATTTTAGCTCACCTTGTAAAGGCCCAAGGTGAATTTAGCTTGTAATGTTTTCAGTACCTCAGAACCAATGAACCAGTTTGCCATGGATATAAGCAGATCAATCTAGTGTTAAAATTTATGTAAAATGTTTCTTATAAAGACTAGATATTATTTATTTATTTATTTATTTATTTATTTATTTATTTATTTACATGCATTTATTTATTGTGTAAAATAAAATGTTCTTATTCTTCTGTATTTAGGAAGCGTCTACATATGCTAACAGATTGTTTGGTGTGGTAGATTCCTACGTAAATGATACCCTTAGTGCAGTAAGTGAATGAAAATACATGCATGAAATTTTTCCATTCGGAACACCTGGCCTCACTTCCATTGTGGAAGTTCAACTTAATTTGACAGTTTTCAAAGTTTTTAATTTGTTTTTGGATTGTAATTTGGACATGGATTGGTATGTTTGTTTTTAATGTTTAGAAAAAAATATTTCTTCAAAGTGCCAAATTAAAAAAAATATTTCAATAGGGACTTTGAGTTATAACTGTTATGTCTGTCACTATAAAGTTTATATCTCTTGTTGGTATGAGGAAATAAAATGATTGCTATGCATTAACTGAACATTTCCTCCTAAAATAAAATTAATGATTGAGAAATTTCTTACAGACTAGAAACATTTAAATGATTTACCACTTGGATGAGCAATAAGGCCTTCTCTTAAGCTAATTACCTTTAGAAGACAGAGGGGGGTATTAAATTTGAGTTTCTGTCTGTCCGTCCTTCCTTCCATTCGTAAGTCCGAAATTCTTGTCCGCACAAATTCTCTAAAACAAAAAAAAAAAAACAGTATTTCATGAAACTTGGTGTAAAGCATCGACATTGATAGGAGATACACATATTGTTAACCCGAGATGGTTTGCTCATTTTCCTGAGAGTTATATCCCTTTGAACATAAGTGCAAATTACAAAAAAAAAAACAAAAAAACAAAAAAAAAAAAAAAAAAAAACCACCTAATAGCAAGGGATCATAATTCACTGAATTTACTTGTTCTTTTATCTTCAGTTGGACAGTGAGCTAGGTAAATGTACACCAGTATGGAACCTGTACAACTCTATCATTGTGACATCCTTATGTAGATACACCATTGATACATTGGTAAGTGTGGAGCATTTGTCAATCTAGGAGTTTTCAGGAGTGGACTTGTTCAAAAACTTTCCCCTACAATACCACAACATCAATATTTTTTCATTCATGTAATGTTAAATGTGGCACATCAATGCCTCAACAATAGGATTTTTTGGCAAAATGATGGATCAATGACTCCATGGCGTTATTCTAGAATGAAAACTGGTGGAGTGTTAATTTCAGTTAAATCTCTTTATCCCGAAATCCATAGGGAAAGGAAGAAAGGTTGACTGGAAAAATTTTGACTTGCCTGAAATTCGAGATAGAGGATTGAATGGCAATCAGAAGGGGGAGGGTTCTACATGTCGACTAGAAGTCATGCCAATGAAGATTCTATTCACTTAGTCAAGGCAGAGAAAACGGCTGACCTTTAGAAAGCAAACTGACAATTTCTCACACTAAGATCTGATTGAAATTTTTTTCTCCAATACCCAATATATTCCTGTTTTGTAAAGCTTTTATGTTAAAAATTATCCTAAAACTATGCCAAAAGTACATTGTTTGCATCCAAATGAGGTCACAATTTAAAATGCTGAAATCACAATCAAAGTGATATTGTGACATCATAGTGCATATGGTGAGACATTGAGAGGTACAGAGACAGAAAAATCTCACCCTGTTAAAACTAAAAAGGTGGGATTTTCTTGTCTAATATGGAAGACTACTGAAAATAACATAATCAATTTTTGTTGACGTTCTCACGTCAAATGATTATGACGCTATCAATTCAGCCTTTGTAAGTGAATATGACTTTGAGAAAATTGTTTGGTTGAGACAAGTAATCTCGCACTAGGGCGAGACAGAAAAATCTCACAAGGTTAAAAAGGTGGGATTTCTATGTCTCATATGTGTCTATACTCCTGTGTTGAATACAGATGGAGTGGTATGCATAGCTCAATGGTATAGCACTGGCCGATAGTGCTGGAGGTCCCAGGGTCGATTCCTGGTCCGACCTGTATTTTTTCTCCTTCCTGTTACAGTGTGGTGGCCAGTGTGACCCCCGGAAATGATGGACTGGCAATGTGGTAGCCATATAGTCCATCTGAGGGAATTTGGGTGAGATTTCCCACTTGGGACCGTGGGAAACTCAAAACTAATAGGGGAGGAATGTAGCAGTCTGGGTAGGTCAGTGGTAGAGCACTTGCCTATAGTGTGGGAGGTCCCCTGTCTGACCTTGCATTTTTTTCCTTCCTGTTGCACAGAATACATTCATCTGTCATTTATTGTTTCTTATTTTTATTTCAGAATGGATTTTGGTTTGCTTTGGGGTGGTGTATATTTTTCTTTGTTCCAAGTCTGATATTTTCAGTGAAGTTAGCCAAACATTTCAGAAGAATGACACACACCGGTGACTTGTAAGTATCATTTTCAAACTCTGCGAATCTATAAAAATAACAGAATACAAATTCCTGTGTCAGGCCATTCCAAGTGTTTCTGTGTTTAGCATCAAAAAATTTTTATTTCTATTATTGTTTTGCATAAAGGCAAGTACATTTTTAACTACTCAGTACTCATTTTCTGGGGTTTATACTTTTACGAATTTTCTAAATCTCTTGGGGTACACAAATGCATGCAGTGTTTAGTGGTAAAGGACAGTAACTAGTATTTAATAGGAGTCTTATTACGGTAAACAAAAATGGCAACATGGTTCGCAAGTCATACAGAATACAAAATCAAAATTAAAATGGTCAAACTGGTCCCACTTTGCAGGGTGACAAAAATGTTTTACAGGTTTCAGCAGGGTACATGGGGCTAAATAAAAAGCCAAAAAGCTATATAACTTATAATATGTATGTACCCATTTGTTCTTATGTAAGACTCTGTATCCAACATTCAGGGTGTTTAGGGGACCAAAAAATGTGAAAAAAAGTTAAAGTTGTTGTATATACAGGTTGTGCTAGTCTAGTCTTCCGACAGTTCTTGCAGTAAAACTGACAACTTCGAGTGCATGGCTTGGTTTTTTATTTTGATTTTGAGTAATTGAGTTATTGAAAGTATGCTCAGAATCCATTCAGGTTATTTTTAATGGCCTGAAACAAAATTGAAAAACCAATACCCAGTGATAAATTTCTGATAAAAGATCAAACATGTCCTTTCATTTGGACCAAAATAGAAAATAAACAAGCATGGTATATATAGTATGTACTTTGAAAAGTTAACTGAGGTTACTTCTGTCTTACCCGTGGGTACCTTTTAAGGAAAAAATTTTAAAGTTAATTTATAAAACAATAATGTTTACAGTGGTAAGGTCTCACCTGAAAAGATTCCATTACCTGATGTGATTAGGTAAGTTAGTGAAAAAAACTGCATTAACCGGCGCACAACCCTGTACCTCGCATCTCACCATTCACAGATTTGAGGATGTCAACATTGTTCCTAGATGGTTCCTAACACCTTAACTATTTTATAATTTATATAAAAATGCCTATCTATGCATTATTATCTTGCAGACAACATGTGACAATTAATGGCCCTGGTGAACTACAAATGCCCTATTTTCTAATTCTTTATAACCATTAGCACCATTTCATCCTTCCTCCTTGATTCCTAATCACTTTTTATCCACTCTCCTTGATATTTATATAAAAATGCCTATCCATGCATTTATCATCTTGCAGATAACATATGACAACTAATGGCCCTGATGAGCTGCAAATCCCCTATATCCTAATCCATTAGCACCAATTTATCCTTCCTCCTTGATTCCTAATCACTTTTTTTATCCACTCTCCTTGATATTTATATAAAAATGCCTATCTATGCATTTGTAACCTTGCAGACCTGTGACAATTAATGGCCCTGGTGAGCTGCAAATCCCTTATATCCTAATGCATTAGCACCACTACTTTTTATCCACAGTCCTCAGTTCCTTACTGCCACCTCTATTACACTACATGATACATCCATGATAGTAGATATTGGACAATACATCACATAACATTATATATTTATTGACCCCGGTTTCACAATCATTTCTTAAATAAGATTTTTCTTAACTTTATGTTGAAAATTTTGAAATCTGAATTATTTTGTTAGTTTTCAAGATAATCTTTATTTAAATTAACAAAGTAGAATTAGTAGATTCCATGCTACCAATTTATATCACACATCACATATAAGCTAAAGCAGTCTCCTATAAATTCCTTTATACAGTTAAACCTGCCATAGCAACCACCTTTATATAAAAACCTCTTGTCCATAAAGACAAGTTTTGTAAGCTCCAGTTTCTTAAAAGAATTTCTATATAAAAACCACCTGTTTATAAAATCCATTTTAGATGCCATGGGTGATTTTATATATGGTTTATGTAATTATATATATAAATTGACAAATTATAAAGAAATTATTGTGTTATTTTAGTTTACAATAGATAATAGTTTATGCTTAAAAAGAGAAAGCATTCAAGTAACATTTATAATATATACAGTAAAACATGTTTATAACAAAGCCCTGAGGACTCAATTTTTAACTTCAGTATAAAGCAACTTTGTTATATTGTTATACATAGACATATATAGAAGCGCGGCCTGGCCCAATATTTGACTTTCGTACTATCCATGTATTTGGTGCAAGCAGGTTCAGTATATTCCTGTTTGACTGTAGTGTGAAATGGATTCAAGAACAAGACCAGTCTTGTATAAACTTAAAATGCCTCCACAATGTCTATACATTTGTTAATTGGTTTTCTATGAGTATAAATACTTGTTGTACAATTATATTATTACAGTTTCTTGTTTCAGCTTAAACTTTTCTTTGATTTGAAGATAAAAATATAAAAATATGCATATACTCGGTACTGAATTTGTTGAGTAATCATTATCATAAAATTAAATGAACACCAAAATCATTGGCATTTGAGTACAACAGTTTTCTGCAACGTCTTTGCCTTGAAGGTGTTCATTAAAAACTAACACACATCATCACCAATAGGAGTTATTATGGTCATATGAAAATTTACAAACATCGCTGAAAAATAGCTATCCACATTGAAGTATGTAATAATGAGATATTCTGAGATACAAGCTATTTCCCATTATTTCTATATTTATGCTGAGAAAGTTTAAAATAGCCATTTACCATTACATTGGATTAGGATAATTGTAATTATCATCGAGACAATTTTTGACATTGAAATACATGTATGTTATGCCATTATTTTAGCCACCACACTGAAATACCCATGACGCCTTTACCCATGACTGTATCACCTGTAGGCTCAAACAATGATGGTGATGATAACATATCGTAAGTTATTACACAAAGATTGCCTCTTCATTCAAACTTCTGTATATCAGCACAGTCTTTTGAGCATGCTACAATGTCTTTTGTGCAACAATGCATCTTAAAGGCAAACTTCTGTTATATCAACAAAGTCTTGAGCATGCAACAACGCCTTTCATGCAAAAATGTCTCTCTAACACTTCTGGTAGATCAACCAGGTCTTGAGAACATGCAACATTGCTTCTTTAGGCAAATTTCATGTATATCAACAAAGTCTTGGGCATGCAACACTGCCTCTCTGAAAATTTCTGATATATCAACAAAATGTTAACCATGCAACATTGCCTCTCCAAGGCAAACTTCTGGCATATCAACTAAGTCTAAGGCATGCAACACTGCCTCTCTCTGATAAACTGTGGGATATCAGCCAAGTGTTAAGCATGCAACATTGCCTCTCCAAGGCAAACTTCTGGTATATCAACTAAGTCTAAGGCATGCAACACTGCCTCTCTCAGATAAACTGTGGGATATCAGGCAAGTGTTAAGCATGCAACATTGCCTCTCCAAGGCAAACTTCTGGTATATCAACTAAGTCTAAGGCATGCAACACTGCCTCTCTCTGATAAACTCTAGGATATCAGCCAAGTGTTAAGCATGCAACATTGCCTCTCCAAGGCAAACTTCTGGTATATCAACTAAGTCTAAGGCATGCAACACTGCCTCTCTCTGATAAACTGTGGGATATCAGCCAAGTGTTAAGCATGCAACAGTGCCTCTCCAGGCAAACTTCTGGTATATCAACTAAGTCTAAGGCATGCAACACTGCCTCTCTCTGATAAACTTTAGGATATCAGCCAAGTGTTAAGCATGCAACATTGCCTCTCCAAGGCAAACTTCTGGTATATCAACTAAGTCTAAGGCATGCAACACTGCCTCTCTCTGATAAACTTTAGGATATCAGCCAAGTGTTAAGCATGCAACATTGCCTCTCCAAGGCAAACTTCTGGCATATCAACTAAGTCTAAGGCATGCAACACTGCCTCTCTATGATAAACTGTGGGATATCAGCCAAGTGTTAAGCATGCAACATTGCCTCTCCAAGGCAAACTTCTGGTATATCAACTAAGTCTAAGGCATGCAACACTGCCTCTCTCAGATAAACTGTGGGATATCAGCCAAGTGTTAAGCATGCAACAGTGCCTCTCCAGGCAAACTTCTGGTATATCAACTAAGTCTAAGGCATGCAACACTGCCTCTCTCTGATAAACTTTAGGATATCAGCCAAGTGTTAAGCATGCAACATTGCCTCTCCAAGGCAAACTTCTGGTATATCAACTAAGTCTAAGGCATGCAACACTGCCTCTCTCTGATAAACTTAGGATATCAGCCAAGTGTTAAGCATGCAACATTGCCTCTCCAAGGCAAACTTCTGGTATATCAACTAAGTCTAAGGCATGCAACACTGCCTCTCTCTGATAAACTTTAGGATATCAGCCAAGTGTTAAGCATGCAACATTGCCTCTCCAAGGCAAACTTCTGGTATATCAACTAAGTCTAAGGCATGCAACACTGCCTCTCTCTGATAAACTTTAGGATATCAGCCAAGTGTTAAGCATGCAACATTGCCTCTCCAAGGCAAACTTCTGGCATATCAACTAAGTCTAAGGCATGCAACACTGCCTCTCTATGATAAACTGTGGGATATCAGCCAAGTGTTAAGCATGCAACATTGCCTCTCCAAGGCAAACTTCTGGTATATCAACTAAGTCTAAGGCATGCAACACTGCCTCTCTCAGATAAACTGTGGGATATCAGCCAAGTGTTAAGCATGCAACATTGCCTCTCCAAGGCAAACTTCTGGTATATCAACTAAGTCTAAGGCATGCAACACTGCCTCTCTCAGATAAACTGTGGGATATCAGCCAAGTGTTAAGCATGCAACATTGCCTCTCCAAGGCAAACTTCTGGTATATCAACTAAGTCTAAGGCATGCAACACTGCCTCTCTCTGATAAACTCTAGGATATCAGCCAAGTGTTAAGCATGCAACATTGCCTCTCCAAGGCAAACTTCTGGTATATCAACTAAGTCTAAGGCATGCAACACTGCCTCTCTCTGATAAACTGTGGGATATCAGCCAAGTGTTAAGCATGCAACAGTGCCTCTCCAGGCAAACTTCTGGTATATCAACTAAGTCTAAGGCATGCAACACTGCCTCTCTCTGATAAACTTTAGGATATCAGCCAAGTGTTAAGCATGCAACATTGCCTCTCCAAGGCAAACTTCTGGTATATCAACTAAGTCTAAGGCATGCAACACTGCCTCTCTCTGATAAACTTTAGGATATCAGCCAAGTGTTAAGCATGCAACATTGCCTCTCCAAGGCAAACTTCTGGTATATCAACTAAGTCTAAGGCATGCAACACTGCCTCTCTCTGATAAACTTTAGGATATCAGCCAAGTGTTAAGCATGCAACATTGCCTCTCCAAGGCAAACTTCTGGTATATCAACTAAGTCTAAGGCATGCAACACTGCCTCTCTCAGATAAACTGTGGGATATCAGCCAAGTGTTAAGCATGCAACATTGCCTCTCCAAGGCAAACTTCTGGTATATCAACTAAGTCTTACAATGTTTCCATAAAAACTCTGTTATAGCAACAATGTCTTGGGCATGCAACAGTGCCACTCTATGAAAAACTCCTGGTATATCAACCAAGTCTGTTAACTCAATATGGCACCATATCATGATTATAACTTCTCTGCACAATTTCAAAACTACCAAAACATTTTCTCCAAGCATGCAACAATTAAGTGATGCAGTACTATGAGATATTGAAATCTCCACACGGTACATGCATTACAGCCAGAACCTTGTACCTTAATAATTGACATGTAATAAGTTAATACAGTCTTTACAACTTCTTTTTCTTTGTGTATACTGCACTACAATAAAAAAAACTGTTTGTGCTTTGGTAACATATGCTTTGACCTCAGTGTACGAAGTAATTTTTTGCCAAAGAACAGCCATTTTTTTTTTTTTTGTCTGAAATGTACAGTAAAACCTCGTTATAATGCCCCTCGATAACATTGCCACCTCGCTTATCGCCACACTATTTTGAAGTCCCAAAATCCATTTTGTTTATGTTTTTCTTTATGAGCCTCCCTCAATTTATCGCCAAACCCCTTTATAACGCCAAAATATGACTGAACAAATGGTGGCGATAAATCGAGGTTTTACTGTATAAAGGGAGATAAGCATGTCTTTTGCAATTTCATTGTGTCAAGGTAACATCGGTAAGATCTAGTGGTATGTCACATGTTAGTAACTATTAAACAAATCATTGATAAAACATGTCAAATTTTTTTATAGCTAGTGCCTAGCTATGAACCACTTTTATGGGGGCTCCAAACTTTCGGTTATACCTCTATTTAGCAACAACATATAATCGACAAAAAAGATAAGGACCACATCAAAAACATTGTTTAATTTTGTAGAACGTAAATCATATCATGTCATATTCACACTTCTCATAACTTCATTACGAGGATTTAATTTCATGCACAAAAAATTAACTTCATAACATTGTTTGAAACAAAAAAAGAATATAAACAAAATACGGATGATTTTACATTTTCAGTTTTAGGATTTTTATTTCAAATTTACAATGGTCCCTAACTTTTTTTGTTACTTGTATTTCCAGTCTTGTATGTACTTTAAACATACAAATGTAGTTAACAGATCATGGCAGCACCTCTCACCATCTACTAGGTTGGAATCCCACTTGGGCAGCTTCTAATGTTAGAAAGTTTGTAAATTTCCTTGCTGAAAGTTGGTAATTTTTTTCTGATGACTTGGGTTTCCTTCGATAAAGCAAAAACAAATCTTGTCCTGGTTGCAGTTAAAACACCATTTTTCCACTGCACCATTCAAGAACTAACGGCCTCAATATAAGTGAAAAATTCTTGACTGAGAGATAAAGCACCATTAATCCACTCCACATATTCAAAAGATCCAAATATGTTTACTCATTTCTGTGATCTTAGTATAAGTCTTACTCTAATGTAGAGGGGTAATGAAGTTTTACCCCTAGGTAGAGGGGTAATGAAGCTTTTCCCCTAGGTAGAGGGGTAATGAAGTTTTACCACCATGTAGAGGGGTAATGAAGTTTTACCCCCAGGTAGAGGGGTAATGAAGTTTTACCCTAGGTAGAGGGGTAATGAAGTTTTACCCACAGGTAGAGGGGTAATGAAGTTTTACCCACAGGTAGAGGGGTAATGAAGTTTAACCCACAGGTAGAGGGGTAATGAAGTTTTACCCTAGGTAGAGGGGTAATGAAGTTTTACCCACAGGTAGAGGGGTAATGAAGTTTTACCCACAGGTAGAGGGGTAATGAAGTTTTACCTACAGGTAGAGGGGTAATGAAGTTTTACCCACAGGTAGAGGGGTAATGAAGTTTTACCCACAGTTAAGATTCCTTCAATTATTGTAAGACAGGTGATTCCAGAGTAATGCAGGATACTGGAGATGCCCATTGGAAACCACAAACTTTTTCACACTAGCATCTGTCCCAAGTGGGATTTAACCTTTAGTCTTGGTGATGAGAGGTGTATTGATTTTCAAGCCAGGATTTTAGACCACTCTGCCACCAATGCTTTACTAACTTTAGTTCATGTATATTTATATAAACATTTGTAGGAGACAGATGAAGACAGACCCTGCAGCACAGTTTTATTTATCAGATTTAATCTATTAATATTTATTCTCTTACAGAGACCATTATTTAAGAAAAGTGGTAAATTTTCTATTTTGCTTTATTTTGCAGTTTTTCATATCTATTTAGAAACTAGAAAGATGTATATTTATAGCCCGCCACAGTTATAGTGGCTAGGTATTTGGTGATACCCTCCATTTTCAGTGATCAATGTGCATCTGTCCACTTGTCTGATCCATGGTTTCTGAAAAGATCAGAGAAAAAGAAAGTGGGGGATATTAAATTTGAGTTTCTATCCATCTAATATTTATATATCGAACATTTTGCGTTAAGTTTAAAAGTAAAAAAAAGTTGATATAGGTTGATCTTGATCTTTTTGTGTTAAGTTTAAATGTATAAAACACTGATATATGTTGTCCATGATCTGTTTGCAAAATACACAGAAAGTCTATTTTGTTATTAGGGTACCGGTAATTGTTAGGTGCATACTGCGATATGTTACTTACTGGTACAAGTATATGCGTTATTTAAACTGGCCAGTGTTTATTGTTTATAATCTCTTTGCCATCAGATTCTTGATGACTTATTTGATGTTATTCAATAAGTTTATTCAGAAAATATTTTTTAATATTTTTAGCCGTGTATATGGGTGAGGATTATAAATTGTGTTGTATTGTTTGTTATGTTGATATTGTTAGGATTTTACGGACAAGAAAAACAAGCAACTGTTTTCACTTTGCTTCTTCATTTTGAAAAATTCAGGAATATTTTTACATCTTCTATAGGGAAAGTGGAAACACTTGTTTTCCTGGTTCTTGCCTGAATTTCAAGTACAGTTTCAATTACCGGAAAAATGTCATTGCTTTTGGAAATTTGATTTGTTTTAAGTGTTTTTCTAACTGCAATGTTGATGGTCATCACCATGATTTATAACATTGTGTAGCCATTATTAGTAATACTTAAAATAGTCTTATACTGATATTTCATTTTTTTATAAACACATTTAATTTGTTCCTGTCACTGACCTTTTTCAAGAATACAAGAATTCATTTTTCTGATTTTTTTTTTTTTTTTTTTTTTTTTTTTTTTTTGTAAAAAAAAAACAACCCCTATTTTCCATGCATTATTCTTAAATTTTCCACAAGTAATATTAGGAAAAAATGACCTAAAATATAGGAATTTCATTAGTTTTTTTTTTTCAATGTTCATATTTTTATATTAGTAAATTTCACAATTTTATGTCTTTTATTGTCACTTGATGTTTCAGTTTAGGGCAAGGGTAAGGAGATGACATTTATTTTTATGATTCAAATTGTTTTAATTAAAATTTTAACTTGAAGTCAGTTGTAAATTGTTGATTTTCCATTTTATTGTTTAATTTCAAGTATTTAGATATTTGATTTTTTGTTTGGAAAGTTCAAATATGTCCTGAGCCAAGGTAGGCTAATCATGAAAATCTATCCCAACCTTATGTATGCTCATAATAAAATCTTTCTTCAGAGCATATTAAATTTTCCCCTGACTCTATGGATCATTGCAGGGCTCTCGCTGACTTGTTTTGGGGCCGATATTCTGTCCCATTCATAATTTAAAATCATATGGTATTTTCAAAGTCACTTAGCTAATTTTCAGTCACTTAGCTAATTTTCACAATTTTGGAAATTTCAGCTTCAAGAACAGTATTTTCGAGTTTTCCGAATTTTGGCTATTATGATGATTATTTTTACAATTGCAAGGGCCCTGGCCCCATTCAAAATAGGCTGAGGGAGAGCCAGTGCATTATCCTGATGTTTATCTACATGACATGAACCAACCAAGAAAACACAAAGTTTCACTTTCATAGAACACAAACACCCCTGAATTTTTTGCCAATACCTACTCATTAATTAGTTTCTCCATGTTGATACATGGCTGCATATATTCCTCTTTTCAGACAAGTTATTGTATGATCACGCTACTGGACCTATGACACTGGTAGTGCAGTGACCTCTTACAGACTAGGTTCCAATTCTACCCAGATAGACCCTAGTGTGTGTGTGAAAAAGTTTGTCAGTTTGCTTGCTTAAGGTTGTGTTTTTCTTAGGGCACTAGTTACTCTACCATTTAACTGACCACCTCCAAAAAGGTGAGGATTAGCATTATGATTAATGGTGTCTTGTACTCCAGCCAGGTTTGTTTGGATTACATTCAAACATGTCTTTAAAGGCCACCCAAGGGAACCAGTAAAAATGGCCTTTATGGGCAGGTGGCCTTTAAAGAACAATAGGGATAAAATTCTACTGGCCTTAATAAGAAAGTAACCCTTATATAGAGGTGGCCTTTAAGGCAGGTTAGACTGTAGTTAATTGGTATTTGTGACCAAGAGCTCAGCATCACGATATAAAAGTCACAGTTCTTTTGAATGGGAACTTAAAATAAACGAGGTCCCGTGTCATGGTAGATGTGGACGATAAAGAATCCTGCTGTATAATGCCATCAGCGCATCACACAGGCAAAATTTCTGCACCTTTGCCAATAGTTGGGGATGTCACAATATAAGTGATATATTCTTGACTTGGAGGTAAAACACCATTACTCAACTTGACTTTCTTTGAAAAATTGATATAAATGGTAATTCCAAAGAAACCTTCAGAGTGTACCTTTGCAGTGTGCTTAGAGCAATGCAGGGAGGTTTCTTTAATGTGCCTAGTCTACACGGGTATCGTTTTTAAGTTCTCTTCCAAAGGACCCAATGGCTTTCATTAAGCTACATGCTGAGTGCTTAGCAAAACAACATTCTCTACCAATTACTTGGTCAGACACAGCCGTGGTTCGAACCCAGACCTGTATATGCAGCGAGCACTACTAAAAATTATATACTATATGTGTGGTTTCCGTCCCTACTTGAATCAGCATCCAAAATTGACTAGAATAGATTTGTATTTTAAATTTCAGAAGGAGGAGACATTGAGCAGACAAAACTCAAGTGGTTGGTTATAATTTACATTGTCCATATTTGTTGATTCAGTTTTACATGTTATGATGGTTTTTATTACTGTAAATCTGGAAATTTTTGCATCGACTTTTCGCTAGTGGGTTACATTTCATTATTTATATCCACATTCCTTTATTTCTACATTGCCAAGTACTAGTTATTATACCCCAGCTTCAAAAAAGAGGGAGTGGTATACTGGTTAACCTCTGTTCGTCTGAAACAAAAATTTTCGTAACAGTTTTTTCAGCAACTACTAAACAAAGCCAGTTGAATTTTTATGTGCGAGTACATTATGAGGTCCCATGCTGCAAGTACCTGTTTCAAGTCTGCCAGACAGCTACTTCCTGTTTATCGACTTAGTTTAATGTTTGACATTTACGGTCAATGTTTTAAGTTATAAGCAGGAAGTTACTAAATGTTGATAGATCACATTGAATTTACATATTAGAGATTGTTTAATTTCTGTGTTTTGTTAATCTCATGAATTTACATTAACAAACTTCTAAAAAAATCAATAATAAAAACATGAAAATTTCACGATTTACAGTAGTTCTGTTTAACAATAGTTAATTTGACATTGTTTTAGCTGCTAGTAAAACTGTTGGATTTACTGTGTTTGTGATGGTGATTTACGCAAAATATTGTGCCATCTAACTCTTTAGAATTTGTTGATGGTTTTGATATGTTTACCATATTGTTAATTGATGGTCATAATATACCAATTTTGATTGTTAGATTCATACATTTATTTTATTTTTGTTTTACTGGTTAACCAGTCATTTACATGCTAAATGGTCATTAAAGTTGATGGTTTTTTCAATATTTTAAAAATTTAGTTTTGATTTGTTAATTATTTATAATAATATTGATACAGAGACATGCAAGAAGTATTCGGACACTTGTGATACTTGTTATACACATGGACAAATGGCGAAAAATTCATCGAAATTGACCAAGAAATAAGTTTTTGAGAATTTTTTTTAAAATATATGTTTTTTTATGAAACAAAGAAGGATTTTACAAAATGTCCGAAAACTTCTTGCACGTCTCTGTATAACTTGTCCCTTACATTGCATAGGTAACCACTGCAATCAAGGCATTTATAAATACAAAATGGGTAGTCATTTTAAATCTAGAATTCTGAGACATGCCTGGTAAATGTTACATGTTTTCTGTATAATTTAATTTAAAAATTAGTTTATTTTTGTTTTAGCACTGTTTTAAAAGTTTGAGTATATACCGGAGATAGCCAGGGAAGCCACAAGTTGTTTAAATTATATTAAATAATCATATTTTATGTTTGTCTTATTTTTATACAGATTATGATTGTGTCTGTTTATTTCATTTCAGGACCAATTCCAAGTCCTTCATCAGAGGGTAAGTACATACATGTATATCTCATGCATGTACATATTTATTATGAGCAGACATGGCTGAGTGGTACTATAACTGGCTTCCGAAGTGCAGGGTTGTAAGTTCAAACCTCACTCAGGACTTGGAAAGTTTCTGAGATGATTTTCATCTCCTACCCATATTAGAGCCGTAAAAAGCTCATTATCAGAATAGTCTTTCGAATGATAATCAAAACCAAGGTCCCGAGTCTCAGCGCATGCTAAAGATATCTCTGTAGACTTCCAAAAAGAATAGGCCACCTGTGGCCGCTACAGAGGACGCTTATAACTAGAAACGAATGAAACAGTCTGAGCAAGAAGATAAGATATAGCTCATAATTATATAATGACATTCACACCAATGTAAAGATAATTGACGTCATATTCTGATTTATCTCAACTCTATAAGCCCTGGACCCATTACTAAACAGGCAATGGGCTGTCCTATTTACCAGAGACCTTTCACACCCGCTATTTACCAGAGACCTTTCACACCCGTATGTTCTTTTAATTCCACCTTTCAATCTTGATCTGCCATACATTTATTTATTTACTTATTTATTTGTTTATTTTCAGAAATAAAGTTGGACATTCAGACTTGGGAACGGCGAAAGCACCTGCTTATTCAGACAACTGGTAGACAGTGATATTTTTGCAGACATGACAATCGTATAACCCAGATCAGCAGCAACAAAAGCAATACAAATTGTCCAATTACCTGGAATGATAGAGAGAACAATATTATATGACATGATAGAGAGAAGAGCTGTGATATGATAGAGAGAAGAATAAAGTAACATTATGCGCATGTCCTTATGTTAAGATGTGAATATTGATAAAATAATGATAATTTTTGTAAATTGTATGATTTAAGTTAAAACATTCCTAATTGTTGGCCATTTGTATATATGAATGATATATAGGGGAACAACATTGACGTGTCTGCTTGGCTTTTTATTAGAAATATTCAAATAGGAGAGTCCACACAGGGATGGGTACTGTTAGGATTCTCAGTTAATAATAATTTATTCACAATGCACTTGAAGTCGAAAATTAAAATGTATGATCTCTATACATATATGCAATCATCCATGATAACCAATAAATGAAAGGTCAAGCGGACAGGTCGGTGTTGTTTACCTTTACAGTGTGTGTGTGTGTGTGTGTGTGTGTGTGTGTGTGTTTTATAAAAGTATTTTTTTTAATATATAATTGTGTAAATAAAAACAGGTATGTGATAAATTCAAATGGAAATGATCTCTCTATGTTAATTTGGATATTTCTGCATATGTGTAATTATATTAACAAAATTTCACAAAATTTAGATTTATAAAGAAAATCAGCCAGTGTGTGGGTGTGTGTGTGTGTGTGTTATGGTAATTAAAGGAAGTTTTTTTAATGAGCTAGGATGTAATTTGAATGATAGATGAAAATGGTGATTTTTCTATCAGTGAATTACATAAATATTGTCTTTTGTACTGAGTGGTGCACATCAGTATATACCAGTCACATATTTTTTTTTTTTTTTATGTGTAGAAATATGAGTCTAATGTCCAAGATTGCCATGCCATAGTAATTTTACATAATTTTATAGTGAACAGGAACTTTTGTTGCAATTTTTTTTTTTTAATTTTCATTTTCACCAGTTTCAATTTCAAATGTACATGTTTTTATGAGCTATTTTGTAATTTGCAATGCATAATTTGTTTTAATTTTTATTTGTATTTTCTTCAAAAATTTCTTTTTTTATATTACCAAGTAAACTGATTTTAATTTATAGCTGAAAGATATATGGAGTTGTCTCCCCTTAGGCTGTACATCATTTCTACACTTGCCATCTGACCAGTGTTTCAGTCTAACACACAATTACGCAAATTGAATATGCAGCCATCATATTTTTTTAACATGGCAGAATTTACAAAAAAGAAGCCTTGTCAGTTGTGTTTATTACAAGATATGCATATTGCAGTTAGGTTACTGTGACATACATATTTTAATTTATTGATAAAAATCTAAAAAATCTAGTCTAATTTTTTGTTACATTTACAAAATTGTATTTTATTTCAGCAAATTAAATATTGTATGGTCTTCCATTACAAAGTACATTGAAATGTATATCAAATTAAAATTTTATTTAACATAAATCCAGTTCATTAGGAATCTAAATTGTTTACAAATATTACCATTTTATTTCATAAGCAATTTCAAATGTGAATTTGTTTTTTACAGCATGGTGCTAGCTTTTTGTGTCACAAAATATTAGTTTTTGGGTCTAATATGGTCCAATAATGAAAATTAAGCAGGTTTTATATTTGCTATGCTGTGATGTGCCCTTTTACCCAATGGACCCTTAATATATTGGCCAAATGGTCTGAAGTACACCCTTACAGATCGCAGTACCTCTCACTACTAGGGTAGATCCTAGTGTAAGACAGTTTGTCAGTTCCTTTATTGAAGGTTGGTGGTTTTCATCAAACACTCCTATGTCTTCCACCATGCCTGAACTAACCAACGCCTCCAAATAAATGAAAGAATCTTGACTTGTGCAGAAAATTCCATTACTTCACTCCGCTCCAGCTTGTACCTGCTTAAATTTTTTTTTTTTTTTTTTTTTTTTTTTTTGTTCTAAACTTTACGCAATATTGAATCAAAATTGATGTAGCATATATCTACTCGGAGATATTCCTGTTTCCTTTGTAGCTTTGATTTGTAAAGATAGACAATGTCCCATTTTGCTTTAGTCTAGTTTGAGAGTATTGGTATTACCATTGTTTCTCAATGCTCAGGAAGAGATCCATGTTTTCATTAACTTGATTTTTATTAATTTAATTGTTATTGATTTCATTTTTATCATTGAAATGTTTTGGTTTTTTTTTTTTTTTGCCAAATAATATTTTTGCAATTGCCACTTCTTACCCAATAGGTGCTAATTTGACACTCCATAATCAATCTGGTCATAATTATATTTCCTTTTTACTGTTTATTAAGTTCCATCATGTTAGAGCTTGAATTGGTATTTTAATATGTTGCCATGGTTTCTAGTGTTTTGTGGGTTTGTTTTGTCTAAATATATTGTTGTGATGTAATTTTGTGGACTCTCAAAAGAAAGTAGTGGTTTTCATTAATTTATAGACATAATTTATAGTGCAATGTAAAATGCAATTAATGATTGAGACTTGTAATAACTTATTTTACATGGTTTTGTAATATGTCATTTCTTATAACCAGTTAAGTTTACTTATGTTTACAAGTAAAGTTCTAATTTTTTATGTACAGCTAATTAAAACTTCATCAGTCGTCTCCCCTGTTTTCCTAGGAATTTCAGCCATTAGCAAAGTGATATAAGCCTCAATTTAAGCTAAAGGCTCTCCACTTCTTTAAGCTTCTAATTGCTTCCAATATTTTCAGTCTTGTCTGCTGCACTGAAGCCTACATGTTAACAATGACTGGAGTATAACTTGAGGAATTATGATTGAATTTGATATCGCAAACTTAATTAGTCTGTATACTGTAAATTGTGTTGGTTAATTTTCGTAAGAATCCTCATTTCCATGGTAACTGTATGCTTTTATTTTAGCAGTGGTCAGTAGAATTGCATAAGGATAAGTATGGACACAAAAAAAGTTTGGAAAACTTGAGATAATCCCAATTTATCCCAACTCATTCCTGCAGGGGTGGAATTATATCAAGATATTTGCAAAATTTTGGTACATGTATATATATAAAAATTTAATTCTAATGAAACATTTGCAAAAGCTTTATTTGCACATCTTGTTTTTTGCAAATTTCTTTGAAATCAAAACTTAACACACAAAGTTTCCTGATACACAGTACATGTATATATATAGATTAAATTTTATTAATATATTTGCAAAAGCTTTATTTGCACATCTTGTTACTTTCAAATTTATGCCAAATTAAAACTTAATTAATAGGCAAAATTTCTGAATTCACAGTACATGTACAAAATGTATATATGTATAAAGCTATACACAAATGTGCTTTAATCTTCTACAGTCCGTCCATTGTGTAAGAATAGTACACATTTGACTACATTTCCCAAGATATTTTGAAGAATAAACTGTATTTAAAGTAAGATATGATTTAACTAGCATGTTTTAGAATCCCAAATCATAAAAAATGTCATGATCATCTGAAATCCAATTATTTTGATCTGATTGAATGACAAAAGCACAATCTGTGTGTGGGTGTGTGTGTGTGGTACATTTGCTTTAATCTTTTCTTCTTTTTTTTGTAAAAAATTCATTTTGGTTTTTGTTGTATTCAAAATTTCAAGACATTCCAAGACATTCAGATTTACTTGCCTTATTATTATAATTTCTTTTATTTGACCAAATGTACATTCCATTTAAAAGATTTTCCAAGCAGCAAGACGTGTTTTATATAATGATAAATTTTTATTTTACACCATGTTTTTAAATAAAAATATTTTTATTATTATTATTTTTTTTAATTATTATTATTATTGATTTTGGAAAAATCTAAAACTCATTCATTTCTGTTTTTTTTTTTTTTACAATTTTAAAAACCAAAGTACAGAAAAAAATAATGTTAAATATAATATTGCCAAAAGTATTTAAAGTAATTTTTCATGAATCTCTCTCTTTGGTTTTGTTTAGTGTTTTTTTTTTTAGAAATTACTCAGTCCTTTGATTTCATTTTTTAGCTAATTTTCTTTTTATTAGATATTTAAAAAGATTTTTTACTTCAATCCATCCAGGAGCTTTTCCTTGTACATAGCAAATTTTGAATTATTTTTAAATTGAAATCAAAATTGACATTCAAAAATAAAAACGATACATTGTACCAATGGCAATAAGGAACTTGATTATTGTTGAATAAATTGTTTGTTAATTTCATTACTGTGTTGTTGTTTTTTGACTCCACCTTTTAGAGAACAAGGGGAAATTAATAAGAACTTATAAGTTCCATTCAGACACTTCTTGTCCAGAGTAATTCTCCAAAAACTAAAAAAACACAGTTAAACAAAACTTGCAATTAGTAGAAACCACTAACATTGATCGGAGATGGGCATATTATTAACAGGAGTTATTTTGCTCATTTTCTAATGGTGTTTAACGTTTCAGTCAAGAATATTTCACTTATATCAAAACATTACCAGCTATAGGCCAAGGTGCAGAAATTTTGCCTGTGCATTGTGCTGATGGCATTATACAATAGGGTTCTTTATAGTGCCATGCCTACTGTGACACAGAACCTCATTTATTTAAAGCTCCCATCCTAAAAAATTGTGACTTTCATTTCCTAATGTTGAGTGCTTGACGAAAGAACAGTCAATACCCACTTTCAAGTCTTAGGAAATTTTAACCATATTTTAATTAAGGTACAACAAATGAAAAATTTCAAAGAAATTTAAATATAGATGCAACAGGCTTAGAGTGAAGTGATCTTCAATATGACTTTAAATTTATATATATATATATATATATATATATATATATATATATATATATATATATAATATATTGAAAACTAACAAAATTATTCAGATTTCAAAGAAATTTAAATATAGATGCAACAGGCTTAGAGTGAAGTGATCTTCAATATGACTTTAAATTTATATATATATATATATATATATATAATATATATATATATATATATAATATATTGAAAACTAACAAAATTATTCAGATTTCAAATTTGATGGAAAAATCTTGGTTAATTAAGAAATGATTGTGAAACTGGGGTCTAATCTTTCAAAATATTGAAGGCATTGCATTGAATTTATCAGTGATGAAACTGTATCAGCATAATAGTTCTAAAATTAGAGAACAGAGTTTCAGCTAGAATTTTTTATATAATATGTTATCTTGTGGGATTTGTGAATTATACCATTCCATTTTATTGCAGAAAGGTACACATAAATTGTAGCAAAAAGAAAAAGAAAAAAAGAGTTATCTCCCTTTAGCTGATCATAAATATAAAATTTGGAACACAGTAAAATAGTGAGGTGGTTGTGCAATGCAATTTATTAAAAGATTGAATAAAAATGATCATCAAAAAAGTAATATAATGACAAGACACCTCCAATCACAGAACACCAAGTTAACAAAGAAATATACCCAATACCAGTTGAACAGATTTTTATGTTCAAATCACATATTTTTCACTTATATCGAGACATTATTTAAATTTTCAGCCAAGTAATAATAATCTTGTTCAAGGGTGTAGCACACAATGTTGTTAATAGGTAGTTTGTCCTCAACATATAAGCTCACCAGACCAGTGGTTATACTCATTTTATTTATTTGAAACAACCCATCCCACAACCACCACTATCCTTCACCCCCCTTTGGATGGAAGGCCAGTCCATTGCAATTTCAAATTTAAAACTAATTGGAATTTCCAAAATTTTATATTGATGGGAATATTTAATATTTTATTTTCAAACTTTAAAAAATCAAACTTAAGATTTAAAAGTTTTGATTTCAAAACAGAATATCTCCTATTTAAATGTATTAAATTATGGTAATATTTAAAGATTTTATTTGAAAAGTTTTTCAAAAACTTAATGTAACTGAATATTTAAATTTTTAATTTCAAAACAAGATATCTATTTTAAATGTTACTCTAAAATGTAATGAAGATGTCGTTATTTTATATTTAACTTTTAGAACCTTTAACTAAATATTTCAATTTTTAATTTTAAATAAAAACAATGATAGGAATATTAAAAAATCTTATTTTCAAACTTTTAAAAAAGATGTAACTGAATATTAAAATTTTAAAAGAAAATATCTCCCTGATTTAAATGTCCAAATGTAACAATGATGCCAATATTTTTATATTTTATTTTAAAACTTAAAAAAAATGTTGGCCCTCAGTTCACAATTTAAAATTTGTTAAATGTAACAACAAAATTTTAGGCGTTTAACTTTAATTATCACACTGAGGATTTGATAATCACGTAGACGGAACACTAATTATTTGTATCCATTATTCATTAATTTATTGTTTCATTATCAAAGTCGTAATGGGTCACGGAGCATTGTGAATTATCTTGGTTGATTTAATCTTGATTTAGTGTGTATCAGGTTAGAATAAAATTTGAATATGCATTGAGTCTAAATAATGACACAAAATTTGACTTTAAAACATATAGAATTCTTGTAATAATGGTTATGATTATGCACATAATTTATAAGTATTTGTTTATTTTGCGTCAAATGACGCCATGAAATAATTTGGATAGGAGTTAATTTTTAAGGATTGTTTTGTCTTATATTCCAACAAGAAAACAATATGAACTATGACAAATGAAGACAGTGTTTGTTTATTATTATTTTTATAAAAATGTCTTCATTACTGACTTTTAATTAATTTTGATGACTGAAATAATTTGAATTTTATTTAAAAACTCAACATGGGTTTACTGAAATAATTTGAATTTTATTTGAAAACTCAACATGGATTTAAAAATTCAAATTTTTCTACTGCTCTCTGTGACAATTTGTGTTTGCGGAGCAGTAGATCCTGAATTGACTGCTGAAACTTTGACAGATTCTGCCGGAAATTCTGCAGATGCTGATAGTAAAGTTACATTTGCCGATCTTCCTATGGCAAGCTATTTAGCTTCCAACGATACATATTCAGACACTGGTGTTGAATGGTGGTACAATTTTGCAAATTTTTTCATCGATGATATTGTTTTTCCAGAAGGATTTCCTACCAGTGAGTATTTTAGTACTTTATTTAGTACTTGTGAACATCAGAGAGGGTGATTTTATATGAAAGAAGTTTTTATAACCCCACAAACGAAGTTTAGGGGGGTATATAGGAAACACCCTGTCTGTCTGTCAGTCTAGTTGTTCATCCCAATATCATGTCTACTCAATATCTTCCATGTTTATGGATAGATTTTGATGAAACTTGATGCAAATGTAAACCAACATGAGTCGAAGTGTTGCATACCAAATTTATGTTCATAAGTCAAAGGTTAATGTTGCAGGAAAACATTAAATGTTGGGGGGGGGGGGGTGTTGGCTCTCAAGAGACAGTTCTAGTTGTTTTTCCTCTTAAAGATTAAAAGTTTCCATTTGAATGTTATTTCCTTAAAACACGATGTATTTTTTTTAAAATTATATTTTGCTAAATTGTAATCACATAACAAGAGAATCCTCAGTTTGTGAAAAATTAGTGTAGTAATGCCCTTTTATGTTCCAGTCAAGAGATCTATTTCATATGACAGATTTAATAAAATTTGCTTTTTGTACCTGTTGCAATATGAAATTTATAGAAAATGAATACCATTTTTCGCTGGCCTGTCCAAAATATATATTATTAAGACATCGATACTTACAAAAATATTATTGTCATTGGCGGCCAAATTTACAAAAGTTTTATTGTTTGATGGGGATAAAAGGAAAAAGATTGTTACCAATGTTGCAAAATTAATATTAATGCATTTAAGTTAAGGTTAAGTGTTGTGTCAAATATATAGTTTTATCTAACATTAGACTAGTTTTTCTATTGATTTGACGAAATACAAGTTTTATCGAACACGTATGATACAGGATCTTGTATTATTATATAGCAATATATGCTTCGCAAAGAAATTAAATGTTAAATCCCGAGGTGTTAGCGTGCAATATATACCGATATTTGCACGCTAACTTTGTTCCAGTCCAAGGTTTCCCGAATCAATTTTTTCATATTGCACGATCTGTCACATTACTTTGTTGTTTATGATGTCATACGATTGTTGTTGACGTCATCGCTGTGTTGTTTGTCATATTGCACTAGTTTTTGTATTCATTTACAAGAACTAGCGTAATATTTATGAATTGTACAACAAAATGGTATTTTACATGAAATACTTGACGGAAGTTAACAAAATTTATTTTGCTATATAATAAAAGGGTTATTGAACTGATATTGTGAAATATTGTCCCTCGTTGACTCGGGACAATAATTCACAATATCAGTTCAATAACCCTATATTACCACACTGTGGTGAGACAACATTGGCAGTAAAGAACACGTGCACTTCTCATTGTGACATCATTTGGAAATCATTACTACAGAACATGTCATAACATAGTTCAGTGGTTTTCTGTGGTAAAATGTATTTTTTCACATAAAGTATTGTTTTTTTTTTTATTTTAAATAACCTAATTGGAAATGTTAGATAGAAATATCATATACACACTGTGTATATAATATGTATGTATCCTGTGCATTATAATCAATTATCATTGTTATAGCTGTAAACCTGATTGTAATATGTTTAATAATAATAAACTTATTTGAAATTGAATCATATCAAAATGGTTAAGCCTGGAATTGTGGAAAAACACATAGGTACCTAGGGAATGGATTTTAAGCATTTTATATTAAAAAATTCTTATCACATATATAAAAAGAGTATGTGATACAATGTTTTTATAAAATGCTTAAAACCCATTCCCTGGGTACCTGTGGAAAAAAGACATACGCCAAGAAAACCACTGATTTGCAGCAGAGCAAATTCGCATTAGAATCTGTCCTGAGTGGGATTCACACCTAGGTAGTAGATGGAATGGTTTGAAGCTAAAAATGTGTCTTATGTCTTGGTCAAAAATATTTTACTAACATTAATTGTAATAGATCGAAGTTAAACTCTGAAGTAGTCAAGGCAACAAAATTGGCCAAAGAAAAACCATTAACCTTCAGCAAGCGAACTTGCAAACTTTCTCACACTAGGATCTGTCCAAGCCGAATTAAAGCCTAGTTGGTACCAGGTGCTTGACCTATAGGCTGTTACTTTAGACCACTCAGCAACAAGAGGGTCTATGTTGTGAAAAAGGACAACCAGTAGCCCAAAATGTTTCGGAACATGCTATGTAAACATTTTTCACAACAAATAAAAACCTCAACTTCATGCCAACATTAATTATTATCAGTTGCTATATATTTGAACCAAAGTTTAGTTAACAGCTTTCTCCTGGTTTTTTGTTTAATTTTGCTTTTAATTTCAATTTTTAGGCACCATAGGAAAATATTTAGATGGTTCCCTAATTACAGAACTAACTACAAAATACAATGGTCTGGTTGTAAGTATTTCATCATGCATTAATTAACCCTCGTCGTGGGGGACTCTATTATATGTGGGATGTTATCTAAAATAGCCAGCATTCTGTTTTTGACCTCAGTGATTTTGTTTGCTTAAAATTACTACCTAGTAAAGGTAATTTACCCTTGCGAAAAATGACTAAAATTTCCCAATTTATTTACTAAAATTCCCTAAAACAATAGTGATGCACTGAGAAATTAAATCTAATTGTCCTTGCCCTAAATATATCAGATAGTTTCATTGGTCCAAAACCAGTAAATCTTGGTATTTCCTTATTCTTGCTATTTCTCAGAAATTTCTAATTTTTTACTTGTTTCCATCGGCTGGAAATTTAAGTGGTTCAAGAGAAAACTATGATAGTCCAATCTTGATCCTAGAACCATTTCATTTATCAACCTCGGGCCTTTAGGATCATTGAGTTTTTTAAGCTTAGAACATTGGGACCATAAGATTTTAAGCTGTAATTCTTGGGACAAACTTTGAACCTTGAGGCCAGTTCCATTCATTTATTTATTTATTTATCATAGTTAATTTTTTATGTATTTTATTCATTCATTTATTTATTTTCTTTTTTGATTGTAGGTATTTGGAGAGTTTGGAGGATTTGTTATCTTCCTTTTGATTGGTTTCTTCTTCATCTTTATCTTCCCTCTGATTGGTTTCTGTTTCTGTTGTTGTCGTTGTTGTTGTGGTAACTGTGGTGGTGACATGATGCAGAAGAAAGAAGATGCTGAAAACAACTGTAAAAGAAGAACTTATGTAGTCATACTGCTGGTTCTTATAATGACCACATGGTAAATATTGGCTATATGAAATTGAAAAAAAATCAGGGGCCAAACCAAAACTGTGATGGCGTGCTTTTGATCTTCCAAATATTAGTATTATGCTGAACCAACTGAACAACTATTGTACCAGGTCCTTTCACCATATCTCTCTTTCATTTTTTTAGCTCACCTGACCAGCCAAGTGAGCTTATGACATGATAGTTCTTGTCTGTTTGTCCAGGTGTATGCTAGTGCATGTGTGTACAACTATAACTCGGAGAGATTTCCATCACACACCATAGCTCATTTTTTTAATATTCATTTTCATGATATGAGTACATATTGTAGTTCTCATTCAAATGCCAGGTGAGCATTAAGGCCCATAGGCTTCTTGTTTTATTTCTCTACCCCAAGTCAACCTGTTGGTCAGCCACATCTTAGAGCTGGACAAGCATCCATATGTAACAGAAAAGTGGAGAAATGCAGCAACCAAACTGAGATTTCATCCCAAGATCTTTAAGTCTGGTCTTGTATCATTTAGAGTTTGTCCTCACCAAGAACACTTTGTAATGTATATTTTTTATCTGATAAATCATTAACCCGAGTTGATTTGCTCATTTTTATTGGTAGTTATTGCCCTTTGAACATTAGTGCAAATAACAAAAAATTCACTGAATTTTCTTGTTTATAAATATTTATCTGATAAATTCTTATTTCTTTTCTTTTAGTTTGGGTATGACATGTATGTATATGACAAATTCCAATATCTCCCTGGCAGTGACTAAGTTTAACTCCAGCTTCAACAATAATCTGGATGATATGGGGACATTTGTGGACAATATGTATTCAGTAAGTGTTATATAGAAATACCAAACACAAACATACTTATCCATGTTCAATTCACAATCCTAAAAGTCAACCACAAACATACTTATCCATGTTCAAATCACAATCCTAAAAGTCACCCACAAACATACTGGTCCATGTTCAAATCACAATCCTAAAAGTCAACCACAAACATACTGGTCCATGTTCAAATCACAATCCTAAAAGTCAACCACAAACATAAAGGTCCATGTTCAAATCACAATCCTAAAAGTCAACCACAAACATACAAGTCAATGTTCAAACCACAATCCTTAAAGTCAACCTCAAACACAAATATACTGGTCCATGTTCAAATTGCAATCCCAAAGTACAAATTAACACAAACACACCAATCCATGTCCAAATCACAATTCAAATTTGAAAACTGATAAATTAAGTGAAACACATTGACTCCCGACTCCCACTAGGGAAGTAAGGTCTGTTGCTCAGAAGGGTAAGTCTCTCCTGTTTAGCTATGATAGAAACTTGCCAACAGATTTAGAAAAGTTGAAAACCCCAAAAAACATTTTAAAATTTATACATAGCTTTTTATTTTAATTTCAGCAAGTAAAACAGATCGGAAAGACTAATTTTAATTTTACACAAGATGTTATCAACAGAGATTTAGATAGTAAGTTAAAATTCCTTTATGATTGCGGCATCATGAACACGTGTTGATTTTCAATCTGGCAGAAGGAATGTTAACTAAAATATGTATGGATATGATTCTTTTTCTCACACATTTGCAGCAAAAAAAACATTATTTGTAAACAAAATATTGCATCAAACGTTCAGTTTTCAGGCCATCATCAGTTCCTTCTGAAAATAAAGTAATCAATTTTTGTTGATGTCCTCATGTCTATTGATTATGACGTCAACAATTAAGCGTGTGTAAATGATTGTGACGTTGAGAAATTGTTGGTTGAGAAAAGTGATCTCAGCCCTAGGGTAAAACAGAAAAAGCTCACATGGGTAAAAACGCAGGATTTCCATGTCTCATGTTTGAGAATGACACCTCCCTCTCTCAAGGTTAAATATTGCTATACATCTGCACATGTATTATTCCAAGATATATATCAGGTAAATGTTGATTATTTTAATTAAAACACAACTTATTTCAAAAGCATTGAAATAAATGCTGAATGAAAATTACATCACAACCATGTTTTGTAACACATAGCATGATGTCACAAGGCAAGTAAGGGAATATGTCATTAAAACAGAACAGCCATGGGTATATAATTTGTTTAACCATGGATGCCACACATAGCATGTCACAAAGTTAGTAAGGGAGTATGTCATGAAAACGGAACAGCCATGGGTATATTATTTGTTTTATCATGGATGATTTCATCATGTTTCATATGAAGGAAAACACAGGTCATGGTAGAATGAAGCAAACCTTTCCTCATTGTATTATGTGAAAGAATCTTGACCTGGTTTTAAAACTTCATAATTTGACTCCACTTATGTATTAATGGATCATTTTAAAATGTTTTACTTTGCCTGTAATGTATAATTTAATTTCTTCACCGTAGGTATTGGCTATATTATTGGTATACCAATTAGGACCACAATAACCAATAAGTCTGGCATAGAAACAGCCATGGATAGTGTTCTAAGTCTTGGTGACAGTAAGTAATATATATAATCCTGCTATGGTGACCACCTCTATATAAAGACCACTAGTTTCTTATAACCCAATGTTTTAAGGTCTTTTTTTTTCATATTTTCACCAAAACTACCTCTATATAACAACCATTAATTTATGATAACCTAATGTTTTAATTAAGGTCCCTTTTTCATATTTCAACCACAAGTTATTTAAGTTATTTCAACCACAACTGTCTTTATATACAGGTTTTACTGTACAGTAAAAATCTCTATTCATTGCCACTATTTATCCAGTCAAATTTTGGCATTATAAAAGGGTTTGCAGATAAATTGGTGTGGCTTATAAAGAATCATATATATGAAGAATAAACAGATTTTGAGACTTCAAAATAGTATGGTGACAAGCCAGGTGGCCAAGTTGTGAACATTATAACATGTTTTCACTGTATTGAGTGTGTGTTTATTTTTTATCTGATCATAATATGTATGACATATGCGTTGTGTTTCATTTCATGTCTTTTGCTCTCAGCTTTCCAGGGGCCTTAGTGGCCGAATGTTTTAGTACCAGCAACAGACCTTTGAGATTGGACCTCAGTGGTCTAAAGCACACCCTTATGTATCACAATACCCCTCACCGGCTAGGTTTAAATCCAGCTGAGGTGATATCCTAGTGTGAGAAAGTTTGTGAGTTTGCTTGCCAAAGTTGGGTGGTTTTTCTCCAGGAACTCAGTTTGTCATTAAAGTGTGGTTTGATATTGTGTAATATGGGATGATTGAATGATGATAATGATGATGACAACAGTGATGATGATGACATAATGATAGTATGATGATGATGATGATGAAAATGATGATGATGATGATGATGATGATGATGATGATGATGATGATGATGATGACAACGACAATGTTGATGATGATGAAAGTGATGATGTTATAAATGTTGTAAAAGTTCTTTTTGTATTTCAGAAATAACAGAAATATCTAATGCTATGACAGCATTGAATACACAAGTAGATGAATGTAAAACCGCAGCAAATTCATTTAGCTCGGAGATGACATCGTTAACAGCCTTCATCTCGCAGACTAACACAGACTGTCAGGCTGCTAATGCTGGTGGAGTGTGTGGTGGACTAACACTTCCTAACACAGGGTCCTTCAGCATCAAGTTAGATACCAGCTCTGTAAGTAACACACCACTGCGGTAGCTCAATTGATGGACTGTTGGTCACGCCCACAATGTTCACAAGGGCCCGCATGCTTGATGTACATGCAAAAAGAATGAAATTTTGGCCTGAATTGTGTTGTTTTATGATTACTAGTAGATCATTAGTTGCCGTGACACTGCTTTGGTACTGTTATGGTGGTCAGTGTCGGAACATATTAGGTAGGGCCAGCGATACGTCAATTGGTAGAGTGCTTGCTCTGTATGGGGGGGGGGGGGGGGGGGGGGGGGGGGGGGGGGGTGGACCCCAGTCATATGGCTATCTGTGACATCCCAAGATAGATTAGTATCATAAGTAAAAACTTCAAAAGTAAAAAAACTATAAATATCTTTAGATTATTTGGGGTTTATGGTTTAAGTAGATTTTTCTTTAATTTTTTAAACATTTTTTGAAAGCATTTGTTGTGGAAAAACATGTTCTGGTAAAAAGTCAATGCTTACACACAAAAACACATAAGAGTTACATAAGCATCTTTTTCAATTATTACTTACACTCATATAAAATATCATCTTTAAACGAAATATTTTAGTGGAAATATCAAATTTGTGGAAATAAATATGTTTTAGTGAAAAAATCATATCAAATTGTGGAAATAAATTTTTTTTGTGGAAAAGTCATATCAAATTGCAGAAATAAAAAAATATTTTTTTAGTGGAAAAATCAAATCAAAGTGCGGAAATGGAATTTGTTTAGTAGAAAAGTCATATCAATTTGCGAAAGTAAAATAGTTTTTAGTGGAAAAGTCATCAAATTGCGGAAATAAAATATTTTTAACTGGAAAAGTCATATTAAATTGCAGAAATAAAATATGTTTTTAGTGAAAAAATCATATCAAATTGCAGAAATAAATATTTTTAGTGGAAAAATCATATCAAATTGTGGAAATAAAATAGTTTTTAGTGGAAAATCATGTCAATTTGTGGAAAAAATTTTAGCGGGAAAATCATATCGAATTGCAGGAAATAATTTTTTCAGTGGAAAAATTGCAGAAATGAAATACACCAGACAGAGAGATTTGAGAGGATTGATTTATTGGTGATTTTTTATTTTCAGTTTCCAGATTTATCATCTCAGGCCAACAAGACAGCTTCACTTGCTAGTACAAATTTTACACAGCTAACCACAGAAGTATGTATAAAATAGGGTCTGCAATCTTCGTCTTAAATCTTTTGATTTTGTGGCCAGTTATGAAAGTTTCCCCACAAATTGCTGTCAGAGTCAGAGACATTGCCTCCAGTTACTGTAAACATATTTATTTTTGCGCTGTACTAATTTGCGTATATTTTGCAGTTGTTTGTTTTGCACGAAAATTATATTAAGCTTATTGTAGTATAGTGCATATTTAAAAAACGTGAAAATTAAACTACGCGGATATGCCGCGAAAATAAATACACACGAAATTAAATATGTTTACAGTATATCAAAAGATGAATGGGTTTGTTTACTCAGATAAGGTGTACAATCTTGTCTGAAATCTTAATTCTATTTCGTCATACCACTTCCTGATTCAGGTAAGATGTGTATTGCACATGTACAAATCAGTGTATTGCCTGTACTTGACAAGGTCACACATGTAGATTTTGTACCTGAAAGCTTTGGCTGCAAATTGGCACTGGAAATTGGAAAACCTACATTGCCTTCTTCCTATTATAACAAAAGATGAATGGATTTGCTCACCCAAACATTGTAAATTCTTTCTGTTTGACATGATTTAATGGCACACAACAGATCCTTTATCATGAAAAACTACTTGGGGAGTAGCAATGGGTGGGGAGGTGCTTACTGGTCGAGTGATCAATCTACAGAAGTTGTGTACAGATCATAGGGCCTCTCAATGCCTAGGGCCCAATCTTGATGTAGACCCCTTGTGTGAGAAAGTTTGTCAGTTCCTTTGCTTAGGGTCAGTGGGTTTCCTCTCAATACCTGAATTCTAATTATGCTCAGTGCAGTTCCTAGTGTGAGAAAAATTGTCAGTTCCCTTGCTGAAGGGCGATAGTTTTTTCAGGCACTCTGGTTTCCTCCACTTTCCCATAATTAATCTTGATATAAGTGAAATAATCTTAGCTTGACATTGAAACCATAATAATTTTTTTGTCACTCAGGCACTCTGGTTTCCTCCACTTTCCCATAATTAATCTTGATATAAGTGAAATAATCTTAGCTTGACATTGAAACCATAATAATTTTTTTGTCACATGTACCAATGTAGTTTAAATTAAATTATAAGCATTCAATAACTCCTTTATAATATCAAAATTTGACTGAGCAAATGGTGGGGATGAATCAAGGTTTTATTTTACATGTTAGTTAAGGTTAATATTGCTCCATTTTATTTTTTTACATCTAGGCAATGAAAGAATTAACTGATATACCCTGCAAAGTACATAACGAGACCAAGTCCACTGTACAAAGTAAGTACTAATTTAACTTCTATAAATCCCTATGTAACCATGGTAACGAAAATAGCCAAACAGAAAATCAAACATGGGACTTTCCCAATACTAAAAAAACACCTGGACATCTCTTACCCCTAATTGGTCATTTAAGTATTGACTGTGATTTTCATTTTTGATGTCACTGAGAAGTAACCTTGCTTCGTATTTCAACCAAAAAACACTATGGTAGCTCAATTGACAGAGTGCTCACCCTGTATTAGGAGGTCATTGCACTGTACATTTGGAAATGAAAGTCACAAGGTCCTGCTGATGAGACTTTGAAAACTGATGCTCTTGTAACGAGAGGCATGACACGATTAAGAACCCTCCCTGAACATTGCTCTGAGGATAATGCAAAGGTAAAAATTTCTGCTACTTCACCAGTAGCTGGTGACATCTTGATATAAGTGAAATATTCTTTACTGAAATGTTAAACATGTGTTTTAAAGTCTCTTTGCTTCCTAACGGTACTTCAACCAGGAGCCAGTTGTTCGAAGCTTGATTAGTTTGATCAGTTGATTAGTCAAAATTTGAATTTTGCATAATTTCAGATATATTGTGAACTTAAAGTTGAAATATCGAAAATAAATAAAAATTTCATCAAACTTAAACACATTGAAATAAAAATACCAATTCAATAGTGATGTTTTGATTTTATCCATATTTTTAAATTTTTAGCTAATCTCTGATTAAACTAACCAAGCTTCAAACAACTGGGTCCAGAAAGTTTGTCTATATATAGATTATCCATCTATATAGCCCATATTTATTGTTTATGTTTTTCAGCAACTGTTTTTCTTTTTAAATATCCCAAAATGAAGTGAGTGGTTATATTGTGATTATTCCATTTTTTATTTTAGTTGTTATTTTGTAGGTATCAGATCCACTGTATCAGATTTTTCCAGTAAGACAGATAGCTTTGTTGTATTAGTTGAAGGTCTACAGTCAGTAAGTATGGCAGCCAAGATTATGGCCTGGTTTCATTTGTCAGCCAAAGACTCCAGGCCACGGTTTCACTTGTCAGTCAAAGATCCTGGTCTGTTGTTTTATATATAGGTCAAAGACTCTGGTCCCAGTTTCACAATCATTCCTTAGCTAAGACTTTCCTTCACTTAAATTTGACAAATTTTACATTTTTCACAGGCTTTCGAAGTCAAGGGTTGTGGGATCTAACCTCACTCAGGACTTGGAAATTTTCTGAAATGATTTTCACCTCCTGCCTATACAAGAGCTGTAAAAAGCTAAAATACTCGTACAGTCTTTCCGATGAGACTCAAAACCGAGGTCCCGTGTCTTAGTACATACTAAAGACACATCTGTAGAGTTTGAAAATGAGTAGGACCCTGTGGCATATACAGAGGATGCTTACAACTAAAAAGCGATGGAAACAGACTGAGGAATGTAATAAGTAATAAGTTTACTGAGCACAGCACAACTTACCGCTAAGGTTTGAATCCTTGGATGATGGTGGAAACCTGGACACCTGAAGAAAACCCTTGACCTTCAGCAATTCAACTGACAAACTTTCTCAAACTAGTGTCTGCCCTAATGGGATTTTAAACCAGGAGACGAGAGACGCTGTAATCCACAAGACAGTGTATGCTTTATACTAATTAGCCATCAAGGTTTCCAGTAGTAGGATGGTTAGGGCTTTTAAAACAGTGATTTTATTTGCCTAAAATTAAGGTAGTTTTCCCTGGGGAAAAATGACTAAAATTTTCAATTTGACCACTAAATTTCCCATAACAACAGTGATTTACTAGATAATTGAATCTAGTTGCCCTTACCTTAACCACAAAATGTTAGATATTGTCACAAAAAAATATCTTGCAATGAGGATCCTAAGCTATTGCAAGCATGTCATTATGCAGTTTGCTGTATTTCAGAACTTCAAATTTTCCTAACTTAAAAGGCAGAAGGTAATTTTAAAAAAAATGTAACAGAATCACTGTAAAAGTACTTTAACAACACCTCATCATTTTATCATTATATTATTTATCCCACATCTTTCTAAAAAAGAAGATCATAATAAATTGAAACTTTCAGCCTTCTGTCCATCCAGACACTTCTTGTCCAGGGTGATACTCCAAAACTATGAAGCACTATTTTACCAAACTTTTTTGCAAAGCATCAACATTGATAGAAGTTGCACATATTATTAACCCAAGTTGGTTTGCTCTTTTTTGTGGGAGTTATTGCCCTTTGCAAATATATCTGGGATGATACTCCAAAACTATGAAGCACTATTTTACCAAACTTTTCTCAAAGGATCAACATTGAAAGGAATTGCACATATTATTAACCCACATTGGTTTGCTCCTTTTTGTGGGAGTTATTGCCCTTGGCAAATTACAAAAAGTACCTACTAGCAAGGGTTTCTAATTCTCTGACTTTGCTTGTTTCATTTCAGACTGTAAAGACAAGTCTAGTAGATCAAGCCAAGAATATGGTTGATATGAGTACTTATGTACAATATGATCAATTCAGGTAAATATAAATTAATTTTCTTATGCTTCTCAATCAGAGTAAATTTATGGTGTTTTTTTTCTCTGCATCAGTCAAAATACTTTCACTTATATCAAGTCAGTCTATTTTGAGATTGTTGAGGAAACAGAAGTATCCATAGAAAACTACCTATATTCAGAAAACAATCACAGGTCAGTTCAGGTAAATATATTGTAAATATATTATAAATTTTTCAGAGTGGAGTAATGGTGTTTCTTTTCTCCACATCAGTCGTCCTTGTAACAGAATACTGATGTCATTCCTTTGTTTTCGGCCAAGGTATAAATATGATACTGCATGATGCCATAAATGTTGCTCCTCCCCTTCTGATTTCCTAGTTTGTTGACCCACACACTCATGATATCAGATTAACACTTAAGTTATCACTCAAGTTAGACATGTGCTGCATGGCGGTAGTGTAAATCTGATATGGCATATGCGGTAAATGTTGTTCTGCCCCTTCTGATTCACCACGGTTTGTTGACCCGCCCACTCATGGTATGGGATCACACTAAAGGTATCACTCAAGTTAGACATGTCCCTGCAGAGAAATAAATTGTATAGAAGTTTCGAGCTATGGAATAAGTAATACAAAAATAAAGCAAGATCAGTGTTCATTGTACAAGGGGCCAGGGGACATTGATGCCATAGTTGAGACCTTAGTGGGCCATATATAATATTATATGAATGCAGAAATATTTATGTTGTTAAAATTTTTTGAATATGGTCATTGGTCACTTCTGAAAAAAAACCTAGTATGAACACTGCAAGATTGAATGACTTATACTTTTCACAAGATTTGCTTATACAAGAGTAAGTAAATATAATCGACATTATGGGCAGACATGGACAAGTGGTACTGTCACAGGCTTTCAAAGTCAAGAGATGAGGGTTCGAACCTCACTTGGGATTTGGGAATTTTTTTAGATGATTTTCATTTACCTACCAGTATATTAGAGCTGTAAAAAGCTAAATACTAGAATAGTCTTTCAGATGAGACTCAAAACCAAAGTCCCGTGTCTAAGTGCATGCTAGAGTTCATAAAAGAGTAGGCCACCTGTGACTGCTACAGAGGACGCTTACAACAAAAAAGCGATTGAGACAGACTAAGTAAAGTTTGAAAAGTAAGTAAGAAAATTAAAATGTTGAATAATTGTCAAATTGTTTTGTAGGAACTATGGGGGCCTAGGACTGTCAGGGTTGATACTGTTGGTGGTCATTACCATGTTGTTGGCAACATTATGTGCAGTTGCTGGACATAGAGATGTAAAACCGACTAAGAGAGGATGCTGCTCTACCTGCGGTGGACGATGTTACATGGTGTATGATCTTTTACTTCATATCATCAAAAAATGGTTAAATAGTAAATGTAGTGAAATGATTTTAAATGATTTTGTTAAACTTTGAGTCTCTGAGTGGGTATGCGAAGGTTCTACTGGGGTCTAAAATTATCTACATGGTTCCATATAAATGAATAGCTATAACAGTAAAACTGTCATGTAAATTTATGCTAGTTATAATGTAAAATATCCCTTCTGCAGACACAATGTTTCAATCGCAGGTGACCTTTTTTGTAAAGCGAGCAATGTATTATAATGATGAAATAGTAGTAATGTATCTTAACTGTAAATAGTATATATACAGTATACCATGTATCTATATGGCTGCATTATATCCCTTAATTTTTAGTTTTTGTTACTTTTAAATGTATCCTAATCCATAATTTTATTATTATTATTATTATTATTTGTATGGGCTTTTACCTGTGGATGCACCCTTGTGGGTGACTAATTCAAAGGCAGGGTCCCATTGTGGGCACCATTTGTAGCACAAATATAAGTTGCAATGAAAAATTTCTCTTCTCTTCCCAATACCCAGGGAACCAAACCTGGGTTGTCTATTTGTGAAGCAAGCACTCTGCCATTTTCTCTGAACAGTACCCTGGAGGTGAGCAAATACATGTAGTAATGTCTCTTAACCTATTACTGAATAAGAAGAAACATTCTCAAGGAAAAAATATTCATGATTTTCACAGAGACTTGTACAGCAAAAACAGTCAAACCTAACTTAGAGGCCACCTCTATATAAGGGTCACCTGCTTATAAAGGTCAGTAGAATTGTATCCCAATTGCTCTTTGTTCATATGATTTGAACCTGTATATAAAGGCCACTTTTACCGGTTCCCTTGTATGGTCTTTGTAGACATGTTTGACTGTATATCTTCTAAATGAAAATTTCTTATTTCCCTTGGTACACTTTTTCTACAGTTGGAACCATGAAAAGATTAAATCCATGACAGTTTTCTACCACTAATGTTTCTTCTTATACAGTAATATTACATAACAATACCATGTAGGCATATCACTACATTACCTCAATTCATTGCCTGTGACCATTGCCGGTACAGTCAGATTTTGGTGTTGTGAAGCAATTTTGGTGAAAAAAATTGAGGGATGTTTATAAAAAAAAATATAGATGGAAAAGTTACTTCAAAATACTTGTATAATGTATAATTTTATTGTTTTTATTTAGGTCTGTCTGTTTGGTTTTTCTGATTTCATCATTACTGATGATGTTGACTGTAGCTCTGTTCATGCTTGGAGCACCACTTAGGAGATTTCTCTGTGAGCCTCTTACTTCTACACAATATGCCACAGAATTTAGTAACGTATGTATTACACACACACACACACACTTACGAAGACACATACACAAAGAGAGACACAAACAAACACACACACACATACAGAAACACACATACACACATTGAATAACATGTTTATATCACTTGTGTCAATTATTAAACATGTTCTGCTTAATATTTTATAAAATATTGTATTTGCTCTCTTGTGTGACAAATGAAATCATGCACTACCTGAAAATAAATAGAAGAACTTGTAGAGGGACAAAGGGCAACATCTTAATATTTCACACATCCTGCTTTTCTTCAAAATCACCATTACGGTAGCTCAGTTGGTAGAGTGTTCCCTTCGTATGTGGGAAGTTGTGGGTTCAAACACTGGCTGGGTCTGACCAAGACTTGAAAATAGGTCGTGACTGTTTTTTTCGTCAAGCACTCAGCATTTAGAAATGAAAGTCATAGGTCCTTTAAAAGAGCTTAAACCTTGAAAACCAATGCCTCATGTCAGAGCAGGCATGGCACATTAAAGAACCCTCCCCACACATTGCCCTGTGCAGTTTTCTGCCACTTTACCTATAGCTGGTGACATCTTGATATAAGTGAAATATTTTTTACTGAGACATAAAATCCCATTCAATCAATCAATGGGGTTTGCCGCTGTACCACGTGATATCTTCTAACGTGTCTGCGAAATGCTTGTTTCCAATGGACATAGAATCGCACAATATGACGTTTTCCCGTAAAATCGACGTTATTCCGGGAATTTGTGACGTTGACGTTTTCCAAAATGTTCCACACAAACGTTAAGAGGTATTGATCATGTGGTACGACGGCAAACTCCATTAATCTTTAGGAACACCAGTAACTAAAAAACTTGACCAGTAAACAGTACTAGCATTTTAGTAATGTAGAATATGCCCCCATACCCCCCTAACTAGATACACCTTCAGTGCATGCCAACAGTAATCGAAATCACACCCATCCCACCCCCTAGACAAAAATCCTGGAATATATAAGCACACTCACTAAGGTTCTTTCATTTATTTTGTATGATTTTCAGATTTTAGATACCACCCTATATGGAGTTATGACGGGTAATGCCAGTGGTGGATCATTACTGGGAAATATGTTATTACAAAATAGCAGTGCTGATCTGACTCTGTCAGGACTTCTACAGTAAGAAATTTACACATATCCAGTAATCGAAACACTCCCATATACTGTAAACATATTTATTTTGTGATGTACTAATTTTCACTTATTTCGTGGTCGTTTGTGTTGCGCAAAAATTAATACATGGCGAAAAATTATATTATGTCTTAGTGTTATAGTGCATATTTTAAAAACACAAAAATTGAACTTTATGGAAATGTCTAAATTTCCTAAACCGCAAAAATAAATGCATGCGAAATTATAAATATGTTTACAGTAGCATTCACAGACCTCTTTGTTGATTGAGTCACTTACTGTACAATAAGACACATTTGTTGAGGAAAAATATCCACAATGACTCTTGTACCACAAATACATTTTCTCAGCAAACATTTCTTATTTCCCTTGGTACACTTCCCCTACACTCGGAACTGTGAATTTTTTTCACTTGAAAATATTTAGAAAATCAAAACCGCGAAAGTTTCCTACTGCTTATGTTTCTTCTTATACAATATTTAAATGTAATCAGTTTCACTTAGTCAGTGTTCATTCTAGAAATGGGTCATGGCACCATTAATCATTTATTTTACCAAATGACCCCATTGCACAGAGAAAAATGAGCATTATACAATTTCAAGGTTGTAGTGACTTATAAATCGTAGGATGACATGATTAACAAGTTTAGGTGCCATAGCAGGGATGTTTCTGGCCACTCACAGGGTCTGGTTAAAGGAACCATTCCCAATACCAAAAGCATACAATTGTCCCAATTTTGTAGTTGAAAATTTCCTATCCAATCTGTATCAACATTGAGGGAGAAAACTTCGGCAAAAATGATGAAAAACCTGTCATTTTAGCTTAGCTTGTATATGTTTATAATAACATGTATGTACACATTTAGTAATGTGTATTTAATGTACATACAAGTGGTTTGAAGCAAATTGGTACACACAATGCAATGTAAGATTATTATTACAAGATGTCAAAATCTGTAAATCAATGTATCTTCTTTTCTGATTTTTCCCAAAAATGTGCATTTTGTCGATTCATTTCTCCCTATTGCGTTCAAAGGTCCCTTTACCAAAATGGCTAGAAAAATCCCTGCATAGACTGACCCTTGTTTATTAACACTGCCATTAGATGATAAATGACCTACAGTACAATTGCGTTTTTGGCCGGGTTGCACAGAGTGCAAATCCAGTTTATAGTATGGTGAAATGCGGGCAGGCGGGGAAAATAGGGTACCAACTTTGTGAACTCAACTCCTCTTACAGTTTTCAACCAAAAACCTTGAAACTTCACAGAATGTTTTATATATATATATTAAAGATTTGCACTTGACTTTAAAAAACAACTTGGCCCATTGAGTCTTTGACCCATTTTTTATTTCAGGTCTTGTGAAGCTAACAAAGGAGCTTTTGAAGCTTTAAAGATGGATTCTATGATAAATATGTCTCAACTAACGGATTTTAAATCAGTAAGTTTTGTACAAATGTATATATCCAAACTGCTTGAAATTGATAAATTTTTCTTGTCTGTTTATAAAAATTTCTTTGAAATATTTGATTTGTTGCTGGAAATTCGATTTGCTGCTGTACCACATGATACCCTGTAACATTTGTGTGGAACATTTATTTTTAATGGATATGGAATCGCATAAGATGATGTTTTCCTGTGAAAATTACATCATTCACAGAATTTGTGACATTCACGTTTTCCAAAACATTCTGCACAAACATTAAGAGGTATTGATCATGTGGTACAGCAGTGAACCCTATTTGTTTAAGGCACAGTTTAGCATATACACAGGTTTGAAAACTACATCATTCACGGAATTTGTGACGTTGACGTTTTCCAAAACGTTCTGCACAAACGTTAAGAGGTATTGATCATGTGGTACAGCAGTGAACCCTAATTGTTTCGGGCACAGTTTAGCATTATACACAGGTTTGGTGATAAATTTAGGGGGGTCTTATACAAAAATAAAAACATAAAAGGAATATACTTAAGGACTTAAAATTACTGTGGGGATAAGTGAGGTGGCAAAGTTATTGTGGGAGGAAGACAAGGAGGTTTTAGTGAGGCAATGAGCTAGGTTGCAATGTTATTGATGAAGAAAGGCATTACATGTATAACAAAGTTTTGATTTGGAAATAAACAAGGTGGCAAAGATAGCAAAGGGCATTTTAACAAAATTTATTATTGCAATAAGCAAGTGGCAAAGATATCAAGGGGCATTATAAAAAAAATTAATTGTGGCAGTTAGGGAGGTGGAAAGGGTAGCAAAGGGCATTTTAACTAAGTTTTATTATAAAATAAGCAAGTGGCATAGATATCAAGGGGCATTATAACAAAAATTTATTGTGGCAATAAGCAAGTGGCATAGATATCAAGGGGCATTAACATAAGTTTATTGTGACGATAAGCAAGTGGCATAGGTATCAAGGGGCATTATTGTGGCAATAAGCAAGTGGCATATATATCAAGGGACATTATAACATAAGTTTAGTGTGGCAGTAAGCGAGGTGGTAAATTATCTAAAGGTATTATAACCAAGTTTTAGTGTGGCTGTAGGCAATGTGGCAAGGTAATGAAGTGGACATTATAACCAAGGCTTAGTGTGGCTGTAGGCAATGTGGCAAGGTAATGAAGTGGACATTATAACCAAGGCTTAGTGTGGCTGTAGGCAATGTGGCAAGGTAATGAAGTGGACATTATTACAAATGTGTAGTGTGGCAGTAGGCAATGTGGCAAGGTAATGAAGTGGACATTATAACCAAGGTTTAGTGTGGCATTAAGCAATGTGGCAAAGGTAATGAAGTGGACATTATAACCAAGGTTTAGTGTGGCATTAAGCAATGTGGCAAGGTAATGAAGTGGACATTATAACCAAGGTTTAGTGTGGCATTAAGCAATGTGGCAAGGTAATGAAGTGGACATTATAACCAAGGTTTAGTGTGGCAGTAGGCAATGTGGCAAGGTAATGAAGTGGACATTATAACCAAGGTTTAGTGTGGCATTAAGCAATGTGGCAAAGGTAATGAAGTGGACATTATAACCAAGGTTTAGTGTGGCAGTAGGCAATGTGGCAAGGTAATGAAGTGGACATTATACCCAAGTGGACATTATAACCAAGGTTTAGTGTGGCATTAAGCAATGTGGCAAGGTAATGAAGTGGACATTATAACCAAGGTTTAGTGTGGCTGTAGGCAATGTGTCAAAGGTAATAAAGTGGACATTATAACCAAGGTTTAGTGTGGCAGTAGGCAATGTGGCAAGGTAATAAAGTGGACATTATAACCAAGGTTTAGTGTGGCTGTAGGCAATGTGTCAAAAGTAATGAAGTGGACATTATAACCAAGGTTAAGTGTGGCTGTAGGCAATGTGTCAAAGGTAATAAAGTGGACATTATAACCAAGGTTTAGTGCGGCTGTAGGCAATGAGTCAAAGGTAATGAAGTGGACATTATAACCAAGGTTTAGTGTGGCAGTAGGCAATGTGGCAAGGTAATAAAGTGGACATTATACCCAAGGTTTAGTGTGGCTGTAGGCAATGTGTCAAAGGTAATAAAGTGGACATTATAACCAAGGTTTAGTGTGGCTGTAGGCAATGTGTCAAAGGTAATGAAGTGGACATTATAACCAAGGTTTAGTGTGGCAGTAAGCAATGTGGCAAGGTAATAAAGTGGACATTATAACCAAGGTTTAGTGTGGCTGTAGGCAATGTGTCAAAGGTAATGAAGTGGACATTATAACCAAGGTTAAGTGTGGCAGTAGGCAACGTGGCAAGGTAATGAAGTGGACATTATAATGATCCTGTACTATTTATTTTCCAGAACTTGGATATAGAATCTCAAACCAACGATATCAACATTGACCTATCAACTGTCAGTATACTGACAGACGACCTGGTTACAAATTTAGATGACCTACAAGCGGCTGTGAATATTGATTTTAATGGTTTTTATGATCAGGTAAGTATCAAAGTGACTAGTGATTTCGTCTTAAATTTTTCACCGGGGTAACAATGACTAAAATTTTCCAATTAGATCACTGAATTTCCAAAAAACAACAGTGATATATTTTAAGTTCCCATCAGTGCAATGCACAGGCATAATTTGCGCCTATATCAGGCGATGTGTCAATATAAGTGAAATATTTATGACTGGGACGTTAAACACCATTAGTCAATTCTTGACTTTGAGTCGAGTGGTTTGGAGTTGAATAATTGTGTTTTACACCCTAGTCAAGATTCTTTCACTTATATCGAGGCAGTCCATTCATTGATGGTGGAGGAAACTGGAGTGCTTAGAGAAAATCATCAACCTACAGTAAGCAAATTGACAAACTTTCTCACTGATTGTGCAAGAGTAGGATTCAAACTTGTTTTAGAATCGACCATTGTTGAAGCGTCTGATAGATGTTAAATTATTTTTGTTAAGCTATATATCATCTAGTTCTTTTGTAGATAAATGGAGGAGCTATGAATGGTGATATAGATACATTGATATCACAACTGACCATCCTGTCCACTTATACAGCCATCAGCCCTTACCATGTAAGTATACATTGATATCACAACTGACCATCTTGTCCGCTAATACAGCCATCAGCCCTTACCATGTAAGTATACATTGATATCACAACTGACCATCTTGTCCGCTAATACAGTCATCAGCCCTTACCATGTAAGTATACATTGATATCACAACTGACCATCTTGTCCGCTAATACAGTCATCAGCCCTTACCATGTAAGTATATTCAACAAGCAATCAACATTTAGAAATTAAAGTCACTGGGTCCTTTGGAAGAGATCTTAAAAACCTATGCCCTGTGTTATTGCAGGCAGGGCACATTAAAGAACCCTCCTTGCGTATTGCCCTAAGTGATCTGCAAAGGCTAAATATTATGCCCCTTCACCTATAGCTGGTGACATCTTGATATAAGTGATATATTCTTGACTGGGGTGTAAAACCACATTAATAAAGAACCCTCCTTGCGCATTGCCCTAAGCGATCTGCAAAGGTTAAATATTATGCCCCTTCACCTATAGCTGATGACATCTTGATATAAGTGATATATTCTTGACTGGGGTGTAAAACCACATTCAACCAATCATGTAAATATACATTGGTCATCAGACTTGTAGGTGGGTACTTTGCATAGAGGGTACAACTTTGCACCATATAAGTGCATGGCTAGGTGCCTTTTCAGGGGTCATACTTTCCCCCCCCCCCCCCCCCCCCCCCCCCCCCATTTTGGAGCATTTTAAAGGACAAATCAATAGTGAAATATGATTATTAATTTTCAGATTGGTTTTACGGGATTTACTGGGGTTCGCCAGTGTACCATGTGACAACCCATTGCATTTCTGTTGAACAATTATTTCCATAGGTCATGGAAAAACTTCAGTTCATGTTTTCCCGTAAAAATGATGCTACTGACGTAAACATTTTCCAAAACACTCTGCACAAACGTTAAGGGGTATAATCACGTGGTATGCTGACAAACTTCTTTGTACTAAATGATTTTTAAAGCGAGTTTAACTTTATTTTTTCTCCTATACTTCACTGTGTTATTCCATTGGTTGCTAGGTGTAAGATATCTCTGTCTTACAGCCTCCTGTGTAAGACAAGCTACACGCGCTGTTTGGCTCGTCGTGACGTCATTGACGTCTGAAGTCAACCAACAATTTCTCAACATCACAATCACTTATGTATGCTTAATTGATGATGTCATAATCAATTTACGTGAAAACGTCAATTAAAATTGATTACATCATTTTCAGCAGGCATGGATGGTGACATGAAAACTGAACATTTGATGCAATTTTTTGTTTACAAATCATGTTTTATGTTGCAAATGTGTGAGAAAAAGAATCCTACACCAGTAACAGGGTAAGACAGAGATATCTCAAACTCAGATGAATATTTTCAATGTCCAGAACTCGCTAAAGCTTGTTCTGGACAGGAAAATATTCATCCTCGTTTGAGATATCTCTGTCTTACCTTGTTTATGTTGTTATTGGTGTAAGATTCTATTAATCTTTAAGGGGTTAATTTTGGCTTGAATTTTAAATTTTGTTTTATTTTGGCTTGAGTTTTAAATTTTGTTTTATTTTGGCTTGAGTTTTAAATTTTGTTTTATTTTGGCTTGAGTTTTAAATTTTGTTTTATTTTGGCTTGAGTTTTAAATTTTGTTTTATTTTGGGTTGAATTTTAAAGTTTGTTTATTTTGGCTTGAGTTTTAAATTTTGTTTTATTTTGGCTTGAGTTTTAAATTTTGTTTTATTTTGGCTTGAATTTTAAATTTTGTTTTATTTTGGCTTGAGTTTTAGATTTTGTTTTATTTTGGCTTGAGTTTTAAATTTTGTTTTACTTTTTTAAAGACAAAGTATGGAACTGCAAAGACTTGGGCAGAAAATATAAAAAGTCAACAATTGGCTACACTTGATACTGAGATGGTAAGTTTTATCAATGTGAACTAAAAATACATCATACATTGTATGATTTACAGTCAAACTTGCTTTTTATAAGGCCAATTCACACTTTATGTGAAGGTATATACATATATGATTTGCCATGTGTGATTGTGTTTCTATTACCTATGTTTGACATACCGAATTAGAACAAGTTCTATTTCTTCTGACAAGTCATGTGTCATTAAAATGAATATGACATTCAGTAAGCAAAATGGACCTTTAGAACAACCCAATTAATGCAGAAAACAGCAAATAAAGACAATAGATATAGTCTAATATGTTAATACGGCTAAATTCTGTTTTTTGACATTTTCTACAAAATTATTGGGGTCATATCACTTTTATGGATATTTTTGCCTAACCCAATGTTGGTGCTTCATAAGAAAACAAAAAGTGAAATTTTCCAATTTTTCACCTAATTGCACTTTTTGCATCATATGTAACATAGCACATCATCATATGTTTCCAATTGACCTATCGTCCCAGTACCGATCACTCTGCTTACTGATCATGTGATCGGTAAGACTACCATAGCTTGGTCTGATAAGCTTCTGTAAATATGTCAAACGTGGGCCAACTCATAGATATCCCATCGACTTTACGTGGTCTGTTTTGCCATACAATACAGTTGAACCTACCTTAAAGGTCACTTCTACATAAGGGTCACCTGCTTCCAGAGGCCGGTAAATTTTTTTATCCCAATTGCTCTTATTCATTCTATTTGAACCTGTATATAAGAGTCACCTGTCCATAAAGGCTACATGTACTTTTATCGGTTCCCTTGGACGGCCTTTATAGACAAGTTTGACTGTACTTGTGTCATATATGTCTTGAAAGGCTTTCTCTATATAGGGTTATTTAAATCTGACACCCACTTTTGTATCTTCTTTTCCTGAAAAGAAAAGGGCAAAACATTTAGCATTTATTTTCCTCAATATCATTGCTGTTGTCATCTATACTGGTGAAATCTTATTCATTTCAACATTTTTCAGACATAATATAAATACATATGCAGTAAAACCTCAATAGAAATATAGTAAAAAAAACTCTATTCATCGCCGCCAGTTGTTCAGTCAGATTTTAGTATTATAAAAGGTTTTGGCAATAAATTGAGGGAGACTTATGAAGAAAAACTTGATTTTGGCCCTGTACTCTCTCTCTCTCTCTCTCTCTCATTGTATTTTAAGAACTTAACTACTGTTTGTCATCTGTATGTTGTAGGCTCTCTCTGTCTGTCTCTCTCTCTCTCTCTCTCTCTCTCTTTTATTGTACTTTAATAACTTAACTACTGTCATTTGTATGTTGTAGGCTCAAACTAATGATTCTGTAGAGAACATGCAGAATGCCACATTAGGAGTTGATGTAAGTAAAATCTATTTGATAATGATATACTGGAACTGACTATTAATATTCATTATACATAAGATCATCTAATGGATTTTGCCAGTGTACCATATGGTTTTTACCTCTTGAAGTTTATGCAGATAAGGTTTAAGACAACATATATGTTACAATTTCCTGCAATAACATCGTTTCTATGGAAAAATGTCAACTGAGGTGATTCCATATCCAATGGATTAATCTTTCCACACAAACATTAGGAGAGTATCACATAGGACACTGGTGAAATCCATTTGATTTAGTAGACCCTGTTCTCTCTCTCTCTCTCTCTCTCTCTCTCTCTCTCTCTCTCTCATATGTTTATTCTTGTTAGTTTGAGATAGCTAAACCCATAAATTTTGATTTTTCTTGATTAATTTCAAAGCCGATACTTGGTAATTAACATGGATGTTTTATTTTCCCTTATTTTCACGCCCTCATCACAACTGTAAAAAATGAAATTAGGTATATATAATCATCTAAAGCCACCATCAAGCTTAACTTCTTGTGTCTGATCTCCTTATATTCCAGGCTGATATTATTGTTAGCAATTAAGCTTGTTTTTGTTCTGGAATTGTCAACTATCGAAATTAAAACCAAAGGAAATTTGTATAGGTTTGTTTATTAAAAAAACAAAAGAAAACTGCACTGTATCAATTACTAGTTATGGGGTAATATGGGGGAAAAAACTTCTTGTTGTTGTTATTTATTTATTGAAAATTTAATGCAGTTAGCCAAATGATCTTAAGTGCATGTTTACAGTTCACAGCATCTCTCACCTCCTAAGTTCTCACTTGGGACAAATTCTAATGTGACAAAGTTAAAATGTCAGCCTGCTTGCTGTAGGTTGATAGTTTTTCCATGGCACTCTAGTTTCCTCTGTGAAATGATCACCCCGATGGAAGTGAAACAATTTTGACTGGGGCATAAAACTCTATTTTTCTCCATATACTTTGTACATTTGTCATAGAATTTTATCATATTCCTAAAAATTATGTGAATAAAAATATTATTAATAAAGAAACAGGATGTCAGTAACTGAGCAGTCTAACATAATAGTATACAAGTTTATTAATTGACCTCTCACCACATAGGTTCAAATTCCTCTAGGCCAGATCCTCAGTGTTGGAAAGTTTGTCCCTTCACATTCCACAGATCGGTAGTTTTCTCGGCACACTCTGGTTTTCTCCCCCATCCCAGAACTTGCTACCTTGAAATAAGCAGAATGGCTATTTCTCCACTCTACAAGGAATAAACAATAATGTTAGGAAAATGTAGGATTTGGCTGTATGTATGTATATACATATATGAGTATGTGTGTGTGTGTACATGTGTGTTACATGTTCCTTGTCAGCATTCTAAAAACTTTATTTCTCAGCAGAATTTAACTTGATACAAAACGTTTATCTTGCTAAAATCAAGTTTGTTTTTTATAATTGGCAAATCATATTGACAGAGTTATTGCCCTTTGTTTATTTAAGTGAAATATCTGTGTTTCTGACAGTGCTCAATTGCAAGGGATTAGTATCACTTGTGATGCTTTCTTATTTTATAAACTTTGTTTTTGTTTGTGTAGGACCTTGTTAGTTTGGTGAAAAATAATTTGAATATCACAGAACAGTATGTGAGGAATAATGCTTCTGCTGTAATCGCTGATGTAAGTATCTAAAATACATATACACGTATTATAAATGTATTTAATTTTGCATGTATTTATTTTGGTGGTATGGGAAATCTAGACAATCCGTTTTGAAAATATGCACTATAAAACAATAAGCATTATATAATTTTCACTCTGTAATAATTTTCGTTCAACGAAAATGGCTGCGAAATGAGCGGTAATTAGTACACTGCAAAAAAATATTTTACAGTATTGGATTTTTGTGGTAATTCATACTGTAGAAACTGCTCTAGTTTTCTCAAAAATGAATTATTTATTACAAATTTTAAAGATTTTTATGATTTCTATAGTAATAATACTGTTATTGAATAAATGGAAATGCCACAGGCAAATAACACATTAACTCATTGATATCAATGAGTTGACATGGCGGATTAGTACTGTCACTGGAATTTTAAGTCAAGGGTTGTGGGTTCGAAACCTCACTTGGTAAATTTTCTTAGACGATTTTCATCTCCTGTCCCATACTAGAGCTGTAAAATGCTAATTACTTGAGTATTCTTTCAGAGGAAATTTGAAAATGAGGTCCAATTTCTCAGTCCATGCTAAAGACCTCTGTAGAGTTTGAAAAAGAGTAAGCCATCTGTGGCCATTGCAAAGAATGCTCACAATAAAGAATGGAACAATCTAGAGGATTAGTGACGAATTCATTCAGAACATCCTCTGGATGTGAAATGATAAAGGCAACAACTTTCCCCTTTTTTGCTACGTATTACAGCACTTTTGGGAACGATGAGAAAGCTTCATACGATTTTGATAAAACTTTCAGAGGTTATGGAGTCTGATGCGATCTAGCTTTCTAAATTGCTGATTTTTTTGGGGGAAAAGTCCGGATCATACTTATTTTTGGGGCCAAAAATTCAAAAATTGGATTTTTCAGAAAAAAATTAAGTTTAACGCACTCCTGTTCAATAACGGTTCATTGTACGAAAAAGTCGTCCATTGACCGAAAAAAGTTTAAGATCTTGCGGAAAAAACGGTATTTTTATATTTTTTCTATCTTGTACACAAAATCCACAATAAGTGTTTAAAGTCGACCCTATCATCCAAAATAAATTTAACGTACCGTTTTGAATTCGTACCCATAATAAAGTAACCAATTTTTTACCAAATAATTGGTAGGTTTGGCACTTATCCGTTAGGTTTGTGTTAAACTTTTGAGTGGCAAGTTCTGTGGATGAGCTCTACTAATAGAAATCCTCTAGATTGTTCCATTCTTTCCCGTGAAACCCCTAAAGGTGTCGCCACACTAGTAAGAAACATTTGCATGAAAATTTCTTATTCCCCATTAATTGATACACTTTTCCTTAAAGTCGGAACCTTTAAACTTTCTTACCATGAAATAATTTAGAAAGTCAAAACTGCAAAAGTTTTCCACAGCTAATGTTTCTTCATGTACAATATTTGAATTTATACTACAACAAAGGTATATAGTTCATCGGGAGAACAGGTACACAGCATGCAAATTGGTATAATGCCAGTAGTCTTTTAAACAATCCTGACAAACAGTCTCACATTATACATATTACTATTATACCTCTAATAAGATTCCAGAACTTTTCATCAATTGGTTCTTATGCAATCGCTATTTTTATATAAGTTAATTGTTAACTATTGACTGGGTCATTATTTAATTTTGATTCACAATCATGTTCAAATTTCGATAAGTAATTTATTATTAATTTTCAGGAAGCTAAAGCCTACGCACAAAGACTTGTTACTACTGTGGAGTATTTTATCAACGATACCGTATATGCTGTAAGTCATTACATAGATATAAAACTGTGGTAGGTCAGTTGGTAGAGTGCTCGCTTCATATGTTGGGCTCAAACCCTGGGTGGGTCTGACCAGAACTTGAGAATAGATAGTGATTGTTATTTCTCTAAGCACTTTGGATTTTAAAAAAGAAAGTCATGGGGTCCTTGGGAAGAGACTTTAAAAACTGATGCCCCTTGTCACAGATGTTACAGCAGGTATGGTATGTTAAAAAACCCTCCCTGCACATTGCCCTGAGTACAATGATAAGTTTAAAATTTCTGCACATCACCTATAGCTGGCAATGTCTCCATATTTACGAGTCAATGGTTGAAGTTAAAAACTGGGGTATACTAAGTGAGCAGTAGCTCACAGATTTCTTGTTAGAGTATGTCTTTAAATTTTTCCATAACTGAATTTAAATTTGTGTCAATCATGTACTATTAAAAACAGGTCAAGTTTCATTTTCAGCTCAAAGCTTATAGTTTAAAAAGAATTAAAACTGGAATATAAGGTTATTGTATTGGGATTATCTCCCCTGGATTAAAGTATATGAACTATCTTCCCTGAATTAACTATAATGATTTATTATATAGGAATTATCTCCCCTGAATTAACCATACTGGTTTATCATATAGGAATTATCTCCCCTGAAATAATTATATTGATGTATTTTTGTAATTATTACTTTCAGATGAATAATGAGTTGGGTACCTGTAGACCTCTATACAACTTCTATAACAGTTTGTTGAGGATTACTCTCTGTCAACATCTGGTAGATTCACTGGTAAATATATATTTTATCCATCTCCTGCCATTCAAAGAAACAGAAGTATATTAAATTCAAACTTCTGTCCTTCTGTCCGTCCAGACACATCTTGTCTGGAGTTATTGTCTAAAACTCTAAAACAGTATTTTACAAAACTTGAAGCAAAGCATCATACTTTGATAGAAAATGGGTTTGCTCATTTCCTGGAAGTTATGGGCCTTTGAATATTATTGCAAATCACAAAATGTACTACCTGCTGCTTACTGATATTATAAGTCACCTTTGAGCAGTTGGTCTCAGTGGTCTGTTAGTCAGTCTGTTTATCTGTCTGTCCATCAGTGTAAAATCGTGTCTGGGCCATATCTCATAACTGCTTTTGAGGACTGTCATAAAATTTCATAATCTTCATGATCCAAAGGTGTGCCATGATCTTGAACCAAGGTCAAGGTCACAGGAAAACATTAAATGTTTGGGACGGGGATGTTTGTCTCTTTAGAGACAGTTCTAATTAATTTTACTATTTTGTTCTTGTTTTTCAGAATGGATTCTGGTTTTCCATTGGTTGGTGTATATTCTTCTTCCTGCCAAGTATAATATTTGCAACTAAACTTGCCAAACACTACAAGAGGATGAGTAGATTAGATGAGCCAGAAACACCAGAAAAGTAAGCTTTATTGTACAATATTTATAAAACAGGGTTCCGGCTTATGGCATAATACCCATAAAGTTGCACAAAACTAATTAACATGGGCTAGGGAATCACTTAAGTTGACATTTTCCCTTTAAATTAAATACAAATTTACTAGTTCATGTTCAAATCACAATCCCAAAAGCAAAGTAAAAACTAAAAACTGACAAATTAAGTTACAGATGTGAACAACCAGAGAAGTGAGACCTGGAGCTCTGGAAGAGGAAGCACCTCCTGGTAAGCTACTTCCTGGGACACCCACCACATGCTAATCCTGGATGCATTGTAGACATTTTCCAAAAAGGTTCCACATAAACATGAAGGGTTATTGATCACATGGTATGCTGGGGAAACCGAATTCAATGGTGGGCTGATAAAATGGAGGGATATACAGGAACAGTTTCAATATGTTCAATGTATGCAAATTCATATTAAAAATACATATTATGGAAATCTGATGCAGAATGCATATTATGCAATTCAGCTTATTGCATCTTTATATAAAACAATGTACAAACTATAATTATGATTTTGTCAATAGATTGATTGGATGGGGTTTTACATCCCAGTCATAATACATTTTACTTATATCAAGCCATCACAAGCTGTAGGTGAAGTGCCATAATTCTTTTACCTCTGTCATGCACTCAAAGCATTTTATGTGATGGGAGGGTTCTTTAGTGTTCCATGCCTACTTTGACATGGGTAATCAGCTTTTTAAGTTTTTTCCAAAAGATCCATGACTTTATTTCTAAATGCTGAGTGCTTGGTGAAGTCTTGGTCAGGCCGTGTCAGATTTGAACCCCAACTTCCTTCATACAGAGCATTCAGTCTACCATCTGAGTTTTGTCAAAAGAATTGAAATCATTTCATTTCAAACCAATTGACACAGCAGACCTAGTCGTGGTGTTGTGGTAAAGTGACTTTAAAAACGACTGTGGTAGCTTCATTGGTATAGTGCTCTCTCAAAAAGAGGGAGGTCATGGTTTCAAACCGCGACCGGGTCTGACCCAAGACCTGAAAGTGGGTAGTGACTGTTCTTTTGCCAAGCACTCAGCACTTTGAAATGAAAGTCTTGTTTCTTTTGGTTGGGAACTTAAAATAAACAAGGTTCTGAGTCACGGTAGGCTTGGCACGATAAAGAACTCTGCTGTATAATGCCACCAGCGCAATACACTGGGAAAATTCCTTCACCTTCACCTATAGCTGGTGACATCTCGATATAAGTGAAATATTCTTGACTGGGACGTTAAACAACATTACTCAACTCACTCTTGTTGCAGTAGGGATGGCTGTTTTTCCATTTAGAATCCAGTGATTTAAATTTTTTGGTTGAAGTTTTTTAATGAACTAGATGCTCAAGTGAACTATATTGTTCTTCTGACAGGTCTGCTAAGAGTTTTAAAATATTTCATTTTATTTTACAGGGAGCCATTACCAGAAGATAATGTTGTAGAGGAGGAAGAAGAAGAAGAGTAAGTTATTTTTCAGTTTGGATCTCTCTACTTTCTAGCACAAGCATGACAAGTAGTGATGCGACTAATAAAATAGGACAAGACCCGATTCAAAGGGTTGTACATACACACTGAGTATATGATATTTTTATTTAACATTTCTGACTAGATGTTTTTACATAATAAAAACAACACTTTATGTGAAAAAATTATTTTCCAACAGAAAAATACTGAACTTTGTCATGACATCTGTTCTGTAGTAATGTCATTATCTACATTTGACAAATCAGAGATTCTCCAATGACCAGGGCCCCACAAACGCCGATAAGGTCATTCATAACCCCCCCTTCTTCATTGGTTTATAGAGCTTTTTGGTGGAGCTTACATTTCGTCTGGAATGTTACACAGCAAAAATCTACTTTCAGATGCTTCCTTTCTTTCTTCATTTTATTCATGAAAAACTTTATTCATCCAAACAGTCACCACAAAGTCGGGAAAGACTACAGCCATGTGCTTTGTATACTTTCTGTCACTATCATGATTATGTCCCTTTAATACATATTTTTCAAAGCAGAGTGGGTAACGACTATTTGTCGGGTTAAAGTAAAAAAAATTATGGCTGTCACACTGAAATCCAGGATACCAATAAAGATTATTATTATTATTATTGTTTTACTGCTTACATGGTCTTAATCATTAAAATCTGGGTTTATTTAGAAGAATATTAAAGAGATCATGATTTTATTATCGTCATACAGCCTTCCTATGAACAAGGAATATATAATAAGGTAATTTTGTTCATCTGCCTCACAGGGGTCAGTTTCATAATAAAATTTAAAAAATACCGATAAGTATATAACTCTTTTTTATATACTTATCGGTATTTTTTAAATTTTATTATGAAACTGGCCCCTGTGATCTGCCTTGTGCAATACACATCGTTTGCCTACAGTAGCTCTGTTCCAGAACAGATGGAGATTTTCTTTTTTGTGCCGAATATTCAAATAGGATTCGAATAACAGCCAACTAATATTCAAATGTTTAATTTGGTATTCTTTTCAGCTCTTTTGTTTCACCTCGCTGTTTGAATCATCTCCTTAAAACATGAAACAAATTATCAGGTCTGGGATCAGCCTGAAACGGGGGATCGCCCGATCGGGGGACAATCAAAGGGAGGTAATTCTTAAGGGTGTACACGCAAGTACACAGAAGAGTTCCGATGCTCGTGAGTAATACTACCTTATGTAGACATCCGGTGTATCGTACATCTATTCGCGGTTGTCAATAAAGCTTTGTCAATCCGACAGGCAACAGGAACTAATAGCAGACATATCGGCAGTGTATTCCAATGATGACATGAAAAGAACAATTGAATGAAGATTTTTAATTAAACACAAATTGATTGTTAATTCTAATCTAAAAATTAACTCAATTAAAAAAATCAATACACTATTTTATCTTGTTTTTCAATCAGAGGACGACATTCATTTTTTCAATTTTTCTTCCTTTTATTTTTAATTTATAAATAATTTTTGTATATAGTATAAATTGGGTTCGGAATTCCAAGCAAGTCACTACAAAACCAATTGGATGGTACAATCAATCGTAATAGTTAATTCCGCTTTTGTTTATTATTTTAAATTATTATAGTATTACATGTCTCTCTCAATTTTTTTAACCTCCCCCGATAAGCTTAAACAATGAACAGCTCAAAAAGATATGAACGGCTCAGAAAGATAAAACTCTTAATAAATTCCAGTCATTATCAATGTCCAATTGAAATATGATTTCTTTTGTTTGTAATAAAGAACAGGAGGCTAAATGACAAGTCTTCTTTAGTTTATAATAATTATGTTGGAACTAAAAGCACCATCTAGATTTACCCTATTCTCCCGACATATAGCTGTATATGAACTGGTTAAAAACAGAAAAATCAAAGGCAAATTGCCACTAAAAGCTTAGTTAGTATATTATGGCATTGGATTGAGAATTGAAACATATACTGTTATTACGTATTTACAAGCTTTTCATCTGACTTTACAACAGAATACTTATAACACAACCTGAACATTTTACCCTGAACAATAACAAGTTATTTCATGAAGGAATGTGTAGATTGTAAAACGTTTTGATATTTAATGGATGAGGGACCGGGGAGACGAAATTCAGACAGAAAATTAAAAAATATCTTCAAAGAGTTAGTTACAAAATGCACATTAACAATAAGTTGTGCATTTATCTGTTTTTTTTCTCCTTATCACACATCTGCACCAGGTAAGAAACAGTTCTTTTATTATTTCTATACCCGTAACAAGGATGTATTTTTAACTGGAACATTTTTAACCGGAAGTGCATTTTTAAGAGCTTATAACTTTTTTTCCACACGACAGAATTTTTTTCCGCATGACAGATCTTTAGAAATATATGTTTACTATAACTGTTCAAAATTGTGAGTCCCCCTACTTAGAAATGAACCCCCGCGGCCGTTTTTTATAAAAGGTCATCAATTTTACTCGATTTTAAGCCGGTTTCTAGGCAAACAAATGAAATACGCATGCGCAATGTTATAGTCACAAAAACGCTTAGACGCTTTTTCCCCCGATCGGGCGATTTCGATTTATCCCCCGTTTCGGGCGGATCCCAGACCTGATTATGCATAAATAAAACTGAGGCCTCATACGGTATTTTGTTTACACGGTTTGTTGAACACACATGGTCTCGGTAATAATTAAGTGATTAGAGGATTAACTCTGGTGCTGATTATACACAGTCAATGATTAATTAATTATCACACCTATTGTACACCTGTGGGACACGTGGCTTCGTCTTGTGTGATTTCTCGATCGTGAACTAATCTTAATATATTGACAAGACAAAATTTAGAAGGTTAATAGGGGGAAAAAATCGAATGACCGAATTTCAATTCGGCGTTTTATTTGCCAATTCGGTGATTTTTAGCCAATTTTGGCGATTTGTGGGGCCCTGCCAATGACGTCACAATGTGCATGTACTTTACCACCAATGTTGTATCACCACAGTGTGGAGATACAAGATTCTGTATCATACATGTTAGATTTTGTCAAATTAGATAGAAAAATTATTTTAATGTTATATAAAATCAGTTATAGCAACCAATTCTTTAAAAAACACCATGTAACATTTAGGGTTCCTAAATTTGCCTATACCTCTACCCAAAAGAACCTTTATAGGAAGACCACCCTTCTGTAAAGTCCATACTTCTTAAGCCGTCTGGATGGTCTTTATGTACAGGTTTTACTATAGTTCAAAATAACACCCAATTTATTGACAGGACTTGCTAAACTTTGACTTTTTTACTAGTATATTGCAATACAGTCAAACCTGTCTATAAAGTCTGCCAAAAGGAACCAGTAAAAGTGGCCTTTATGGGCAGGTGGGGTTTATATACAGGTTCAAATAACATGAATTAAGAACAATTGGGATATAATTTTACCGACCTTTATAAGCAGATGGCATGGCTTCTAGAATGAACACTGACCATACTTTTTAAGTATTTATATCAATAAAATAAGCTTATAAAATATAAAGGCCTTTTTTTAATTTTAAAAAGCATTTTTCTATTTTAGTACTGGTTTAAAAGTTCTAGAGAATCAGAATTCATTTTATAAAAGGTTTATTGTGAAAAAGGTAAGAAATAGTTCTTGATAAATATCTTGAGGGATGGTTGTGGAAAAATATTGATTTATGCCCTAGTCAAGATTCTTTCACTTAAGTCTTGGTAAACAAAACTGGAATGGTGGAGAAAATCAGAGTACCTTGAGAAAACTATGACCTTTGGCAAACAAACTTACAAGCTTCTTCACACTAGGAACTGTCTGAATGTAATTGGAATGTATGTTGTGAGGCTCATCTTCAACATTGCCAAGTTGTAATTCCTAAGATTTGGCACCTAAATTTAGACCAAGACACATTGTTTCAAGATGATTCACATTGAATTTTGTTCCAAGTTTGATCAAAATCCATCCAAAAGACATAAAAGATATGAAGCAGACACAATATTGTGATGGACAGACAGACAGATGGACAGAGTGTTTCCTATATGCCTGCCTTCATTTGCAGGGTATACAAAGTAATACATGTATTTGAATAAGTAAAAATTTAAGGTTTTTTGTTATTTGTTATGGCTGGGAGAGCAATTTAATATTTAGTTTTGTTAATTACTTGTACTTTATGTACTAAATTTTAGGGTTTTCAAGATCCATTGAGGTAAGTTTACCTTTTACAATAATGCAATACTATATAAGAAGACACATTGCGGAGAAAAAAATTCACTTTTCACAATGATTCTTGTATCGTGAATATATCTTCCCGGCAAATTTTTTTTTTTACTTCCCTCGGTACACTTTCCCTATTGTTGGAACTGCAAAAATTTCTTACCCCAAAATAATCTAGAAGATCAATACCGCAAAAGTTTCCTACCACTATTGTTTCTTTTTCTACAGTAAAACCTCATCATGCTCCTTGACAACTTCACCACCTCACATATCACCACAGTATCAGGAAATTCTGACGTCTATAACTTTTATGTTCTTCTTTATAAGTTACCTTTGATTTATTACTTAACCTCTTTACAGTGTCAAAATCTGGTTTAACAAATGGTGGCAATGATTTGATGTTTAACTGTATTTATTTATTTATTTATTTATTTTTTTTTTTTTGATAATTATTGAGTATCCTGCATTGCCAGATCTCAGTTATAGGTTTATCATTTTCTAGGCCTGTATGGTTGTTCAGAGCTTTTTTAGCTAGTGAAAAATTGAAAATGTTATAAAAATTAAAAAATTTTGAATTAAAACAGTTTTGATTTTAACTGCTCGACAACACCAATGTTGATGAGAGACATCAACAATGACAACCACATAACTCCTATCTTCTTGTTGTTGTTGTAAATCCTTCCTCTGACGACTTTAGTGGCTCAGTTGTAGAATGAACCTTAAGAGAGAGATCTTTGGTTAGAACCCAAACCATGTCATACATAAGGCTTTGGTGTTTGGTATTAAAGTATCAACTTGTTCACCTAGTGAAATTATTGTATCTTGGGAGAGATATGCTTGTCTGCAGCTTTAAAACATTGTGAGCTAGCAAGCACCCAGAGTGTATGCTTGTAGGAGGCAGACATAAAACACACTTTTACATCTTAAATTTGCATAAATATGTTTTTTGATTAATTTTAGAGATTAATAAACTTGCTCTCATCGTAAATAGCTGAACAATTCTTGATAAAAGTTTAAACAACAGTACAACAAACCATCAAAATCTTATAAGCCACGCCTTTTCTTGTTGGGTACTGTGTATGTTACATGTAATAATTGGGTATTTTTTTTTTCTTTTATTATAGTCGGATGGCCAGATTTGGGTATGTATATTATTAAACTGTTTTACTTCACATCAGTACTACTTCAATATTTTTCACACAAAATTGATTTATTTTCAAATCAGATGTGTCTATGTTTTGTATATAAGATAGCGGGTATCTTTGTTCTGATTAATAAAGGACAAACTTCATGTGTGACTACTAGGGTAGCTCAGTTAGTTAATTAGTAGGTACTTTGGATATTTTTTTCAACCCTTGAAAAATTTTGGTTTCACATTTTGGTCCAAGCACTACTGCTGAAATGACCGTCAAACTATATATTCAACACTGGTATAATTTGTACTTTATTTATATTGTAGCAATAATAAGGTTTGGCATTCTGAAAGTCCACCACCTTATTCAGAGAAACCATCTTCATCCAAGAGTAGAAGTACTATGTTTGATATGGAGGAGGAAAAAGGAGCACCTTGGTAAACAGAAAAAAAAACAAATCCTGAAACTAATCTGCAGCACCATCTGATGATTTTATGAAAATAAATCCGTTTACTTTTTTTAGTGTTTATTAAACTATCCAATAACATTGAAAAAAATCAGTGTTTTAAAATACAATACCACACTCCAATGGCATTATTAGAAAATTTGTGTTTAATACATTATCGAATGACATTATTAGAAAAAACATTGGTAAATACACCATCCAATGACATTGTTAAAAAAAATCGTTTGTTAATATACAACCCAAATTGTCCAATGGCATCATTAGAAGTTAGAGTCTCTTCAATATACCATCCAATGAAATTATTAGAAAAAATCAGTGATATACTTTACCATCCAATAAAATTATAGGAAATCGGTGTTGAATGTACTGTCCAACGACATTTTAGAAAAGTCACTCAATTTATTTTTTATTTTTGCTTAAATTATGATTTTTTTATGACTGTGGGGAAAAGAACTGGTAAAGAAATTGCGGTAAACCATGAAACCATGTCTTATGTATTGTTTACTACCAGTATTTATTCTGTGACCATGGGATTGAAGAAGTTGATACATATATATATAGTTTTGTATTAGGGTTTTTTCATTATTTCTGATCATATACACCAGGATGGGACCAAAAAATGTACTGACTTGGACAACCTACAAACCTGTGTATATATATAGACCATCAACAGGATCTTAGAAATATGGACTTTATAGACAGGTGGTCTTTAAATAAAATTTCTTTTTGGTTGAAATTATGGAGTAAATGGAAGTTGAAACACTGGTTTTAATGGGCAAGTGATTTATATATATAGAACATCGATGGGACCTTGCAAAATATGGAATTTATAGACAGACGGTCTTCATATAGAGGCTCTTTTTGTTTGAAATTATGTAACTTGAAACACTGATCTTAATAGGCAAATGGTTTATATATAGAGATGGCCACTATAGCAGGTTTTAAAGTGTGTTTTAAACTTATTACAATGAGTATAGTCAGGTTGGAGCTCTGATAAATTCTTTTCACTTTTTGTCAATTTTTTTCAGGATGCACCTTAGGTGCTTGTTTTGTTTCTTATCAAGAAAGAAGAATGGAATGTTTTGTATAAATAATTAGCTACCTTTTCTTATTTATACCAATTAAATATACCAATCTTTATTCTTGATAGAAACAAGCTCCTGTGGGTTGAACAGATTTTTGATTTTGATGTTAATATTGTTGACTTGTCATACATTTATTTTGATGTTATTTTTATTTATGATTCTACTTGTTGATTTTTGAGATAAAATTCAATTCTAAAACAAAATTTTATGAGACAAAATATCACCAAAGTTCATAGCTACTGTCACAGTGTTTGTATACAGTGAATATAAATTCAATTTTTTTAGAAAAAAACAACAAAGGATAAACTCTTTCAGTTACAAATGAAACATTACTCAAATATGTAAAGGTAACAGTTAGATGGAATTATAACTCTATTTTGTTAATATGATATCATTTTGTTATCTATGCATGAATCGTGCTGGCACAGGTACTCAAATTTGTATAAATGGGGCAAAATATCATGTCACATTTGTAAAGATTAAAATCTAGATGGAATTTTATTTCAACTACATTTACGACATTATTTTGTAGTTATGGCTTCATTTTGAAGTAATGACATCTTTCGAATCTTGACATCATTTTTTTATTCTGACATCATGTTTTAGTTATGACATATTTTGAATTATGACATCATTTTGTAATTATGACATCAATTTTTAACCATGACATCATTTTGTAGTATGACATCACATCATTTTGTAGTTATGGCATCATTTTGTTTTATCTTTTGTTGTTAGTACAAGTTTTAGATCATGCTGGCATGATTACGAATATATAAATTAATTTTTTGTGGATCAGTATTATTTTTTTTGTGTATAAATGCTAATATGTATGCTGCACATATTTCATTTTTCTTCATTATGAGTGGAGCCAAAATTAAGTTTATCTGGTGGAATTTAATACCTCTTGAATGAACATTACAGCCAAAATCAAGTTTATTCGGTTGAATTTAATACCCCTAGAATGAACACTACAGTCTCAAGTTTAACCGTAAACATTTTGGATGGACTGGATGTGAAGATAACATATGCTATTTTTGCATCTTGTATTTGTTCTCACAGGCATTTCAGTAAAACCTCATTATAATGTCCTACTAAAACTTTGCCACCTCCCTCATGTCGCATAGTATTTTGAAGTTCTAACGTCTTTCTTTTATGTTTTTTTTATAAGACTCCTTCGATTTATCGGCAATTCCTTTATAAAACCAAAATTAGACTGAACTAATGGTGTTTCACATGGTACCTGTAATGTTTCTGCAGAACAATTATTTCCATTGGAGATGGAATCATTTCAGTTCATATTTTCCTGTAAAAATCCTGTAATTCCAGAAAATATTGATGTTAACCTTTTAAAAACATTCCGCACAAATGTAAAGGGGTAGTGATTATGTGGTAGGCGTGTCATCTCAATTGAAGTTTCACTGTACTTCAGTCAGCAGACTCAGGCTTCCAATGATTCAATGGTGGAAATTTGAATAATAACAGCAATGAACTTTGACCTATAGACACTATAAAATGTGTTTATATTTATTTTTGATATTATGTAGAAGTTATTGTATATTTTGATAATTTGATAACATATACATATTTATATGCATATACATATAGTTTGGTTAAAAATATTCATCAAAGAATTTAATAAAATTTTAATTGTTTTATCATGAGGCTTTTGTTAGCCTACTTTTATTTATGCAAATAAGATACAAACAAAAATGCAACCACCACCTCCAAAAAATGAAAGAAACAAGTGTTATTCAAATAAAGTATTTTGTTGAAGAACAGCTTGGGAAATATATAGTTTGTAGTGGGATTTGCAGAGGTTTTATACCACTCGGTATGTTACTTAACAACACTAAATCATAAGTTTGTAGCCATTGTTGAAAAAAAAAAGAAAATATTAATTTGAATTGTAATTTATTAAGACTCTGAAGAGTCACATACACACTGATGGTGATTTTGACATCATTTTGACCACCCAATTATGGTAGGCAAACACCAATTAGACCATTTTCTGACACTTAATTTGACCTAGAATTCAGTATTTTAAGGAGAAAATAGTACCAAATCCAGAGTAAAACCAGAAGTAGTATTTGAAATGAAAGTCACAGCCTAATGCAGCCACATCAAAATCTGAAATTTAATAATGGTGTATAAGTTGTTGAGATATTTATTGTCCCCAAGCAAAAGCTTCTGTTTGTATAACTAACCTGTTTTATGAAGATATAATATGTCCATCTTTTTTCCCCCTATTGAATGTGCACGCAATGGACACTAAGACATGTGTTTTATATTTGAGGATTATATCAAACAATTTATTAAAAACTATCTAATTTCAAATTGTAAACAATCTGTGATGATTCATTTCAAATCCGTAATTTTTGTACAGCGTGAACAAAGTGAACGTGTACATTGTCATCGCTTTCTTCCAAGATATCGAGCTTCTTTGCTATGAAATTATAAGATATGAGTACACCTGGAAATAGTGCGCCTGGTAAATGAGCGTTAAAGAAGTATATCTGTTTTATCGTGAGATACGTATTCTGAGACGGGTAATGCATTTGGTTACATATGCAAATTTGGAATAAATTTTCGGAATACATTTCGGAATCTAGTAAAATATTGCGACGGGATGCATCTAATAATTTCTGCAATTTGGCGAACTGATCTCATGTTTACAATAAAAAGTAGTTCGAGAAATTTGCGTCCTACGATGTAAAATCATAACTTTTTATGAAATGAACAGCAACGGCAGTTGTTTAATTAATTCTTCGTGAAATCTACGGAAATTTAAATTTATTTTGAAGGTTATGATAACGTATTTTGATGTTGAGGCAATTGTGTCATATTTTAAAAATTTTACTTTCGTGAAAGGGAGATAATTCGTAGTGTTGTATGCAAATTTTAAATACAGTCGTTTTACCAGTTCCGAACAGGGTTTCATATAAGCGCTACTGCAGACGTCATCCACAAGCAGAGGAAATAAAATTTATGTAGTGTAATAATACAAATGTTTACTGATTCCAAAATATCGACACCCGTCCTCAAAAACATGTGGTAGTATGTTTTCTTGAAAAAAGCATTTCCGTGATCACGATTTGTTTACATCGTTAAACTAGGTCACCAACAATCTGTCGACCTGTCCTGCACATACATTTAGGAAGCGGTTGAAGTTTATATTATTTAAACAATTAATGTTCATACATTCAAGTAGAAGCAAATTAAGAAAGTTATTTTGCGATTCCTTTAATTGAACGGGATTGAAATTTTAGATTATTCGGTAGTAAAAATTCGGAACTGGTAAAACAACTGTATCCTCGACCGTCCGTGATTCGAGACTCTAATAGAAAACGAACTAAATTTGCTAACGCAACAAAAATTTGAGAGCTGAAAAATAGACAACAGATTTTTCTGGATAGTTTCACAGTAAATACCTAAATTTTGTCTTTAATGCATGAAATCGTCACTGCAGAGACGATATTCGCGTATAATTACTGAAAACAAAAATGGCCTCGAATCTTGGGACGCTCTCGATTTTAGGACGGTCGACGATACTTCACCATTAACATGAAACGGGAATATTGTGAGTGATAATCAGCAGTTAATTAAAACCCAGATTAACAGCAAATGATCCAGTTACATACAACCGCTAGAATGTACCTCCTCATAGCGACGGTAGGATCTGCAAAACTCTACTTTCTCTCTATCCGAAATGACAAAACGATCGGGTACAACTTTTTAAATTTTAATTACCGATTGTCTTTTTCATATATTTATGAAATTATTATTTTCTACCATTTAATTCAGCAATTCATGGTTTGGTACATTGTTTCTTTTTCCAAAAAAAAAAACCATCCGTCGGACTATGCATAGATCGACCCCCCCCCCCCCCCCCCCCCGAATTTTCGGTTATATTCTGTCTTGCCACAACACAATTTTCCCAACTACGCTGTACAACAGCACGACAGTGCTATGTTTGGTATTTAATATTCACAATTCTAAAGCAAAGAAGCATCAATTCCCCGGTACATTGTACATGTATATTGATTTGTTTGACCTGTGTATACCTAACCCCTGGACAAAACGACTTTCAAATCACCATTTGGATTCATATGCAATACAATTGACCTGACATACATAATTAACATAAAATATATGAATGCATAGAATATTAGACTCTTTATCAGACCACTAGGTAGCTCAGTGGAAGAGTGCTCGATTCTATGTATGTTTTTTCGACTTAGAAATGAAAGTCACGCTGACAGGGTCCTTCGGGAAAGACCTTAAAAACCGATTCCCCGTGTCACAACAGGCATGTCACGTTTAAAAAACTTTCCTGCACATTGCCCTGAGCGCACTGGAAAGGTAAAAATTCTGACACTTCATCTATAACTAACGTTTCGATATAAGTAAAATATTCTTGACTTGGACGTAAAATCCTATCAAACCAACCTCTCTGCACATTTCTGTCACTTTACTTATAGTTGTTGATGTCTCGATATTAGTGAAATATTCTCGACTGGTGGGCAGAGTACGATTCAACCAACCTCCCTGCGCATTGTCCGGAGTGCACTGGACAGGTAAAAATTTCTGCCACTTCACCCACCTAAAGCTGGTGACGTATCGATATAACTGAAATATGTATGTCACACACGCGGAGAAAGAAAGAGAGAGAGAAAATCGGTTTGATGGTTATACATCGTGATTGTGTTATAGTTCGTATAAGGGCGTGTCTGAAAGCATACATTGGACTGGCGCTTTTACGACATACAATGTAGACGGGAAATAAGGTAAGGTAAGTTATGGTTTTGTAATGGAATAATTGTGTTATATTTATAGTTATTACATGGAAGAAAAGAAATGCGTTACCCAGGCGTGATACTTCATTTACTTGGGTCACCAATGTTAACCAACAGTATAAATTAGAAATGTTCAGTTTTTATCCTTCAACTATTTTGAGACAAAATCATCAAAATGGTTGTATATCTTTCACCATTGTGAACGTTCATAATGAACAATATCCACCTTAACAAATATCGCCCTTGTATCTGAATTATCTTCCGGCAATATAAGTGATTGATTCTGGACTGGGGGGGGGGGGTTAAATATCATTCTTCCATCCCACCCTTTTGCTCTGTGTTAGGAATATAGATCCTATTTCAACTGGAGTAATGCTAATAGAATTTTATTGTAATCAATTGCACTAATGGTATTGTCACGAATGAACGACGGTCACTTCAAGGGTGGTGTAGAAAATCGGAGTGCCCGGAGAAAACCCCTGGCCTACGGCAAATGAAATGAAAAACTTTTTCACACTACAATCTGACCAAGTGGTATACAAAACCTGGGCGGTTTCCTTCACCATGCATGAAATGATCGTCTCGATATAAGTACAATATAAAAAAATGCTGACTGTATCATAAAACATCATTATGCCACTAATCCACTTCCACTCTGCTTTCTCGGTATTGGAGGCGATTTTAGCACCTAAGGGGTTTAATAAAGACTAGGAATTCGACAGGTAACGTTCGTGTTGTGAAATTATTTCGGATGTATATTAAAAAAGAAAGCTTCACAGGTGGATATAAAAAATTATGAAACCTATCTCGATCCAACGTTACCTAGCTAGATTTTCATTGTCATTTTGAAGTGTTATAAAACACAAACATACCGAAACAGGCGGACCCAGGGGTTTTGGAAAAGGGAGTTTTATTTTTAGTTGACGCGGAAGATCGAAATAGGGTACCTCGTCCGGGGTGGGCAAACTTCTGCAGATTTTTTTTTAAAACTTGCAATTTCTAGCAATCTGGACAAATTTTCGCACATACCATATATAATAGCATGGGTAGAAATAAATTGGGGTTTCGACCACTAGTCGAGTAGGCATTTTACGAACCAAGAAATGTTCATTCCTATGAAGTTTTTTTGCTGTTTTGTTTTCCTCATGGGTCCTTGAACAAAACTAACTTAGTTGCCCTTCGGGCAAATTTGGGCAATTTGCACAATATACATAAATCCAAAATGGCCGCCAAACGTCAAATTGAAGTACATACTGCGATATAAAATATCTTCCAATAGCTTGTAATATATCCTTTTAGATGTTTTCAGGTATGAGAAACTCATTTCTGGTGTTAATTTTTACATACGGAACACTTTACTTGCACAATAAGCTATAAATCCAAAATGACCGACGGACACCATCTTGAAATATTGATTTTATACAAAATCAAATTTATAATAGGTTGTAATATATCTTTGCAGGGGTATTTAGGCATGGACAACTCAATTCTGGCATTAGTTTTACATTAAATACCATCATGTCTATAATGACTGACCATATGTGTCAAATAACTATTCAAGCTAGGATAGCCATGGGTAATCTCATTTTGTGTAAAGATTTAAACACATCCTTTCTCCAGAACAGTTACAAAATTGTTTACAGGATTTAATTTTTAAGACAAGCATGTCCTTGTGTGTTGCACTTATCGTTTTGTGCCTTATATTGACATAACATGACATAAAGAAGTTCTTGTGGCACCGGGTGTCCTTTCGCTATAACAGGTAATGAGAATTGATCTTTGAATTTCAATCCGAAATTGGTTATCATCTCATACTCTTCAGGAGGATAATGACTGTAGGTACCCTTTCATAACATTAACTAAAAATGAGACAACAGAAAATGGTGTTTGAAACAACGTCATAACTATTAGGCTTTGATGTTCTTTATGAAGAGCCTGAAGAAACGCCAATTTTTCCTGCTGGCTGGCCTTACAGAACAACAAAGAATGGTTCAGATCTTATAAAGTTATTTGTGATCTTTGTTTACCAAGAACATCAGCTAAATGAGAAGAAGAGTTTGTAATTAGGATGTTGTATCACAACCTCTTAAGAGTTTGCATACCTAGCAGTTCAAGATATCTCAAACGAAGATCATGTCCCTAAGAACATATACGCCTTGTACACTTACAGTGTGCATGCCTGTCAGTTAAAGACATCTCGACCAAGACCATGTTACTTAGAGCATTCATGCCTGGCAGTTCAAAACATCTCGAACCAAGACCATTGTTAGTTGCATAGATGTTCAAAACTTCTATCCTATCACTCCATCTGTATATCACATTGTTCTCATGTTTATACACCCAGTACACTAGGAAAACAAAACCACGTGTCGTCAATCAGCACACAAATGCTATCATGACCTGTTTGTGCAGTCTGGAGAACATACGATACCATAGTTATGCCGGATTCATCATGGCCAAATCAACAATCGTATACATACTGCTGTCCTGGTTCTTAGAAGATACGAGATGGTATTTATCAAACACAAGATTTTCTTTGAAGTGCCTGGGTACCAATATGACCTTTTTTGGGTTGATGCAATGAAATCTGATGGGTTATCGCCATGTTACCAAGGGATGCGATAGAAAAACTGTGAATCATTGTGATTGTTTGTGAGTTTTGGGTGAACGAACTCCACAAAGCCTTTCCAATGACAACCATTTTCAACCACAGTCAAAAAGGAACAGAACCGATATCAAATGCAAGCAGAAGCTAAACTCAAACTGCCCTGCTGTCAAAACAACGGTAACCAAAGAAACATGATTCCAAGATCAACAACTGGCTTTATTTTTGCATCTTGACAGCGTCGCTTTGAAACGTATTACCTTTATCATTTTTATAGAGCTAATAATGGCATTATAAAACTCACCAGGTAGACTTGATTGTATTCGTATTCCATCTACTCATCCATTACAACTGAATCCACCATTACAACTGAATGACACATAAGAAGCAATTTTACGAACAAATGCCTTATGACCTGTTTTCATTTAGAGGGAGTTTGAATTAGTAATAAATTTTGGTCATATATATCCAAGGAACACCAAGGATTGAACTCTTTGAGTTATGGTCCATATCACACTCAGAATATATTCATTTCAATCAATCAGAGAAGCACCAATCTACCCACTAAAAGGATCAGGCTAGAGAGTCATGCCTTTAAAGGCTCATTTTTCAAATTTGATAGCAGTTTGTTCTCCAAACTGGTTAGCCAAGACAGCATCCTAATAATTACCATGGTGCCGACATCCATGATCTTCGACAGGACACGCATGTGTTTATAGCAGACACTGAGAAAGTTTACCAGCATATTGTACATGTCCAGCATCCAATAAAATAATTTGTTGGGCGTGTTAATCAGGATACAAACAGTTTTGGTGGTAGACAGTGCAGGGGTATTATTTTCTGCGGTCCAGTATAATTTGTAAGTGAAACAGCATTGTCAGATCTAGATGTTGAGATGTTGCTTAATCAGTAAACCAAATCTAGACTGTGCACTACCTTTTCACTTATACCACATTGATGAACATGGAAGTCTGTAGTCATAGCGTGTGTATTATAGCAGTCATTTGGAGTGTAAATAGTAGATCAAAATATCAAAACTATCATAAAACCAAAAAAATGAGTTCTTCTGTTCAACTCCAACCAATCAATTTGTGGAAAGTTGTTGCATTATCAGTGACAGATTTTACTGCAGATTCCCGAAACCATAATACTTCATTATATGACGTAATGTATCAGTGTTCATGTAAAAATCGAATCAATTCACTGTTGACAAACTTATTATTTAGTTTGATACGATGTCCGAGTATAATTTGGTTTTCATTCGTGGTAATATATATGTGACTGGATTAACAATGATAGCAATTGTGGCTTTGAAAATTTCTTCGTTGGATACACGCTTTAAAAAAACCTTAGCAAAGTGAACTAGCCTTTACACTAGACTTAGTAAAGCTAAAATCACTAAGATCATATTTTTAATTTCTTATTAAAAGGAATTGTTCGAGCCTCATGTATGACCTTTAAATCAAAATGTATCAAGATGTATGGTTAAGTTACACAGCATTCAATATGATATGCTGAGTTACATCTTTTAATAAAAAAAACCTGTTACTCCTACCGTTGGCTGGTCAAAATTGTTAAATATACTTTTAAATTCCCCCAAATGTTAAAAACATCAACGGAAATGAGTTCCTCATCCCCGAAAACATATAAAACGGTATATTACAAGCTATTGTAGAACAATTCTTACAAAAGATAGATTTTCAACATTGCGTCAGGCAGCCATCTTGGATATATGCAAATTATGCAATTTGCCCAATGTTGCCTGCAGGGCAACTAACCTAATTTTACTCTAGGGACCCTATAGAATACAAAACAGCAAAAAACGTCATAGGAAAAATCATTTCTAGGTTCAAGTATTGAGTATATGAGAAGGTGTCAACTCGACTACACCGGAACCTACCCTCTGCGTTCGCCACTGCAAAATATGTTCAGAACATAATCCCTAAAGTAAAGTAAATACTTGAAAACTGATAAACAATTAAACCATTGAAGCGAGACCGGTGCTCCGGAAGGGGCAACCACTTTCTGTGAAATAAAAAATTGCCATCAGTACTTTTGAATTATATATGGACCTGGCCAAAATAATATTCAACGAAGCAGGCGACTTTGGTCCTTCAGAAGAGACATTGACACCCAATGTCCAGTGTTACGGTAAGCATGTGACGCTTAATATCCTCCCTGCATATTGCCCTGAACTCTTTACAAAGGTCAAAATTTCTGCCACTACAACTAAATCTATTTGACGTCTCGATATAAGTGAAATGTTCTCGACTTTGATGCTAAACTTCACTCAATCAATCTGCTTCAAATTTTATTCTGAAAGCAAAAAGGTGTTCATAGATTCACAAATAAAAGTTATATTCATTTCTGTTTTATGACATTTTCGCTAAGATAATTAGTTATATATTGTACAGACCTGTCGAAAGTTTATAGCACTAAGCAAACGAAGGGGAGTCGATACTTAACTGTTGCCGGGATATGATAGCTAGTGGCAGAAAACCTGTCAGCCTCCAAAAAGCTGCCGCGATATTCCTAGCAAGTACTGATCCAGACTTGAAAATAGGTAGTGACCGTTATTGTCGCCAAACACTTTGTACAAATGTGTTTAGAAATGAAAATTACAGGGTCCTTCGAAAGAAACCTTAACAACCGACGCCTCTTTAGTTAACAAGGGGCTATGATGAGCTGCCAATTTGCCACCAATCAATTCGATAGCTTAGTGTTTAACTTTTTGAGACTTGTAGTACGTGTAACGTTTATTGGTATTTAAATACCGGGGTATGACATGTATGAAGTCAACATAGATTTATAAGTTACTTGTGTTACATGGTCACGAATTTACAAAATAATAAGTAACTATATGCATTGTCTAAATGCGGTTAAATTTAGTGTTAAATATCACGGATATATACAGTACAGCCATGTCGAAAGTTTAACACTGAACTAACGAAAAGGAGTCGAAACTCGGCTGCTGAGAGACTGAAATATTGTTAGCTATAGGCCAAAATGCTGCCGGAAGATAGATCGAATTTGGTGAAAAGCTGTCGACATTTAGCTGAGGAAGGGCCCGGATTAGCAGCACTAATCCGTTAGTGTAGTGTCAAACTTTCGACAGACATGTAGCGTATATTACTTAAAGACAAAACTATGGATCATTTAAAATACAGCCTACAGATAATTACAACAATGATTTCTTAACGGGTGACTGGATGTCATGTTATCAAAAAACATTTATTGTTCAGAATTGTAACAATGTAACGTCCCTATATTTCAATGATAAAGGCATGTTGTACAATAACTGTCATTGTCTCACAAAAACACACAAAAAGGATCCTAAATGGGGGAGTATAAATAATTTTTTGGTTTTGATGCAAATTCTAGCAAATATTATTTTTTTCACTGGATAAATTAAACTGTTAGTCGACAATCGAGAAAATTATAAACTTAAATTTTAAATCTTATGTTTTATAAATGGCATGAGACTAACCCCCTTTATATGGCCCAACATCATTGTTTGGATCAAGTTTTGTCATTTTGTCTGCCATGTTTCATATTGTTTTGAAATATTTTGGGTTCCATATTGGATGAATTTTAAAAATGTCGGAGTATGGTTGAATTTGAAGAAAATTAAGTTTTGTATTATTATAAATACATGAAAAAGACAATATTTTTAAAAAAATATTTTTGAAATGTTTATTAATATAATGTTTTATTATTTAGTTTTGTGTGTAATTTCATGTTTGGTGAAATTCAAAACGTGTCATGCAGCTGATCCAATATTGTCCCAGACGACCGTCACAGATTCGGCGGGAAACTCAGCAGATGAAAACAGCGTCGTGACATTTGCCAGCATACCAACCGTGTCATCATACAAGGCTTCCAACTCTTCATACAGCAGTACTGGATTAGAATGGTATTACTCTTTACACACACTGTTCATTGACACATTAGTGTTTCCTGATGGATTTCCAACGGGTAAGATAATCCGATAATCCGCCTTATTACAAATCCTTCCGGAGCACCCAGCCTCACTCACTTCTCTTATAGAAAATTATCTTATTTTGCAAGTTTTCAAAGAGTTTACTTCAATGTACAGAAACGTGTTTCATGACAGATTTCCAACAGGTAGGACAATTCAATGACCCCGCTTATTGTTTACCTTTCCGGAGCACCCGGCCTCACTTACAAAGCGGTCAACAGTTGTGGATCTAGAAGGTAGAAGATATTGCGAAGCTTGCTTAATCACTTGTGCAAGTTTACGTGTTTAACTTAATTTGCCAGTTTTAAAGGGTTATTTTTAATACATATATTGTGATTTGGACAGGGGATGGTATGTTTATGTTGCTTATCCTTCCGGAGCACCCGGTCTCGCTCATTTCCCTGGTGGAATTTTTACGTGTTTAACTGAGTTGGCCAGCTTTCAAAGATTTTACTTTGCTTTTTGATTATGATTTAGACATAGACCGGTATGTTTCTGTTTGATTAATCAGTTTTTGTAACGTTTACTTTCAAGGGTGTTTTAGAAAAATGCTAATTTTTGAGTCCTAAGAAAATTGGCTCTTCAAAACAATCCCTAGAAATTTATCACCATACGATGGTTATATTAATGTACAACTTTAATAATTGGACAAAATCCTATTCAACTACCTAGCAAGTTTAAATATAAGTGTTCTAAAGTTTTAAATGTGGAACTTTTCTCAAAGTGGCATTTGTGTATATGTGTATCGTCATGTTAAAAATAAAAATATTTTTTTTTATCATTTTCACAGACACAATTAATGGGATTATTGACGGAACAGTTACAAAACAGTTAATTGAAGGATATTCAGGATTGTCGGTGAGTCTGGTTATTTTTCTACATAGTTCAGGTGGCGACTTTCAATTAAATAATTTTTTTTTGTAATTAAGACAGCAACAATTTGTACGTTTGATTTTGAACTTTGAACTTAAATAATGGCTCATCTGTACAGGGTTTCAAAATTATGTGTGGAAGGTCCGGGACCCCTTAGCTTTATTTTTTGTAGGTCCTACATTAAAGTTTAAAAGTGCAATAGTCATTTGCAAATTTGATATTACAGAATAATCTGAAAATGGGGTCCTTATGATTAAAAACGACAGGTCGATGGTCTGAAAAAACCGCATGCCATCGATTTCTATAGTATATATACCGTTCATTAAGCAGGGGTCATTGTCCGATGGAGTTTGTTCCGCCGTATTCAAGGAATCGTTCCTGTTAAGAAGCGTATTCGCTGAATGAGACATGGACAAGCATTTACCATCGATTATAGAGACATGTACATGTCCTCTGTACCATGTGACCAATACTTTATTAACGTTTGTGCGAAACGTTATGGAAAAATTCCCGAAATAACGTCATTTCTACGGAAAACGTCACCTTTCGTATCCATATCCATTGGAAATAAGTATCAGGTGGTACATCGGCGAACTCCATTAAATACCTTTCCAGTACTGTAGATTATTATTTTTTTATCACGAGGTATTTTTCAACGCGTAATTTCGCGAGGACCCTCGGTCGCGAATTCATTTATCACGCGAATATTCCCATAATCGCGAAAATTTAAACATGCCGGCAATTGACTTTAACCGTAGAAGTTATACTTTTTACATCACAAGACTACCTACGAAAATAAAATAAAAACATATCGATCGCGAATTTTAATATTAACATGGAGTTTACATCTTCGCGAAATGACGAATTTACATCTTTGCATTTTATTCTTATTTCAGATTTTTGCCAAATTTGTTGGATATGTCATCTTGATAGTGATTGGTATAATCTTCATTGTTATCTTCCCTCTGATTGGTGGCTGTTTCTGCTGCTGTAGATGTTGCTGTGGAAAGTGTGGTGGTGCATCATTTCAAAGTAAAGAAGAGGCAGAGAACGTTTGTAAACGTAGAACATATGTCGTATTTCTTCTCTTAATGATCACAATTATCTGGTAAGTCAATAATAGAAGCTGAAAATATTTTCGAGACAATGACCAAAACAGCACAAAGCATGACAAAACAATCACAAACATCCACGCTGAAACTACAATAAACAAGAAAGTAAAACCCCAGAAAACTGACTGGCAAATTAAGTCAAAAACACGAACTTCCACCAGTGAAGTGAGACCGGTTGCTCCGGAAGGATAATCGTCTACTGCCTAGTTAGCTATACCCGTTATGTGAACATAATAAACACATGAGATTCATTGACGTAGAGTCCATAATGTCTGTTTTTGTTTGTAATGTTACGTCGCAAATTCTTAGGATAACATCATGTTTACGCGAAAAGCCTCATCCTTTGTAGGCGAAATACTTGTCTTGACGATGGCAAGTTGATTTATATATATTTCTAACATGGTATAAAAAAACGTAATAATCGTTACGACAAATAGTTCGGCCTACATTCTATGTGACTCCATGTCCAATAGAAATAATGGTTTCAACCGACATTTGAAAAAACGAAAAATGTATCATAGCAATTCGGTTACAATATTTGAAGAAAGACCATATTTTACAACCAGTACTATACGTATACCCAATGAAACTGAAATATCCACAAAGTGTGTAGTTTGCTTTTTCTCCAATTTAAAATTCATAACCAATATCATAAATTGTCACATTGCTCATTTTTTATCCACCGCCTTTCGAGAAAATAGGGAGATATAAAATCATAAGTTCCATCCTTCCGTTTTCCCAGACACGCCTTGTCCGGAGAAATTCTTCAAAACTATGAAAATTGGTGCAAAGCACCGACATTGATAGGAGATGCGCATATCAGTAACCCGAGTTGGTTTCTTCATTTTCCTAGGAGTTATGACCCTTTAGCTTAAAGCGCAAATCACGAAATTACCTACCAGCAGGGGATCCCCACGTGCATTCATAATACATAAAGTTATAACTGAAACAGTATGTCATATTAAAAGTATCCCCAAAACGATCCCCAACTGGGAAATTCCCAATCATGTGTATGATTAAAATACTAATAGCCAATAGCACGTCTATTCCGCCGCCCACAAACTGTTCCTGTGAAGTTTCATACAGAAATCAGTGTTACGTAGTTTCTGAGAAAAGTGGGTGACAAAATCTTGGCGGCAGCAATGGAGTTAACGTTATATTTCCAAATACTTTGTTAAGTTTTAATTTAAGAATTATTTATTTAAATACAATGTATTGTATTTTTTGTATTTTAGTTTTGGAATGGTGTGTGTTTACATCACAAACGCCAATATAGGAATGGCGGTAAATAACTTTGATTCCACAGTATCTGATAATATGGACGATATCGAATCCTACGTCAAAATTATCGTCAAGGTAAGCTGATACGTGTATAGCAAAAACAAACACACTAATTCATGTCCAAACCATAATCCAAAAGCAAAGTAAAAACAAACATACCAATCCATGTCCAAATCACAATCCAAAAGCAAAGTAAAAACAAACATACCAATCCATGTCATAACTCCAATCCCTAAGTAAAAAAAAACAAACATACCAATCCATGTTTAAATCACAACCCAAAAGCAAAGTATAAACAATACATTAATCCATGTCCAAACCACAATCCCAAATCAATGTAAAAACAAATATAACATACCAATCCATGTCCAAACCACAATCCCAAAGTAAAACCTTTGAAGGTGGCAGCTAAAGTTAAACACCTTAACCTTCACTAGGGAACACATGATGCTCCGGAAGGGTAATCACTTTCTGTTTAGATAAATACACCCACCATGTGTGTAATCAAAAATTGAGAGTGAAAGGAACATGGAACTGTGGGACGTCAAATATTTCCAGGGTAATCCTGGACATAATCATCATAATTATTAATACTAAGATAACCGAGTGTAAAGCGAATTTTAATTTCTTAAATTTTAAAACAACCAATTAGTGTATTCAATAACTTTAAATCAATATGCATAGCAGGGTTAAAATGGTATCTGTATGGTGTACAACAATGAGAATTTATTTCATTCAATAAGTTAATTACTTCAATATTTACTTAGAATATATTCAAATTTTCTTTGTAGCAAGTAAAGCATATTGGAAACACGAATTTTAATTTCACACAGGACGTCATTAATCGGGATCTTGACAGTAAGTATCTTGGCATTTATATGGTCGCTTTCAACACAGTCAGGAAACATGTCGACAGTTAGTTTAGTAAACCGTCCTTATCTCATCAATGAAGTACACAAACATGCATGCCGATTGCATGCAACCAAAAAGTGCCATATTGATGGATGGGATATCTGTACCATTTATTATTTCAATTTAACAATGTATAACCCTTTAAATCATTTACCAAATTAGTATATTGAAATAGTCACAAACAAACATACTAATCAATGTCCGAATCACAATTCAGAGCAAAGTAAAAAGTTTGAAACTGACAAGTTAGGTTAGACACGAAATATGGAAGTGAGACCGAGTGCTCCGGGAGAGTAAGCACCTCCTGATCAGCTAGCTACACCCGCCACTTGTGTAATCGAAATTGTATGAATGGAACATAGAACTTTGGGACGTTAAATATATCCAGGGCAATTCTAAACACGGAGACATCAAACTTATCAACAAAACTGTGATGACGGCCATAAAACTCCTTTGAGGGTCTTGATAAGCCTAGGCTTCCAACATCCCTTGGTCAACAATTTTTTTTGCAAGTAGCTTGCTTCGTTGTACAAAGTGTTCGTAGTGGGAACAAACTCTACAATAGCGTATTTATTCGGAAACTATTATTTCATAAATATAGGTATTGGTTATATAGTTGGCATACCAGTGCGTACAAACTTACAGACAGATTCCGGAATACTTACAGCTTTACAAAGTGTTCTTACTTTAGCAGACAGTGAGTATGAATCCATATACAGTTTTCGTTTAAATTAAATATCATACCAGCTTTGATTTTACAGCACTAGATACAATTTCTCATCAGTAGTGCTTTGACCAAAATTATGAAACCAAAACTATTTCCAAGATGTTGAAATGAAACCCAAAGTACCAAAATATATTTTACCAAATTTATCTAAGGAAATACTTTGTATGAGGGATTATATCTTAATTTTTTGAAGAATTTCAAACTTTAACCTCGTAGCAGTAAATACATGAAATACATGTAATTATAACTTGAATAATTTTGGACATATCATTCCGAATTACCTAAATAATTTGTGAAATGGTTATATAAATCCTTTAAAACTGAAGGTTCGCTTTTTTGCACGTTGAAATTTGAAAAGCAGACTTTTACAATATAGTGCTACCACATAAAGCATACAGTTTTTTAAGAAACATTAATATTGGCATGTGAATAATCAAAAGACAATTCACTATATTGTCTCTCAGAGTGAGTTAACAAGTTAATCATTCAAAGAAGAGGGGTATATTGCTAACCTCTGTCCTTCCTTCCGTCCGTCCGAAACATTTTCGTAACACTTTTCGCAGCATCAACTAATCACAACCACTAGAAATTGTGTATGCGAGTTCAATATGAGGTCCCATGTAGCAAGTGCCATTTTCAAGTCCGCCAGACATCTACTTCCAGTTTCCTAGCTTAGTTTATTTATGGTCAATGGTTGAAATTTTTGTAACAATGTTCTCTCTGTTCTACTAATCATAGCCACTTGAAATTTTGTATGCGATTTCAGTATGGTGACTCATACCGCAAGTATCGATTTCAAGTTTGACAGACATCTACTTCACATTTTCATATACAGGTGTATACTAGTACTAAGTGAGCAGTAGCTCATAGATTTCTTGTTTTGATAGTCACAAAAATTTAACCATCTTATCCCTATATTTATTTTTGTTAGGAATATCTGGTATAGCAACGGCGCTAGCAGCAGTCAATACACAAGTGACAGTTGTAGAGAACGCTGCAGCAGCTTTTACAGCATCAATGAACGTACTGACCACCATAGTAACCGATACCAATACAGCATGTAGTTGTGGTGGTCCAACTATGTCTGACTATGCTCTTAGACTGAACACAGGGAATGTGAGTACATGTTTAGCGTAGTTTCGGGTAGTTTGCAATCTGATAGCTAATGGTAGAGAAAAATGGCTAAAATTAAGTTTAATGAATAATAAGTTAAGGAATGCTAATGAAATTGGGACCTGTAAAAATGGTAAAAGCTGCTTTATAGTCTTTAGATTTCTCTTCTTTTCAATTACACGTTTGTAATGATTGTGTATTTAAAAACTGCAATGTAATTCTTATCATTTATCAATGACGGGATCAACCTCTCCAGATAAATGGTCAGTTGTTAAATAAGGGTCACTCTTTGTGGTCATTTTGTAGAATCAATAATATCTCAAGTCAACAAACAACCCTTCTGTTAAATGAACCAAATACGGCCTGTTATTGTAATGTATTTATATAACCATTGGTTTTCTTTTTCACGCATTTGTTTGTTTCAGTTTCCAAATCTGGCCACTCAAACAGTAAAAATAACGGAGTTAGGCAGCACCAACTTTACAGCGCTTACGGAATCTGTAAGTAAAAATTCACCTTACCAAGCCTTCTCTTTCACGATGGTTTTTAGTTTGCTTTGGGATTGTGATTTGGACATAGACTGGTAAGTTTGTTTTTGATCGAAAATTAAATAGTATAAAAATAAAATAGCATTGACACATCATAAATGATTCAAACTGCAATTATAATTATTATTATGCCATCAGGGGCAAGATTTTGATATTTTACCAAAAATCTGAAAAAGAAACATTCAACATTCTTCACATGTCATTGCCATTGCAAAAGAATTGACTTTGATACCCAGGGCATTTGATGATATTAAATAAATACTCAAAAACTCGGGGAAAACAACTTGGGAACCTGAAATTTGAGATGGAAATGAAACGTTGATTAATATTTACAGGCAAAAACAGATTTAAACAAAGTACCAGAAAGAGTTGTAAATGAGACAATTTCAACTGTAGAAAGTAAGTCATATTAATAACAAAAGACAGAAATGGTGTTCCTGAAAAATGACACTAACAGAAAGTTTCACAAAAAAGTTTCACACAAATCAAAATATATATATTATCCGGTTCATGAAAGTCATGGTCACAATTTGTAGATGACCAAAAGCTGGCAGTAAATGGACCACCGTAAATGGATAACTCGTGAAAGACGCCGCATAAATGGCCCATTTCCCTGGTGGAAGTTCATGTGTTTTACTTAGTCTGCCAGTTTTAAGGTTTGAATTGTGATTTTAACATGTATTGGTGTTTTTTTGTGTTTGATTTACCTATTCCACACATGATGGAGAAAGAAAAGGTCTTAAAATGAGCCAAATTGGTCTATGCACTACTGATGAGAAAAATTGTAATCCGGAACGACCGTCTAGAGTTGTAAAATTAAAGTTGGCATACTGTACGTGTACTTAAATTAGCACACTCAAATTTTAGCACTCTGAGGGAGTGTAGGCTAATTAGCGCATTTTTAAATTCGCGCACACAAGGCACATAGACTTAAGACTCGGCGTTAAAGCCAACCTATGCTGGTTGGCTTAAGCTTGTGTCAGCACACCAGGAAACAACCCGCGCAGCTATGGAACGTGGGTGGTATTGGATCAAGACTGGTATTCGCGAGGCCATAAATAAGGCCCGTGAAAACGCGACTAAATAGACACTTTTCATTTTCACTTCAGCGCAAATATTCTGTTTAATGTCATAACAATAAAGTGTTCATTTGATTTCAGTGTACAGTTACTTTATTGGAACAGACGATAGTGGGATAGTGGACGGAATCTATATTATCACACAACAATTTTGTCCCCTTCATATGGAGATATTTTAGCGCTGCACTTAATTTAGCGCAATAACAGGAGTGCGAAAGGCGCTAATATTAGAAACCGGCTAAAATTAGTACACTTACAGTAATATGTAATTTAAACCACTGCGCTAGTATCTCTGCTGGTGGATGTTTCCCCGAGGAAATCACAAACACAGTAGACAATGATTTTGTGTTGTCAGAATATACTAGTACTATTGTCTAACTTTGCTGCTAGTTAAAATATGAAATTCCTCATAAATTAAGGTATATTCTATCATGCAAAGTATTTCTTTGGCTACATTTGGTAAAAATCATTTTTGTCATTTTGATATTTTTTCAACATTTTACAGTTTTATTCCAAGCACTAATGATGAGGAATTGTATTCCGCATCAGAAGTGTAGTGTTGTAAAATTAAAACTGGTCCACTACATATCAATTTCTCTTTCAGAAATCAAATCAACTGTAGCTAACTTTTCAGAAAAGATAACTCCAATGATACAATCCATTGAGGACATAGAAAAGGTATAAAAGATCCAAAACTTTTATTCTATCCCATTTCTCATCTTTTTATCGTAAGTAGGAGGTCGTGGTTTCGAACCCCGACCGGGTCTGACCTAAGATTTGAAAGTAGGTACTGAGAGTTCTTTCGCTCAGCACTCGACATTACGAAATGCAAGTCCCTGTTCTTACGTATGGGGTCTTAAAATAAACAATATTGTATTATGCCATGAGCGCAACGCACAGGAAAAATTCTGAAACTTCGCCTATAGCCGACAATGTCTCGATATAAGTGAAATATTTCTTACTGGAACGTTAAACACCATTTCTCAACTCCAACTCTTCTTTTAATCAAATGCTGTCGTCTAGGTCAACTTTAAGCTTTTTTGTTAGTTTATTGTACAAAATATTGGTATTCCGACCAAAAATCTTCAATGCACTTGCAGCTGCATACTATTATTTTTCTCTTAAATTCACATACATCTGCTCTTAAATCTTGATGGCTACAACCAGGAACCTCCAATCTTGTCTATTTTTTAAAGTCTACTCCAGCTTATTCATAATTTCCCCATTTTTAATTTTTGCGCTTTCACTTTCGTCGCTACGTCTTGTCGTTGTTTTCTTTGCCAATTGTCTTCTGCTTATCCTTTGCTCTTTTTGTGCTTACCAGATAACTTATCCATGACAAGTTTACAGTTCTGATTGTAGAGTTGTTTTTCATATATGGATTAGAAAAATGGTACTTTACTTGCCAAATGTTTGCACTTATATCGGCAAGGTCTTTTCTGGGATCTTTCTGGAATGGGATTCAAAATATGGTTGTGAGAGGCGCTCTAATTAACCCGACGTTTCGCCATCCACGTACCCCACTTGAGTTTTTTAGCTTTGAAAACGATAGTAATTTTCTAGATGGCCATCTACAATCGACCATGATGTACTTCTTGTATTGCACTTAGAGTTATGGGTAATAAATAATGTTTTCTGAGGCAAATTTCTTTCAACATTTACAGATGATTAGTGATAACTTCCTGTCAATGACACGATCTTCTTTGAATACGTCAAACTACATGTCGTATGAAAACTACAGGTAAGGAACTAATATGCTGTGTAGTATGTCATAAAAATGTGGAGACGAGTTAATAAAAGACATTTGTCTTGTTCTTGAATAAATTTCATATTATATATTGTATGTTATTGTATTATTGATTGTATGCTGTACCATTAATATGCTTTCTTATATTGAATAAAATTTTGTTAAATCTTAATTTTAGCACAAAGAGCAAATAGTTGTTTCATTATTAATCAGTACTTATTGAATATCCATTTATATAGCATCAAAAACAAAAAGCAAGTTTTATTTAGATATGTTTTTAAAAAAAAGAATACTTATGTGTTTGATGAATATAAAGACACAAAAACAAAAATGCTCATTTCTGAGTAAGTAACAACCCATTTTAAGCATCAAATTAAATTATTATTTTTTCGAGAAAGCAATTAATCTGTTAGTTACCTCAGCATTATCAGCAATTAATCATCAAGTCATTCTTTCTCGTATACTTCTTACTCATAGGTATTATGGTGGCGTTGGTATTGCTTGTTTGGTACTGTTTATAGTTCTGATGATGTTGTTTGGATTACTGTTTGCCATGTGTGGTCATAAAGACGTAAGACCTACAGAAAGAAATTGTTTATCTACATGTGGCGGAAATTTCCTGATGCTGTAAGTTAACATGATATAACGTTTGTTTTGTTCTTTGTTTGCTTGTTGTATTATATCAGGTTCAAAGTTGTTATTGGATGCTTGGCCCATCTGACATTTTTATATACTTTTTTAATTTTTAAGGTCCGTTTTTCTTGTGTTTCTGTTTTCCTGGGGACTACTGCTGTTGACTACCTTGACGTTTGCAGTTGGTGCTCCACTTAAACGTTTTGCGTGTGAACCAATAACAGATACACCATATGCTACAGAGTTTAGTAACGTAAGTACATGTATACACGAAAAAATTGTTCTACACATTTATATACAAATTTGAAGCTGAATGGCAAACGGGATTACTTCACTTTTTCTATTGTGAACTTTTCTTTTCTATGCGGCAATATACCTGCTTCTCCTGCTTATGTTATGTGGCATTTGTTTACCAATTAATATTGTAGAGCTTCTTCCCATTATGGTAACTTTATACAACGAAGAAATCTGCTTAGAAATAAATTGTTGATGCCAGGATAATTGCAGGCTTAGGTTTCAGAGGCCCTCATAAACGTTTATATCCGTCATAGCAATATTGTTGATAGGTATGATGTTACTGTATCTAAAATTAAACTGGATATTTTTACGTCTCATGTTCCTTTCACTGAATTTCATTACACACGTGGCGACTGTAGCTAAGCAGGAGGTATTTACTCTTCCTGAGCAGGTGGCCTCTATTTCCTTGTGTCAGTTTATGTGTTTAACCTAATTTGACAGCTTCTAAATTTTTACTTTATTTTAGTTTGGACATGGATTAGTAATGTTGTTTTTGATTCACTGGTCTATTACGTCATCAGTAACATTTGAATCGAAATTCCCAAAAAAGTCGTTTTCTGTAACTTCCACTGTGGAAATTCTAAGTGCAATGGGAACTTTATTTTTCCACAAACCTTAGCTGTTGATTCAGATTTTATATGTAATTTATGTAGACCGTGCACCATGAAACACTTAAACTTTAATCTTAAAACTTTATAATTACAACTATCAATATAGTTTTATCTTATTTATTATTTCGTTTGTTGTAGCCCGATTAAACGATTTTCAGCTTTTAATAAAAGCAAAACTTTTTTATTACTCAAACTCTTTCAGAAAACATTTAAGACTTGTAAATCAATTTCATTGTATCCCTTAATTCGTTATAATACCGCTTAAACTGCTAAATGGCTTATTGCACTTAAAGTGAAGGGCACTTTGGAATCGAGATGAAACCAAGATAAAAAATCTTTTGGTCGTCATACAGAGATGTATTTGGTCACCTAGTAAAATCCTTCTTTATTTCATATAAAATCATATTTTTTTAAAGAAATGTTCTCAAAACTTTATTTCTTGGTCAATTTCCATGATATTTTTACTGATAAATGTAAAATTAAAGTTTTTCTTAAAAATAATTAGAAAAGGGAATTTCGTTGTTTTAATAGATAAAGATCTAGATGAAATCTACTATATAATCATGCTGCATATGGCAGTTCAAATTTTACCATGCTTTTTCCCTTACGTTGTCTTGAATGTAATGAGACAGACAATATTTTGAAAATCATTTTAAAAACTTGGCAATTTCATATGATATTTTGGATACCGGTTAACTGTGGGGACTTATGCCTGGTAACACTGACTGTTTTAATACATGTATGTCTATTTCAGATATTGGACACGGTAATCTACAAAGCGGTAACTGGTAATGAAAGTGGTTCTTATATTGGGCATGTAATACTCCAAAATTCAACTGCCAATATTACCCTGGCTGGTCTTTTAGAGTATGTTTTATTTATTTTAATTAAACTTGGGTTATAGACTCTTTTAAAATTTTAATCTTTATCTTTTCATAATATTTATCTTTTCAAATTAAATATTTAGAGAAGCTGTCCAAATTTACAATGAACTACAAATTCCATATTATACCAGTGTTTATTTTACAGCACTAGACGACCGTTTCGGAATAAAGTTTCTTGTCAGCATTGCTTAGACTAAATTATGAAACCAGAAGTTTTGAAGGGGTTGAAGCCGTATCCAAAGGACCAAAATATATTGAACTAAATTGAGATAAGGAAGTACTTTGCATGGGGGAATATACCTTAGTTTTTGAGGAATTTCAAATTTTAACTACCAGCAAATTTAGACAATACAAATGTAGTATATTTCTGACAACAAAATTATTTTACAACACTGGCACATTTGAGATGTTTGCACTTTAAAATTGTACGTGCACATAGTTTCATTTGTCACAAGTTACTCATGAAAGTATAGCTATTTTGATTTAAGTAAAATGTAAAATAAATGAGCAAATTGATGTCATTACTTTATCAATGAATATGGAATTAATGTGGAGATTAAATTTACCTGGTGGTAAAGATACTAGTCTTGCCACTTAATTTTTAGTCTTCTTTGTTTGATCATGTTCATCAGCTTGTTTAATGCTTATTTTATAGACATGGTATTGAAATAAAAAAGTTCGGTTATTAATTATGGAAATGGAGCTTGAGAAACACCATTAAAAAAATAAATGCATTATTGCAAAGCGGGCAAAATGTTAATATTCAATTCTCACAAAATATGTGTTGTTTCTTACTTATATGACGTTAAACACCATGTAAGCTATGTAAGCTAAAGAGATAATGGAAATGTTTGCTAAATCTAGTTTTATTTCAAATCCTTCCATTTAGAGATTGTGACAACAACAAAGGCATATACTCAGTGTTGAGACTTGAAGAGCAGATTAACACAACTCAGATTACAGATTATAAAACGGTAGGTTATAAGACAACGGGTCTGATCTGTGTTTGCTGGGCCAGAATCATGTACACAAAACATTACAAGCATATGCTTACATTATTAACCTGTCCGGTTGGACTTTCATTAGGAATATTCATATTGAAGGAACGACTTACACTAGGGAAGTGTTATCATTTGCAGCTAATACATACACAATGCACGTAATTAGTGATTTCCATTATAAAGAAAAAATAAACACCTGTTCTGAATAAAAAACAAACAAAAACAAAACAATCCCTGTTCAAATCACAATTTAAAAACAAAGTAAAAAAGTATAAAAACTGACACAGGGGAAGTAAGATCAGGGTGAGCACCTCCTGTTTAGATAATTACACCCGTCACATTGTCACATGTGTGATGAAAGACAGATATGTTTGCGTCTGATGTAGTTAGTTGCTAAAAATCAGCAATATATAAAATGTACATATATATGTTTTGCACCCCGAAATTAACAGTAAAACTGAATTGTAAACAAATAAAAAAATTAAAAATCTCATATTATACGCACTAAAATATTTATAAATCAACCACATACACGTTTATGTTCAAAACACAATCCCAAAAACAAAGTTTAAACCTTTCAAACCTAACATGTAAAGTAAAATATGTGAACGTGATACTAAAAGTTCTTGAAGGGTAAGTGCCTCCTTTTTAGTTTAAACAATATTTATTCATCAATATTACAAATAATACAACACAAAACAAACTGTTAAGTGGATTCAGGAACAAGCGCTGGCTTATTTGAACCCGTCTCCAGGTAAGCACCTCCTGTTTAGCTAGAAAACCCACGACGAGTGAAATAAAAATGAGAACGAAATTAAGTTTGAAAGATCAAATATTTTCAAAAACTATTTCAATTTCAGATACGTCATACTTTTCAACAATAATATGATTAACATAATTATAATAACTGTCATTTATTTTTTGAAGGCCTTGTTTAGCTCTGGCTTGCAATGCCCAATGTCATTTTATTTGTAACCAGCTGACTTGCTTCTTTGCCACTTCCCGTAGCGGGAACAAGCTCTACTATGCCAAATTTCCTGTGGAACAAGTACTGTAAACGTATTTATTTTCGCGGTGTACTAATTTTTGCTTATTTTGCGGTTGTTCGTTTTTCGCGAAAATTAAAACCGAACGAAAATTATCTTGTGCTTATTGTGTTGTAGTATACAATTAAAAACGCGAAAAATTTAACTACGCAGATATGTCTAAATTTCATATACCTCGAAAATAAATATGCTAGAAATTAAATACGTTTATAGTACATGATAAGCAGGATAAAAAGCATATCGCTACGTAGAATTTAAAGTTAACCAAAGACAAAATTTTAGTCGAGTTTCTCATATGAACAAAAAAAGCTATAATAGTTTCACAACCATTATTACCAGTTTAATATTTATATTCACAATTACATTGATCCTAAATCAGATGATTGCTAATCTTTTGAATTTCCAATTCCCAACTTATACAACAAAATGAGAAACAAACATGCTGATTAAAATTTGGCTGGCCTATTTTATCATGTGGATATAATTTGACGTCATGCAGTGTATTGTAAACGTGATATTTACCTGTCACATGATGCATGGGCCTGCTTCTGCGTTTAAGATTTATTACATAGGTAATAGGAAAAATTCTCAGAAAACGAAATCCATGTCTTAATCACGATCCCTCAAGCAAAGTAAAAACTTTGACCACTGGCAAATTAAGTTAAATACGTGAACTTCCACCAAGGATGTGAGGCCAGATGCTTCAGAAGAGTAAGCACCTCCAGTTTCGCTAACTACACGTGTATTTCTACTAGAAAAATGAGATCGGATGCTCTGCAAGGGTATGATAATTACTTTTTTTGGTAATTACATAACCACAACGAATACTATAATGCAAAATTGGAATTGTATTTTATTTACACTTTTAGTCAATCGCTCTCGACAAAGAATTGGAAGCTGTAAATGTGAGTTTTTCAGATGTTGTTGTCCTCACGTCAGATTTAGAATCTAAGTTGAATGATTTTACCACTGCAATCACTATTGATTTTTCTGCTTTTTACACTGAGGTAAGAATTTCATTATATTTTACTCAAAATAGAAGAAAATTACACTACATTTGCCTGGTAACAGCAGCACAACCAAGAAACAAAAAATACAAATCTATGATAAAACAAGCCAACAAGACTAGAAGAGACAAACAGAATAGAGCCATAAAATTTAACACTAAGGAAAAGACAATATTGAATAGATAAACAAAAATTTTCATTTTTCATTTGGTGTTTGGTTATCTTTGTATATATATTTTAGCATATCGAAGTAGTGTAACAATCAACAACGAGACCCCCATTAACATCTCCGGATAAATCATTCTAATTTTATTTAGACGGCCGTCTAGTGCTGTAAAAAATTAAAACTGGTATAATATAGAATTATCATGTTTGCCATAATATGTGTATATCTATTAGTGTCTTTTATGTTTTTGCTGCTTTATCATTGACCATATTTTACCCAAAATAGAGAAAAGAAAATTACACTACACACAATTCGTCTGAAACAGAAATTTTTGTAACAGTTTTCTCAGCAAATACAAATCACAGCTACTTGAAATTTTGTATGCTAGTTCACTATAAGGACCCATGCCACTAGTATGTCAGCTCATACTTTCTGTTTACCGACTTATTTTTCGACATTGACGGTCAATTGTTAAAGTTAAAAGCAGGGTGTAGTAAGTGAATGGTAGCTCCCAGATTTCTTGTTCATTATTTATTTAAATTTAATATTAGTTTAAAGTGTAAAAAGTATAAAAGTGAACTTGTAACTGACTTCATGCCACGATCACATAAATATCACATTTTGAATCATATTATGAAGAAAAATTAAAAATTAAGTATAATGTGAAGGCGAAATACTTGCAAAATCAATGTCTGGAATTAAATCATGAACAATCTGTTTCTTTTTTCTTACCTAATTTTATACACGTATATAAAATATTATACCACTATTAATTCTACAGCACTAGACGGTCGTTTTGGAATACAATTCATCAGTAGTGCCTGGGCCAAAATTATGAAACAAACAAATTAGACAAACCCAAATGTTTAAAGTTGTTGCAAATTAGCTTAGACTCCTTTTCGTAAGCTCAGTGTTTACTGTACTGTAATTACATATCATACTAGTGTTAATGTTACAGCACTAGACGGCCGTTTCGGAATACAATTCCTCATCAGTAGTGCTTTTTGTTATTCTTAATCAAAAACAAACATACTAATCCATTTCCGAATCATAATCCAGAAGCAAAGTAAAAACTTTGGAACTGACAAGTTAGGTTAGACACGTGAACTTCCACCAGGGAAGTGAGGCCGGGTGCTCCGGAAGGGTAAGCACCTCCTGTTTAGCTAGCTACACCCACCACGTGTGTAATCAAAATTGTGTGAAAGGAACATGGAACTATGAGACGTCAAATATATCCAAGGCAATCCTGGACACAGAGACATCAAACTTATCAACAATACTGTGATGACGGCCATAAAACTTTTTGAGGGCCTTGATAAGCCTAGGATTGCAATATCCCTGAGTCAACAATTTATTTGCAAGCAGCCTACTTCGTTGTACAAAGTCCCCGTAGTGGGAACAAGCTCTACCATAGCGTATTAATTGGGAAACAAATACACCATAAGCAGGAGAAGCAGGTATATTGCTGCATAAAAAAGAAAAGTTGACAATAGAAAAATTGAAGTCATCACGTTTGTCATAAAGTTTCAAATGTAGCCTTTCCTGTGCGTCATAATTCAGGTATAAGTCTAAATATGAAGCAGAACTTGAGGAATCAGTCGTGTCTTTTATTTCAAGCTCACTAGGATAGATGACATTTACATAGTCTCCAAATTTAGGATTGTTAAGAGACAGAACGTCATCTATATATCTGTATATTCGTGTTTCAGAACTACATAAAATCTTATCGATATACGTGTGACCTATTACATATGTGTATATTATATCTTTTCAGTTGAATGCTGATGCTATGCTAAATGACATAGATAACCTGATATCTGCTTTGGATACCTTGGCAAATAATGGTGCTCTAGCAGCAACATATACAGTGAGTACATATCACTCTAACTTTTTAAAAAAAAGGTTTGATAGGTTTTAAGGCAACTGATTTGTACGTTCAAAATTGTCGTTTAATTACTGATCTTAGCAAAATAGCAAAACGTGGGTAAAATTATGTGCAAAAAAGAACATTTTAGTTTTGATTTTCATTATTTTATCGCATGTTAGTTCCTATTATCGTGAAACAGCCATTCATTTTTGGTAGTGGTCGGTTTTACCCAAAATTAATACTGTTAAATCATCAAATTTCGTGGTGTCAAAATTTTTCCAAATTGTGTATGCAATGATTCACTAATTTACATGTCAAAAGAAATAGTATATGTTACTAAATTTCCTAAAACATTAGAAAAACACAAATTTACATTCTGACACTGATATTTTTGTTAGAAGAACGAAAATTGGACACTGGAAATAATCACAGAAATTGTAAGTGACATTTCTGATTTCCATGTTTTAATTTAGACACCATATACAAACCAGAAAACGCAGGCACAAAACATTAAGACATACCAGTTGGCAACATTAGAAACAGCTATGGTGAGTAAAGTGTATGATAAACATTAATATAACAGCATTATCACAAAATTTCACAAAACTCTATCTCAATAAAGTCTAGTCTTTATACTAATCATAAAATAATGTAAATATACTTTGATTTCTTCTTTCATACAGACTAGATTTCATAGAATGAGAGTTTTATGAAATATATATTTTTGTAAAAATATATATTATATTTGTAGCCTATATCCGATGACTTAAATTGTTCAACTGTCAACATTCCTTTTTGTATTTATCCTAACATATCTGTTTCTCGAGCTTATTGTGTATTTGTTTCACAGTTAAAACAAAATATAGTTTTGTTCTCACTACGGACTACTTTGCTAACAATAAATTGTTATCTCGAGGATATCAAGGTCATCAAAAGTTTAACGGCTGTAATTACAATATTGTTGAGACGCATTTTCGACTTCTCCTCTGAAAGTACTTGGCAGATTTCAACGATACTTGGTCAGAAGCATGTCTGGGTCGGTGCAATTTAGATTTCTTCATGGCGTTGCTATGGCTACCAAAACTAGGTCACAGTGACCTAGGGGTGCAAAAATCTTGAAAAATCTTCTCTGAAACCGATGATGGGAGAAAAAATCTGATGTGATATTTGGCTTCTCTAGTGTCTTAAGCCTGTAGTTCATTCGTGACATTCGGTCGAAAAATGGGTTATGCGTTTTTGCGATTAATTTTGAAAAAATCGTAAAATGGCTTCAAATTGTTATAACTTGACTATTTGACCAGATAATGACATGGGGTTTTCAGTTTTGACATTTTCTTGTTAATATCTTCAAAATGAGGTCAAGGTCAATTGTGAAGGTCGTGACCTAATTTTTTACCTCTGTTTATAATTATTATCTCGAAAACTATAAACTTTTTGTATAGGCATGTATATTAGAATGTTGTAGGTATTGATACAACGATCATTTTGCTGTATAGAAAAAGGTCATGGGTTCAAAGGTCAAAGACACTGATGCAAAACAATTCCAAAATGGTTAATTATCTCGAAAACTATAAACATTTTGTATAGGCATGTATATTAGAATGTTGTAGGTATTGATACAACGATCATTTTGCTGTATAGAAAAAGGTCATGGGTTCAAAGGTCAATGTCACAGATGCGAAACAATACCAAAATGGTTAATTATCTCGACAACTATAAACTTTTTGTATAGGCATGTATATTAGAATGTTGTAGGTATTGATACAACGATCATTTTGATGTATAGAAAATGGTCATGGGTTCAAAGGTCAAGGTCACAGATGCGAAACAATACCGAAATGGTTGATTATCTTGAAAACTATAAACTTTTTGTATAGGCATGTATATTAGAATGTTGTAGGTATTGATACAACGATCATTTCGATGTATAGAAAAAGGTCATTGGTTCAAAGCTCAAGGTCACAGATGTGAAACAATACTGAAATAGTTAATTATCTTGAAAACTATTAACTTTTTGTATAGGCATGTATATTAGAATGTTGTAGGTATTGATACAATGGTCATTATGATGTAAAGAAAAAAGTCATTGGGTTTTAGTATTTATGTTTTCTTTAAATCTATCAGCTAGCCATTAGTTATCAGGTGAGCGTATCAGGCCCATGGGCCTCTTGTTTTATTCTTTTGGGGTTGTGATTTGAACATGAATTTTTTTGATGTTGTTGTTTTATTACAATTATACTTCAAGTTGGTTTTTTATTATATATATATATATATATATATATATATATATATATATATATATATTATATATATATTGTTAAGCTTACTCAAATGAATAAGGTTTTATTGACCAACTAAATAGCAAATGTTTAATATATCAAGAATCGGAGATTATCATTTTTGTTAAAATAAAATTACATTAGGAATAAATATTTTATGTGTATACAAGAGCGTGATTTAATTTGAGCAAGTCACGTGTTTAACTGAATTTGTCAGTATTCAAAGTTTCTACTTTGCCTTTTTAATTGTGATTTTGACAAAGACAAAGTTTGTGTTGGATTATTGTGAATTATGTTTTACACTTTGAAATTGTTGAAACGAGTGGTTTTGTGCTTTTGTCAATTTTTTTCTGCAGATTATGTTAGAAATGATAAATCTAAATGTTTAATTGCTATCTTGTTATATGTTCTCTTCGTAGGCAACCTTAAATACTACAGTAGCTGCATTAGAAGCTCTTGTTGAAGGTGTTGATGTAAGTAAAGAACATTTCACTTATATCGAGACGTCGCAAGCTATAGGCGAAGGTTCAGAAAATTGCCTGTGCGTTGCGCTTATGGCATTATACAGCAGAATTCTTTGTCGTACCATGCCTTCCCTGACACGGGGCCTCGTTTACTTTAAGTTTCCATCCAAAAGAAACGTGACTTTCATTTCGCAATGCTGAGTGTTTGGCGAAAGAACAGTCACAACCCACTTTCAAATCTAGGGGCAGACCCGGTCGGGGTTCGAACCCACGACCTCCCACTTACGGATCGATCACTATACCAACTGAGCTACCGCAGTGGTTCATGTGAGAGAAAAGGTCATTATAGTCAAAAATATTTCCACAATTTGAACGATGACAATATGACTTCTGTGTATAGTACTTTAATGCTAGTATGATATATGTAGTTAACATAATTTTGTACATTATATGTGATAATATCATACCGATCCATCGGTAAATAGCGAAAATAGCAGTAAATGGCCATTAAAACTGGCTCAAGCTACATTATTTAGGTGCACTATTCACGATTTTAATTTTTTTAAAATATCAAAGTGACAACTAAAAATATTACCTTAAGTGCAAATTTCAGCATCTGCTTTATATTTGGCACATAGTTCATAGTTGAACTATACCTTGTGCTTTTTATTCAGTTATTATAACTAAAACTGTTTAATTTTGCAGCATAAACGACTTTTGTTCCTCAATAGTTCTTGGACCAAAATTGTGAAAATCCAAATATTTTCAAGATGTTAAAAAGAAAAAAAACATAGCCAAGTTTTTGAGAAATTGTAAAATTTAAGAAGCAGATAACTTATGTTTATCTAAAAGTACATAGTATTATCTCCTGGATTAACAATATCCTCGGGGATGCTTTGTCCACAAGCAGAAATACCTGCCCAGTGTTTTTAGACAGCCGTTGGAGAATAATACCATGGTATATTCCCCGATATTTTGTGAAGGCCGGTTCGGCAGGGCAGTTTGACATATTTTCATTTTCTCCCATTTTTTGTTCCAGACGTCAATAACTGATGTAAAGACCAGCCTGAACAATTCACAAAATTATCTGCAAGCAAATGGATCGACACAAGTGACAACGGTACGTTTGATATTTTCTGTCATTCTTTAGCAAAGGAATTTTCAGAAAAACTTAGAGCAATCATTTGTTAAATTGACTGCTACATACAGGGATATAATTATAAACATCTGATTACTGAATTTCTCATTCTAAATAATTTTATAAGCTCTCTTTAGACCACTTCGTCACAAAGACTTTGTACTTATAAGGAGCCTAAAACGTAATTATGGATTGTATTACTGACACGATAATCTTACCATGACGTGCTAAACATGTCTGAATGAACCTCTGAATGACATTGTTTGAATTATCCATATACAAGTTCAAATTTCTTGCCATAGATTTATTTAGAATCGGTAAGAACAGCTATGTGACTACACGTCGACTGGACAATGTCTCTCATTTTTATGCCGGTATGGATAAGTCAGAAAAAATCAGTCCATGTTCAAATCAGCATCCAAAATTCTAAGTAAAAGCTGAAAATTGGCCAATTTAGTTTTACACGTGAACTTTCATCAGGAAAGTAAGGGCGTGTGTTCTGGAAGGGGAAGGGAAAGCACCTTCTGTAAAACTAAAGCAGGTTTATTGCTGCATAGAAAAGGAAAGTTGACAATAGAAAAATTGAAGTCATCACGTATGTCATACAGCTGCAGATGTAGCCAGATGTCGCTGTATAATTGAGGTATAAGTCAAATACGATGCAGAATTTGAAGAATCTGTCATGCCTTTTATTTCAAACTCACTAGGATAGATGACATTAACAAAAACAAATTTCGGATTCTTAAGAGATGGAACGTCATCTATTGAGCTGAATGATTTGGCAATAGTCTCCTATCCAGATTTAACAATGTTCTGAATAAATTCTGCCTCATACGAATACAAGCTATTTTGTAATTTTTCTCCAATTTAACGGGAGACGGTAACATTGTTAAACTTTTGATGATGCTCATGAATTTGATCCATCAAACATTATCATAACTGCATTAACTTGTATTCCTTTGTTAAACTCTTAGTGTTTTAATCACAACCAGCATTATGTTCAATGTGCTTTTAAATTAAATATTGGTCTTAATTTCCCAATTATTTTATTTATTTATTTTATCAATTTTAATAACTTGTCTATAAATGCCAAATGAATTATGAATACCGTGCATTTATATTGCCATAAAAATCAACATCATAGGAAATAATGGCAAAGTATGTTTAGTTCAGACATAACATTTTCATTGAATGAATTAAATTGATTCGATTCTTTTTAGCTATGATTTAGACATACACGCATATTTATTTTTGTTTTTGATTTGCAGGAAGTAACCACATTTGCTAATCGACTTTACACAGTAGTGGATTATTATGTCAATGATACCTTGTATGCCGTAAGTAAATAATTTTGATAGCATTAATTGTAGTCGCAAAATAAATTTCTTTTTGTCTTTTCGGGGTGAAGGGCACAATGTGTCATATTGAAGATATCCTTATCACTAATTTGATAATTTTTTTCTATCAAAACAAGAAGTTATAGCGATTTTGATCTATATTTTTGCGATGTGTTCTGTTAAGCTTATTTTTTTCTCATTATAGTATTTTATCGATTTGCACAAGTCTTTATTTTTATATATGACTCAAAAACATCTTCACTCAGGGTTAACCAGATACAGGGAATATGAAATCAAAAACATACTGGTTCATGTCCGAATCACAATCCAGAAGCAAAGTAAAAACTTTTGAACTCACAAGTAAGATAAGACACGTAAACTTCCACCAGGGAAGTAAGGCCAGGTGCTCCGGAATGGTAAGCAGTTCATGTTTAGCTGGCTACATCCACCACGCGTGTAATCAAAATTGTGTGAAAGGAACATGGGACATCAAATATATCTATGGCAATCCTTGACATCAAACGAGTTGATATAGAAAAGAATTTTTGCTTTATTTGTATTAGAACTAGCATCTTTTTTTGAATTGGCAGTTCGGGTTTCTAAAATCAACATGACAAATAAAAATGCAATTCTGATGATGTCGTCTGGCGGCTGTTATAAACATATGTAAGAGCCACAATTAATCAATTAAGAGATTTTTGCGATACAAAAACGTATTTGAATATTATTTCATTAGATTTTTTTCAATTTTGGTATATTTATTTCATTTTTATTTTTTAATGGAAATTTAATAGACGTGGTTATTTGTATAATACATTGATAGTATTGTATCTTTTACAGCTAAATTATGAGCTGGGAGCTTGTAAACCAGTGTTCAATGCATATAAATACTTATTACGGACGTCTGTTTGCAATTATATAGTTGATTCTTTGGTATGTATTAGTACACATGTTCTTAAAAAAGAGATTTACAACTGGAAACATGTACTTGGTATGCATTGGTATTGAGTATACTTCAATCCAGGGCAGACATCAAACTTATCAACAATACTGTGATGACGGCCAAAAAACTTTTTGAGGGCCTTAATAAGCCTAGTTTTGCAATATCCCTGAGTTAACTATTTATTTCAAGGAGCCTATTTGGTTATACAATATATGATGAATTGTATGTTTTCTCTTTATTTTCCAAACTTATAAATACATGTACATCGAATATAATGTTGCTTTATTTTTGGTAGATTAAAACTTATTAAGTTTATTGGTCTACCCAAACAACTCCACAGGACATCTTATTGTCATTGTATCAAATAGACGAAATTTCGTTATTCAGAACAGAAAAAGAAAATTTCAAATTGAAACAATGTATGAACTTGGCAACAGCCATCGCAACCTAAGAAATGATAACACAGCCGAACAATCAAAAACAAACATGCTAATCTATGTCCGAGTCACAATCCAGAAGCAAGGTAAAAACTTTGGAACTGATAAGTCAGGTTAGACACACGAACTTCCACTAGGGAAGTGAGGCCGCGTTCTCCGGAAGGGTAAATACCTCCTGTTTAGCTAGCTTCCTCCGTCTTGTTTGTATTCAAGATTGTGTGAAAGGAACATGAATCTATGGGACATCAAATATATTCAGGGCAATAATAGACACAGAGACATCAAACTTATCAACAATACCGTGATGACGTTTTGAGGGTCTCGTTAAGCCTATGCTTGCAATATTCCTGGGTCAACAATTTATTTGCAAGCAGCCTGCTTAGTTGTACATTTATATATATGATAAATTGAATGTCTTCTCTTTATTTGCACAGCATATAAATGCGTCGAATATAATGCTTGGTAAATTAAAACTTATTGATCTATCCAAAACAATTCCACTGGACATCTTATTGTAATTGTATCAAATTAACTGTCGACAAAATTTTGTTATTTAGAACAGAAGAAGGAAATTTCAAACTAAAAAATTGTATGAACTTAGCAATAGCCATCGCAACCTAAAAATGATAACACAACCGAACATTACAAGAAATGACCAAAACCTTGAAACCACTGATTCACAACTTTGGACGGGCACTGGAGTAAATATTAGAAAAGATATTTGCAGACTGCAATTTTAAATTTCGAAACACGCATCGATTTTAATATTGTTATGTATTATTTTACAGAACAGTTTTTGGTTTTCTTTGGGATGGTGTGTATTTTTCTTCATACCAAGTATCATCTTTGCTACTAAACTAGCCAAACACTATAAACGTATGGACCATGCTGAAGAAGAACCAGAAGTGGAGACTGAGTAAGTTAAAATTGCTAAAATAGAAAAATCCTCTTGGTTTAAGTCCGAAGTGATATCACTGTATCCAAAACTGTACTGGATATATTTGGCATTCCATATTTTCATGTTGCCTACATTTTCAATTTTGATTATTGATATTTATCGGTGTAGCTATCTAAACAGAAGTTGCCCACTCTTTCGGGGCATCCGGTCTCGCTTCCTTGTTTCATGTTCACGTGTCTAACTTACATGTATATTAATTTGTCTGTTTTAAAGGTTTTTACTTTGCTTTTGGATTATGATTTGGATATGGATTGGTGTGGTTGTTTTTATCACAGTGCCCAGCTATATACTGTTGTAATTCTGATTTTGAAAACGGTTTAACAAATAATTACTCTATGCTTTCAAATTTATTGATAGATAACATACAAAGGGTTGTTTGTGTTCTATTCATATTGCCCACTTCCCCTACTGGCAAAAACCATAGATGGACATCTCCAATCAAACCGGAGATGGTAGATCATATTATCGGCTGTGATTCAGGGTCGTCAAGTATTTTCCAGAATATTTTTTTCTGGATTATTTCCAATAACTCGGAGATAGTGTATGCTTTGAGAATTTCAATTTATGTACCTGGTTCTAGTTATAAAACTTTTTTTCATAACCCCGAGATATCGATGTTATGTTCTGGACCGAAAACATTTTTCAGAACTTTTTTCATTATTATTTCCACTACCCAAAGATAGTTTGCGTCTATGATTTTAGTTATGCTAATGGTTATAGCCATATTTCAGGACTTTAACAAAAGCCCGAGATGGCTTGCTTCTAGAATTTTGTTGTTGTTAGTATACTTCCATCCATCAAACATTATTCAATTTTCATGTTTTCTATTCTTTTTTGTTTAGAGCTTGTCATTTATTCAATAACACTGTTTTTCTTCTACTAATTACAGGATAAAGCAGCCAATTGAAGATGAGGATGAGTCTTCATCTGATGAGGACATCGAAGAGTAAGTGCACTGTACACCTAAATTCTGCCAAACATGTTCATCCTCGGTATCCTCGGTATCGAAAAAAGATATGGCCTCTGAGGCTCAGTTTCGCAATCATTCCATAACTAAATAAAAATTTCGCAAAAAAATCATTTATTATAATTAAAGCATTACTTGTCAAAAGAATACTCAATAACAAAAATACATGAATAACGTGAAATTTCACCTCTTGCGAAAATGATCTGATGCGTAAATTCCCCCAATTATCTATGTTATAAGTTTGATGTCTCTAAGTCCGGGATTGCCCTGGATACATTTAACGTTCCATAGCTTCTTTCACTCAATTTTAATTACACACATGGCGGGTGTAGCTAACTAAACAGAAGGTGTTACCCTTCCGGAGCATCCGGCTTCACTTCCCTGGTGAAAGTTCATGTCCTTAACCTAATTTGTCAGTTTCAAAGTTTGCTTTGCTTCTGGACTGTGATTTGGACATGGATTGGTATGTTTGTTTTTGATTATAGATATCAGTAACTGGTATTCAGGTAATATCAAACGTGTCTATTTTTTATTGTAGGAAAAAAGGTGCGCTAGCCAGAGAAAATTCGTTTTATAGAAGATTTTTAAGATCAAAGGTAAGGGGTTATATAAATTTAGTAAGATGACAAAAATAAGCATTTAAAAGGGGTGTTTTAGAGTTAAGATTTGATAATTCGCACACAGTTTAACTGAGCTGAAAATTAAATGAAATTTTACCTTTACTGTTATTTTTGAATGAAGGAATTGGTATTTGGTGTCATGATATGGACAGCAAACGCGAACATTTGAATTCTTACGCCTCAGCAATGCTACGTTTTTTCTAATTGCTAAAATTTCATAAGTGCTAAATTTGTTGTTTAAAATTTTCTATAGATGGAATTATTTTAAATGAAAACATGATTTTTAGGGACAAATGATATAATTCCACATTTTGCACATGTAACGTAATTCCTGTATGTGGTGAGCAAAATGTCAGATTTTTTTATTTTCATAGCAGAAGAAAAGAAACAAAATTAATTTCTAAAATACCCTTAAACTACTGTCTACAGAACAGAATAATAATGGCTTCATGATCTAGTCAATTAATGACATCATTTATATTTATTTTGTAGAGAATACAGGATCCGTTTGGGTGAGTTGTTTTTATTTCCTAAAAATTACAATGTCTAAAAGAGGCAACTTAATATCAATTCACAAATGGTTTAACTTATGCAAACAAATATGTAGGAAATATTAATTTAGGGTATAGACAATTTTAACAATTTCACTGTGTTTTTATGAAATCACGCCGATGTTGTAAATATAGGTTCAATGAATTCATTACCTCGAGTTCAGATATTTGGAAAATAAATATACATGTACATTGTATATATACGGGTAGATTTTGTATGCCCGTTTCTAGCCATAGAAACGGAATATATATATTATGGTAAGGTATTGTCCGTCCGAAATAGTCTGTCCAATATTCTCCTCCAACACTATTGAGGATAGTTTTACTAAACTTGGTGTACATGATTTCCAGGATACAGCCTTGCTTGACCCAGATGTATCTCTATGTAATTTTAGTCATGTTTTTTCTAATCAAATTTCTCACAGTTGTGCTCCTATGAGATTATAATCATGTTTTTGTAATCTTTACCAACACTAAAATGACAAAATATAAACGGGTGTATCTTGCTCTGCCAATGCAAGTGGTCCCCTGTTTCTTTACGTCATTGCAGTTATATTGACCATATAGTTACCTATTCATTTGTTAGATGCATCCATTTTAAGCTAAACATTTTTTCATAGCACCAAACTTTAAAAAAATTGGATCCAGGCTTTAAATAAATCGACCTAAACTAGTAGCTCCTTAATTTCAAAATATATCCATTAATGTTTGTATCCGTGGCCAAGTGGTCTAAAATTCGCGCTTACGCCGGTATCACTGTGTTCTCATCGTCTAGTTTCGATTCCTTCTGGGACAGGTCCAAGTGTGAGAACATTTGTCGGTTCTCTTGTCCAAGGTAGTTGGTTTTCTCCAGACATACCGGTTTCCTCCACCATCTCAGAACTGACCGCCTCGGTATAAGTGAAAGAGTTTTGACTAGGCCGTCAGCGTTACCCACTCCATTCTTCACATTCATGGAAAATGTTTGATTTTAATCACCATGTTTGGACTGATTGTAATTAATTGTCAAAACTATATTATATTTTTTTCAGCATTGCTGTTAGAGCCTTCAAAATGAGAGGGTATGTGTATATTATAAAGCTTTGATCATAATATAGAATTTATAATTGTATAGCAATATATGCTTCGCATAGAAATGAAACGATACTTGAATCCCAGGTGTTAGCGTGCAATAAATATTGACATTTGCACGCTAACTTTGTTCCAGTCCGAGGTTTCCCCGAATAGTTTTTTTTTTCATATTGCACGCTTTGTCACTTGACAAGTTTCACGAACTAAGATTTTCCTTAATAACTTAAATCTGACAAATTTTGACAATATTTTATGGTGCTAAAAGATTTCGACAAAATCAGAATATCGATAGAAGCTTAGAGTGATCCTCAAAATTGTACATTAAATCTATAAATATCTTGAAAATTGAAACAATTATTCAGATTTTTTTTAATTTAACAGATTTAAGTTTCGGAAAATCTTAATTCAGAAATTATTGTGAAACTAAAGCCTATGGAATTTTCATTCATCCGATTTACACTTTGTATTTCTGTCATTTATCTATTTATTTTATTTTATTTTAATTTTTTTATTTTTGGTTTTTAGAAATAAAGTGTTACCTGATGACCCACCAGCGTACACCGCACCACGGACTTTTACATTCCAGGAAAAGAAGGGAGCTGATTGGTAGATTGAGCACTCAAGAGGCGTGGTTTTTGCGCTGATGGGTATAGATGACATATTACAGATGTGCCATATGATCAGTTACAAAGTTAATTCAGCCATTGAAAATAACATTTTGAGCTGATTGATAGAAAACAATATAAATGCGTCATGTAATTAGCTACAAAGCTATTTGTTAGTTTATTCAGCCAATGAAAAAAAAAACATTTTGTGATTTTTCTTTTGATGTGTATTTGATTGACATCATTGGTTATCTATTACCTGATCTAGCTAGGTCCATATTTTTGTTTGGTAAATGCCTTTGTTCATCATGCGCACCTAATTCATCCAAGTGGTATTATATAGTGATCGCTATGTCCGTATGTCTGAAAACCGATATGAGACCCTTCAGATAATAATTTCATGACCACCATGGTCCAAGGGTGTGTCTTGGACAAAGGTCAAGGTCACCGACGTTTGGAAATCGTCTGCCGATCAAAACTCAGTGTAGCTTGCTTCCAACAAATTTCATGGAACTTCACACAAAATCTGTGGTCCAGTGGCTACATGACCTTGAACAAATATTAAAGGTCAAGGTTGCAGAAGATGCACAATGATGTTTGAAAGCGAAAAATACGGGCCTCTCCCGGCCGAACATTAATAGAAGTGTCATGTGACACTTTTGAATTTTTTTTTGTAAAATAACGCATTCAAAAGTGTCATGTGCTACTTTTGAATGCGTTATTTTATAAAAATTCAAAAGTAGCACATGACAAAAGTCTATCAAAGGAGATAAGTAAGTAGATATAGATGAATGCTTTATGTACAGTATCTACTGACAGTATTATGAGCGTTCAAGATAGTGTTCTCTCGCAACGATCCCTAGAAATACCGAATATTACTGGCGTATGGTTACCAAAATAGGCTCTAAAATGTGAAAAAGAAAAAATACATTTTCAAAATATAATTGTTAATGAACTGTATACTTTATTTGCAAATATCATTTACATGACTGAAAATCACATATTTTACAGCACTAGACGGTAGTTTTGGAATACAATTCCTCATCAGTAGTGCTTGGACCAAAAGTATGAAACCAAATTTTTTACAAGGTGTTTAAAAAGTATCCAAAGGACCAAAATATATTAAAGTAAATTTACTGTTGGAAATACTTTGCATGATGGAATATACCTTAGTCTTTAATGATTTTTATGATGATAGAACATAGAAAACTGTTTTTTTTTTCAAGATTTTGAAAAAATACTCAAAGGACCAAAATATATTTTTACAAAATTTAGCTGAGTAAATACTTTGCATGATAAAGTGTACCTTAGTTTTTGACGAATTGAAATTTCAAACAAAGGCTGATCTGGTAATAAAATAGTCCGACTAATCCACAGGGGCCAGTTTCATAATAAAATTTAAAAAATACCGATAAGTATATAAAAAAGAGTAAAGGGGAACAACGAATCAGATCTTTCAATTGTAGGTGCTCCGACAAAACTCTAAATTACTTTTTTAATTTGTGTCCGATCATCGTGATCTTGGTGCCATTTTGTTCCCAGATAAATATTCTTTAAGTTGGCATTCAATTTTTGGACATAATTTAAAATCTAAATAAAATGTTCAAACGGAAAACACAGAAAAACAGTGTAATTTTGTCCGATGTAACTAAGCCCGTCCATGTAAAATTAGCTTAAAATTCGCATTACGGTCATGTTTTTCACTACCAGCGTCCGTGTCAACTACAAATGCTGATGTGGATCGAAGAACTAAATAAAAAGCAATAAATTTCAAAGGTAACTGTTACTCACTTCTAAATCTACAAGCTATTATATCCTATTTTGTTCCAACGCGGACCAACTTTCCTCTATTATGCCTCCATTTTGAGCTCATACATAAAGCATGTACCGCGCATGTGTTATAGCTGTTATTCGATTGGTTAAAAATATTTCAATATACTCTGTGTTTATGAAAATTTAAGAAAATGAAATTATATTAACTTATTTGATCTTTCTTTTTTAAGTATAAATCGTTATAAAGTCATTTTGATAGAAAGTTTGATACATTGACAAAATTCAACAAATGCCAACGGAGGGGGTGAAATATTTTTGACCAATCAAATCGCAGCTTAAAATAACTGCATATATAATAACAAGATGGAGGCATGATAGAGGAAAGTTGGTCCGCGTTGGAACAAAATAGGATATAATAGCTTGTAGATTTAGAAGTGAGTAACGGTTACCTTTGAAATTTATTGCTTTTTATTTAGTTCTTCGATCCACATCAGCATTTGTAGTTGACACGGACGCTGGTTCGAACTCAAGTTCGTCCAGCTTAAGCCCTAGTTCTGAATTCTCCTTTTTCAACGACTGATTTTCGATTCGGAGTTGTTGAATTTCATCCTTTAATTCTTGAAACAAACCCTCAAACATGCACTTCATAGAAGCTTTAACTTCAGACATTTCAGTTTGAATAGTAGATCTCATAGATGAATTGATGCGTTCAATGACAGAATCAGATAAATTGCTACTTCTTGGTTGGATTTGCATTTGAGGAGATGTTTGAAAGTGTTGAAAATGTGCCTGTGGAGGATAGGGCGGTTGAGACATATAAGCGAATGTTTCCATTGGAGTGTTGATGTTGCTCATATTGCTATTGGTATTATTTGGTCTTGGAATTATAAAATTGTGCTGGCGTAGAAGGTGAATGGTCTGTGAAGCGGCGTTGGCGTTTATTTATTTGAGAGATACTGTCCTCCAATTCGTCATCAGACATAATATGTATTAGCCAGTCAATATATTACAGGTATAACAATACAGGTAATTACAGGTGTATAAGGTCAGTATATGGTACACTACAGTATACAGTATACACTAAGTTTATGAGCACTTTTAACAGGTCTATTGTTCAATAAAAAATCTTCAATAACTACATTTTCAATAAATTTCAAGATTGCATTTGGTATTAAATTGATTCTTGGTTACCTTATGCATATGACTTAGAATCTGTAGCTCGTTTGCATCAATGTTTGTTGAGTTATTACATCATTTTGTAGAGCCGATACAGACAACAACTTGTCTTTACCTGACCGGAAGTTCCAATCCGGTATTTCTAACGACGGGTGTGAGCGTACGTAGAGGCGAGCGAACACTACCTTGAACGTGTCTCTGTTTTAATGGCCTGCTACTCTAGATTCAGAAGTGGTTTTAACATTTTTCATGAGGATTCATTTTGTGTCAACATTTTTGAAGCATTATATTCTAATTGGTGTTTTACATGTGTTACGAATTTCGCGTTGAGGGGCGCTGTGATCGGTAAGACGACATTCTATAGCAATCTTATCCAAACAAACTTTAGTCATGTTTTATAATGTTTATCAAAAGATCATATATTTTTATTATGTAATTATATTTATGTTATGTTTGAATTTTATGTAAATCACATTAAAGTGTCATTAAAGTATCTTAATTCCATTCCATGAAACAGTCTAACTTAGTAGTTACACTATCAAACACAAACACATCGGCTCATCTCCAAATCACAAATGTCAAACACACACACATACAAGTCCGTGTCCAAACCACTATTCCAAAATTCAAACGCAAACATACCGGTCCATAGCCAAATCACAATCCCTAAACTTAAACACAAGCATATCGGTCCATGTCCATACCACAATTCCAAAAGTCGAACACAATCATACTGGTCCATGTCTAAACTACAATTCCAAAAGTCAAACACAAACATATTGGCCCGTGTCCAAATCACAATCCCAAAAGTCGGACACAAACATATCGGCCCATGTTTAAACTACAATCCAAAAATCAAACACAAGCACTCCGGTCTATGTCCATACCACAATTTCAAGCGCAAATATACCGGCCCATACAATAATTTCGAAATTCAAACACAAACACACGGGTCCATGTCCAAATCACAATCCCAAAAGCCAAACAAAAACATTCCGGTCCATGTCTATACCACAATTCCAAAAGTCAAACACAAACCACTCCATGTCCAAATCACAATCCCAAAAGCAAAGTAAAAACTTTGAGAACTGACAAAAATTAAGTTAAACAGGAATAATGAAGTCGGCTGCTCGGGAATGTAAGTACTCCCTGTCTAACTGCATCTACAACCAATTTATGCACTCTTTATCAAAAGATCGTGTGAATCAAGAATGAAGTACATAGGGTGTAATGGAATTGAATTTATATGATGTTTTACTCCCAAGTCAAGATTCTTCAGCGGCCCTTTGTTCCCCGGGAAATCAAGAGGCATTAGTCAAAGTAAGTCAAGATTCTTCAGCGGCCCTTTGTTCCCCGGGAAATCAAGAGGCATTAATTAGTCAAAGTAAGTCAAGATTCTTCAGCGGCCCTTTGTTCCCCGGGAGAATCAAGAGGCATAAGTCAAAATAAGTCAAGATTCTTCAGTAACTTAAAAATAAATTCCAAATAACATGATACCAAAAAAAACCTAACAAAACGTGAAGTAACGTTTGAAATAAATCCTAACAGTCTTTTTAAAAGAGACTCCTAATTTTTAAAGGGGGATTTGCAGGAACTACGGGTAGTTTAAAGGCGTTCTTTGGCAAAAAACCTTAATGTCCATGTCGTATACAATTTTTTTTTAAATTTAATCATAAAATACATTCAAAAAATGGTGTATGACACCCATATCATCTATATTGTTTTCAAACTCGCACGTTTTCATATAAAATTTACGGTTAATTTAGATCTACCTTCGAAACGAGTGCGTGGGTGTGATCAACATAGTCACTCAGGTGATTGTCACCCGTGAACTAGATGGACAAAATGACGTCCAAATCTCCATTTGGGTTCATCGTATACTCCTTAATTTTTGTCATGGTGTCATATACCATTTATTTTTTAAATTTAATTATAAAGGCATTCAAATTGTCATATATCATTTTTGAATGCAGTTTATGATTAAATTTTTAAAAAATGGTATATGACAATGGGAATAAAAAACAAGTTGCCAGTGGCGTAGCTAAAAAAGAATGAATGTGCAAGCCTGGTGCCGAAAGCATCACACGGCGCATCTACCCTATGGGGTTCGGGGGCATGTTCTCTCGGAAAAATGTGAAAAAATGGAACAGTTTGGTGAATTTTTCTGTATTCTAAAACAATATCTGTATGGGTAAGAAGAAAAATTAATATTTGGTTTTTGTCTGTTTTTATTTAGACATAGACAGTGATACAGCTGTACTTGAATAAAACACATTATGTGCAAGCACAGGACTATTGGCTTATATGCACGCTACGCCAATGGTTGCTGATTACCATCATTTTTATGTTCCCGCCATAAAAAGTCATACAGTGGGACATATAGTGTTACCCTATGCTGTCATTCCGTCATAGATCTCGCAGGTTTTTTTTTCGCTTATTGATTGAGATATTAAAATGATACATTACTAATATTTGATATGTTCCTTCCTTATGTTAAAATTCAATTTCTGGTCGTTAAAATTAGACAAAATTCTAGAGAGCTTTGGTCTTTGGTAATTGTTAGTTTTCGGCACTTTTTCGCTTAACTGTTGAGATATTAAAAATGACCGTGGTTGTTATGCGCTTTCTTCAAATGATAAAATACAGTTGACGTTCAAGTTCCGTTTTAATTCCCCCTTCTAGAGCGTTATGGTCCTTGAGAATATAGGAACTTATCAGTTTTCCACAACGCCAAAGCCACTTTTTACATGGAGGGGCTTAGCTACATCGGGAAAAAATAGGTTGTTTGCGTTTTTCGTGTGAATTTTGGCTGAATTTAAAATTAAGTCTAAAATTGAATGTCAGTTAATAGAATAATTATCTGGGAACAAAATGACACCAAGATCATGTAATCGGACACGACTTAGAAAAAGTCATGTATGATTTTGTCGGAGCACTTAGAAATGAAAAATCTTATTCGTTGTTCCCCTTTATTCTTTACCTATGGGTATTTTTTAAATGTTATTGTGAAACTGGCTCCTGAACAAGACTGAATAAAACAAATTTATGTCGTGTTATTTACATATAAAGTATACAACATTTTAGTATTGCATTAAACAGAATGAGTATTTTTGTCGCATTCCCCATTTCCGCAAGGTGCTTGTTGATTTATCCCGCGTCTAATAATCTTCATTTTCACCAAATACTACACTTCCGGTTACTAAAATTCCTTGACAATGCGTAAACAACTCTAGCTACGATTGATTTTAAGTACATGCGGAGTCTATATTTTTGTAGTTGATTATTCAACTACAAAGTGTCGTTTTAACAGTTACAAGAGACTAAAAGGTACAGTGCAATCTTCACGTGTGATTTGGCAACTTTAGAGGGTGAACTTGGGTGGGACACAGGCTGTGGGTGGGATCTGCAACTGTTCTGTCCATGGCATATGATCCATATCAATGACTGTGCTCATCAAAATCCAGAATGGACATATCTGATAAAAAAAACTACACATGCTGTGCAATGAGATGCATCGCTGTTCCAAAAGGTTATGATTAAAATGACAAAAATAAAACTAAGTAGCCAGCATAGGAATCCCAAGCATAGGCCTTATTCTGGCTACCTTATTCTTTACAAGTCTAGCAGGTCCTTTTCATTAATTTAGTGATGGTTAGAATCTCTTGTAAGAGTTACATTAGACCTATGTATTAAGAACACCTACTGTACTTGGCAAAGGCTAAATGTTATTCCAATTTTCTAATGTGATGGACTCTGTAACCTTGGTAGGTTTGAACATCCCCCTTCTCTTGTAAAATTATTTCAGTAAAAATCATTGTTTTCACTAGACCAACTTAATTCCTTGATGACAGAAACAATTTGGTCTCTAGATTGACACTGGACGTGCAAAGAAGTATCAAGTGAATGATCTTACTAGTACTGTTGAATTGATTGAATCGGTTTTCATATCTCAGTAAAGTATATTTTCACTTATATTGGGATGTCGCCAGCTATAGAAGATGTCCCCCCCCCCCCCCCCCCCCCCCCCCCCCCCCCCCCCCCCCCCCCCCCCCCCCCCCCCCCCCCCCCCCCCCCCCCCCCCCCCCCCCCCCCCCCAGGACCCTTGACGTTCATTTCTAAATCATGCAAATGGCAAGTCAAATCTTATTTTCTAGTCTGGTCTGAGTCAGATTCAGCTAATGTTCCAACCCCAACTTTTCACATGCAGAGCAAACAGTCTTCCAACTGAGCTGCCATATTTGTCAAGTATAGTTGCATGGTCTTAAATGTCTTGCTTATTTTATTATCATTGGTCCCTCAAAATTTTTTTTTCACGATCTTGATCCAAGCACTACTGATGAGAAATTGTATTGTAAAACAGTCGTCTGGCGTGTAAAATTAAAACTGGTATAATATGTAATGATCCTTCAAACATTTTAAGGTTATACTACTATCTAAACATTATTAACTTTTAACAATTCATCTTTCTATTGTTTTAGATCAGAATGCCAGAAAATTTCAAGGAACTTCTCCCACGACAGGGTCTGCTTTACCAAGAAGACATGCCAACTGTTGTGTTATGTAAACCGAAAATATTACCCTTAAAATCAGTGACACTAGAAAAACTAGAAAAAATGCAAAAAGAAGCACAAGAAACAGTGAAACAACAAGAAAAAGAAGCACAACTACAAGATGATATGTTTGGTGGATACTGAGTTTAATATGTGTATAGACACAACAGTGCAGTAAAACCTGTGTATAAGGGACACCCAAGGGGAGCATGGAAATTGTGTCCCCTGTAGACAGAAGTTCTTAATGAAAATAGAAAATATACATAATTGACACAAAAATGGATTGATTGCCCAACATAACAAGTTCCCTCCCTTATATACCTATGTGTAAAGTTTGGCTGTTGAGAGTGCAATATATTGCAGATTTGAGTTCTGTCAAAACTGTTGATTTAGTTTTTCAAACTTGAAAGCTAGTGTTGTGTAAGATGGAAAATTGAGTGTACAATTACTGGTACAGATAGGTTACTTTATTTGGGAAAATTCTAAAAAAATTTACAGACATTATTGAGTTAATAAGACATGAAATCAAACACTTCAAAAAGATATTTTCTGGATTTCTGTGTCATTCTATTGGTACCCATGGTAACCCCTAGAAAAACTATGTTCAGAAATAGTTTTAAGTCTGAAGTTTTTTGTGCTTCATTGAACTTGTCATTCATGCAGTATGAAATTGTACATATATCACATGTGTGTTGTATTAAATAAAATGATTTGTTAATTTACTCTTATTAAGACAATTTCTTTTTGTAAATACTAGTACTAGTATGTACAATGGTTTGACTTCTTATATGCAGAACTATCTGCCTTAACGATGCGAAATTACTTTTTGACATGGATAACATCATATATGAATTAAAGAAGCAATATTGATAAGTAACGTTAAAGCAGATATTGTGCCTAGTGATCGCGTTACTTTATCAACAACTTGGTACCACAATATGCAAACTGTATTATAGTGTGTCTAGTTTGACCTGGCTGTTTGACTTTTAATTTGAATATTAGATTTGGCTAATATACTGTTATTTAAGTATGACAGCATGTTTCATTAACACCTGGTACCCAGTATTACTATCATCTATCCTTATATATCAACTTTATATAGCCCTAAATTATACAATGAGTATGTTTGTTTGAATATTCAAATTTAAGGTCAAACGGCCATGTCAAACTTTACACACTATAACTTTATCAAATGCAAACGTGAAAACTTTGCTTATTACACTCATAATAACAAACAAAGCATGACTATTACCAGGTAAGCAACATACTGATATCGCAGAATAAGAAAGAAATGAGACCCGCTTCAAAGTAATGAGACTGGCTTCTTAAAGTAATGAGACTTCTTCAAAGATATGAGACTTGCTTCTTCAAAATAATGAGACTCCCTTCTCCAAAGTAATGAGACTGACTTCAAAGTAATGAGACTCGCTTCTCCAAAGTAATGAGACTCCCTTCTCCAAAGTAATGAGACTTGCTTCTTCAAATTCACGAGACTCCCTTCTCCGAAGTAATGAGACTGGCTTCTTCAAAGTAATGAGACACACTTCTTCAAATTCATGAGACTCGCTTCTTCAAAGTAATGAGACTGACTTCTTCAAATTCACGAGACTCCAAAATAACGAGACTCTCTTCTTCAAAGTAATGAGACTCACTTCTTCAAAGTAATGAGAGTTGCTTCTTCAAAGTAATGAGACTCACTTCTCCAAAGTAATGAGACTCCCTTCTCCAAAGTAATGAGACTCCCTTCTTCAAAGTAATGAGACTGACTTCTCCAAAGTAATGAGACTCACTTCTTCAAAGTAATGAGAATTCCCTCTTCAAATTCATGAGACTCACTTCTTCAAAATAATGAGACTCGCTTCTCCAAAGTAATGAGACTCGCTTCTTGAAAGTAATGAGACTCACTTCTTCAAAGTAACGAGACTCCCTTCTTCAAAGTAATGAAACTCACTCTTCAAAGTAATGAGACACGCTTCTTCAAAGTAATGAGACTCGCTTCTTCAAAGAAATGAGACTCAATTCTTCAAAGTAATGAGACTCGCTTCTTCAAAGTAATGAGACTCACTTCTTAAAAGCAATGAGACTTCCTTCTTCAGTTCTAACGACCAGTTTATATTGTTAAAGAGTTGGAGGATGGAGTAATGGTATTTTATGCCCCAGTCAAATTTCTTTCACTTATGTTGAGGCAGTTAGGTTAAGTATGATAGAGGAAACCGGAGTACCCGGAGAAAACTTTCTACCTTCGGCAAGCTAACAGACAAATTATCACACTATGATCTGCCCAAGTAGGACTTTAACCTAGACGATTGGGACACTTTTGATCCCTTAGTTAGCGTGCGCTTTACTTGACTTGAAGATGGCTCCGACATTGAGTTTATAAAAGAGGAGACTGTCTTACTAGATCCCTGTGTGTAGTTGATGGGTATAAATTAAGCTTTTCAAATTTTATAGAACGCCATCCTTTAATGTAAAACGTAATTGTTCTATTTCTACATTGATATAGTTTCTTGATAGTAAATCAAACACAAACTGGCAAACCGTTCCATTTCAAATCACAATCTCAAAAAATTATTAAAACAAACTTTGAAAACTGGCAAATTAAATTAAACACATTCCAGAACTTCCACCCGAAAAAAGTGAGACCGAGTGTTCAGGAAGAATAAACACCATCTGCTCGAAGTTATTCTTACTGTTGGCAGTGATAATTGCTTACAACAAATGCATCCATCATCAGTTGTTTAAAAACCCTTATAGACAACCTAAACTGCTTATAAATAAGGGGTCACAATTGGTCTTACTGAGTCCGTCTCATCGTCCTATGCAGATTATGTGGATGCTTGGAAAAAAAGATATGACCGATTCTTCAAGTTCTGCTTCATATATAGACTTTAACCTCAATTATTACGCTAACAAAAGGCTACATTTGTAGCTGTATGACAAACGTGATGAGTTCAATTTTTCAACTTTCATTTATACCTGCTTCTTCTGCTTATGCCGGTGTATTTGTTTCACAATTAATATGCTATGGTAGAGCGTGTTCCCACTACGGGAACTTTAGACAATAAAGCAAGCTGATTTCAAACAAATTGATGACACAAGGGTATTGCAGGCCTAGGCTTATCAAGGCACTCAAAAAAATTTATGGTCGTTACCACAATATTGTTGATAAGTAGTATAATGTCTCTGTATCCAAAATTACACTGGATATATTTGACGTCCCATAGTTATTTCCAGTTATGATTACACACATGGTAGGTGTAGCTAGCTAAACCGGATGTGCTTACCCTTCCGGAGCACTCGGTCTCAATTACCAGGTGGAAATTCACATGTTTAACCTTTTTTGTCAGTTTTAAAGTTTCTATTTATTTTTGGGATTTTCAAGTTTGGACATGGATTGGTATGTTTGTTTTTTATTTGAATTAAACTCGGGCAGATATTCAGTTTCAGTTTTATAATGCTTGTGAGTTCGCTTGCCAAAGGTCGATGGTTGTCTCTGCAAGGGCACTCCTGTTTCCTCCACCACCATTCCAGAAGTGACCGCCTCAATGATCTAAGCAAAACAAGAAGTTCATTATGACTATATACTAGCCCAATGCATGGAATTTTGACAAAACACTGTCACTCCTTTTCACGCCTTAGTGCTTATATATGTGTTTATGTAGAAAACACACGGCAACATCATGACCAAATGGATACGGTTTTCTGTATAATTATATAGAACACCTACTAACTAGAATGGGGACAATGGCCTGCAAGCATTCAGACAAAAAATTGAAATCAGTAGTAAGGCGGAGGAGATACCATTTGAATTTTAATTAATGAATTTGAAAATCTTATGGTGAAACCGAAATAGTTAATATTCATGTGAGTTTAAAAAAAATCCTACTTTCATCAAAATCAATAAAGCAGAAGATTTGAGAGTTAACCTGTACACTCAAGAGGGGGGGGCAAAATGTCCATGGTGTCAACTAATTAAATGGATTTGAAAGAAAAACGAAACTTGAAAAAAAACTATGTTATAAATAAAGTAAAAATTAAGGAAAAAGCGTTAACCTGTTAACTTGTTAATACCTAATGTAAGGACACTGGGTATAACAAACAAGAGGCGCATGGGCCTTATCGCTCACCAGACGACTAATACTACTTAATAGAATGTCAAGTCGGGTACATTTCTAAGTAAAACTAAAATATTTTGACGAAACTGGATAGCATTGGCTTAACGTGATCTTTAGAACTCTACATCAAAGTAATCATATTATCTTTAAAATGTAACCTTAAATTAATTAACACCTTGCAAACTTACAAAATTAATAAAACATAGAATTTGCCAGATGAAGATGCAGGATAGGTGCCAAATAATGGGGTGAAGTTATCACACAAGAATAAGAAGTTATCCGTAGACAACAATCTTTGTTTTGCTAATTCTAAAACCGGAAGTTAGTACAACGGCCTCTACCGGCAGCGTGAACAAAACGTTGGAAAAATATACGCATGTTGAACAGAGCTGAATAATATCCAGAGAAAAAGGAGTCTGATAGACTCTTGTAATTAATCGCCATGGCAGATGCAGCGGCCAGATCACTGCAGTATGAGTACAAGGCTGTAAGTATATATTAAAAAGTATGACGATGATAAATTTTGTCATTTTCCTTGTAGCCCAAGAGCTAGTGGGGTTTGAAATATGTGTCAATGGCCAAAAGCTTTGAAGGTTGTTTCTGATAGAAAAATGTCTGTAGTTTTCGAATTTGGGCGTCTTGTGAATGAACTCGTTTCCGATTTTTTTTCAGACGCGAGTTTTTACACTAGAATCGCATTTTTCAGCCGGTTTTTCGGTAATTTGATAATTCTGCATTATGGACGCGATATGGCCTTAAAATGTCTTATTACTGATGCGGTTATCAAGAATTATGATCATTGTTGACATTTAAGTTAAAAACTTCTTGATACATTTCAGATTTTTTTTTAAAATAACTATTTTTAGGAAAAAATAGACCAAAAATTTTGCGTTTTTAATATTTTGCCCTCTTTTATGTCTTATAAAAAATAATAATAAGCATTTAAGTGAAATGTTTTACCATATTGTCACAGCCTAATGTGTTTTGCATTCAATAAAAGTAGCTGCATATCATTTGGTAGGAAATTGCGGCACCCACAGTGGAAAAACTTTCCCCTACCCCAAAAATTGCAAATTTCTCAAAAAATCGATCTTTACTACAAATTTTGCTATTAGTTGCCATACTGATTGTTATACCGTGTAAGCTTTAATACTTGGGTGACAACATTGAAGACCTCTAACTAAAAACTTCTTGTTAAGCATTCAATCTCAATTTTGTGGCCAATTTTAAACAACCGAGTTTTGCGTTTTTACTTAATCTTTATTCGTTAAAGTCTTGTAGCGCATTCAAAAAAAGCCTGATTATCAATATACTATTTTATTTAGAATCCCTGATGTGTGTGCTTTATTGTGCAAGTATAATGTGTAACAAAATCGTCACATTAACCCATTACCCACGATTTATTCTTCCCCTACCCCAATATGCTAACGATATGCGAATTCACGGGATATACTGTGTTAGTGCTCTTAGACAGGCTGGTTCAAAATAACTCGTATTCATTCAGAATTATAATTTCATTCATCATCAGTGTCTTCACTATCACTACTGTCGGATTCACGTACATCCTCATCTTCTCCCATGTCATCCTCTGTAAAAGTTGTACTGTCCATCTTCAGTCTTATATCTTTCGGAATCTGTTCACCTTCAAACCAGTGAATCGCATACTTGTTATTTTCTTTTTTCCATCCATTTTCTTGTGGAGTATTTAATGTAGGACAACTGCAATTGGCATGTTTCCAAAAATATGCAACATATTCTGTTCGGAGGATTTTCTGAACAAGAACACTTTTACAAGGAGGTAGTGAACTCGGATCGGCTCCTTTGAGCTTTTCTAATGGGTCAGTTTGATTTGTTGGAGCGTATTTCTCTCTGAAAATGGCAAATCGTGCCTCATTTACTGTTTTAATGTTTTTTTTGCCATACATTTCACAGACAAAAGATTCCATTACCTTCATATCTCTTTCATTAACTCTTTGATTTGTTCCAATATTTGAGAAAACGCTTCTGAAAGTTGCACTTTTTTCAACGATATTATAAGGCCTAATTTTACCTTTTCTAAGAAATGCTGCAGTATAATCACATCCAGTGAAAGCATGGATAGCTGGAAGAACTTGGCACATTTCGATCCCAATTTCATTGGACAGTTTTGTTAGATCAATAAATCGCCTAGTATTGGTGCCGTCAGTGCCTGAATCCATCCATATGTTTGCATGTATTTGGTGACAATGATACAATAAAATAACCATTACATCCGTGTCATTTGCTCTAACCACTACGTTAGGAGAATCGGACCTTGAGGCAATGTATTGCACATGTAAGGTGATCCTGGTATCTGCCTCCTCGTGGGTACAGGCAAGATTGGACACTTCACTGCACACTACTGTTGCATCATTTTCGCAATAGAATTGATGGCAGTGGTCCTCTGTTGCATAATATAATGTATGGCCTGCAAGAATGTCAGCATAGTTATCATTCTTCCATTCTTGTAGCAAAAACGATAGTAATGACCTCTTGAAATTAGCAGATTTCAAAGCTGAACGGAAATCATGAGGTCGCTTTTGTTTTGGGCCCATTACTACAATATCTGGTCCACTGCTCTCTCCTCGCATATCTCTTTCAATATCTTTGATGGATGGATGGACATATGTGTCACAAACAAAGTGTATTTCTTTTGCCAGTTTACATAATAGCTTGAGAATGGTTTTGGCTACACCTTCAAAAGTATCTGGTAGGTTTGACAGCAACTGTATAAGGAACATGGCATCAACGACATAAGCATCAATTTGATTTGCAGCTGGAGGATCAGAATGAGCCTTGCTCTCTAACATTTTCATAAGTATTGATTTGTCGGTTTTATTCATATTCCCGTCAATTTGTGCAAGAGCTGGCGGCACGGGAGTGAGAGGATATTCAAAAACTTTCTGCAAGTTTATATCTGTTGTCGTTGCCAAAAACAAAAGCCTACCAAATAGATCACGTGAACACTGTAGCTGTATGATTTTCTTTGCTTTCACCTCAACCCGAACCTTAAGTGCCAAAGATGCAAAAGTGCGCAATTTGTTTCTTGTAATAGGTTTTTCAAATCTAGAGGGATCTGCAAAACAGCCATTTCTAAAGTCGTGAAAAGATTGCTCGCCATATTTTACACAACTAAGTATCTCATTTTTCACATCATCTTTGACTCTGTTACCAGTTGATATGCACAGGAGATCCTCATTTCTTATCTCTGTATCAAACGGATTCTTAGTTGCTTTAATACAGTCGATCAAACTACTTACATCTTTATTATCTCTCTGAATTCGCGACGGCTTGAGCTCTTGATTCACATCCCCCTTTTTCCGGATTCCAGTTTTTGAGAGAAGAGCACCAACGATAGCACTGCGGACACTTCGTGTAATCATCCATCTTCGCCTGGCCGTATATGACTGGCTGAATGCAGAAATGCCAGTTAGACGAGATGCAGCATCAGCATTGATTGTCTGCTCAAGTGTCATGTCCACTGGAATTCTGGAAAATGATTTATTCGAGCGTCTTATAGACAAACCACCATTCTCAAGCATTGCTCTTGCTTGTGGATGACTTATATCAATGTTAAGTAAATTTAAGTGATAGCGTGTCATCCATCTTGCATAGTTTGGTCTATTAGCTGCAAAAAATACTGGACACATTTTTCCTAAGCAGTAAGTAAATAAAGGTAGATCGTTAGTTCGACAAGATCTACTGAAAAGTAACAGAAGTTCAACTAATTCAATATACATAAACCAATACTGTGCTGTTGATCCATGGTTTCCAGTTCTTGTGTCATTGGAAAAGGCTTCATACATATCAAAAATAGATTTTAAATTTTCTTGCTCTAGAACGTTTTGCATTTCTTCTGAAGAAGTATTTGTAATGAATTGTTCTAACTGCTCGTATAAAGATTCAGATATCTGACCATGCTCTTCCAGAAAAGACCGAAAATGGAGAATACGGAAAGAAAGAGATAATATAGTATGCATTCTCTGACATCTGTTATAATGCTTCCCTTTTATGAACCCATTTAGAGACCCTTCTGCCAGAACTTTGGTCTCGGTTAGCACATATGGTCCGCCAGAGCCCTCAATTAAGTGACCAAGAGCGCCAAAATATGCCAACATTATATGGAAAGGACCAAAACATATGAAAATATTGTCGTACTTTGGTGATTCTTCCGATTGTATCTGCATCGCTGGTTTAGCTATGGCAAGATCATAGTGGACAATTGCTGTGTTATCAGAACATTCCCGTGCCACAATCTGCGATCGACGTAATGTTTCCGACACCACATCTAATCGGGTCGGTGGCAAACTTATATTGTCCATATAGCCTATCACTTGCTCTGGTAGATGATCTACTGTGATTAGAGAATTCCATCCTGACCACATGGGTATATTAGAAAATAAATGGTGACAAATCACCCATGTTAAATCCCTTTTTCTGGTCTCATTTAAATTAGAGGGGTCCGAAATTGCTTTTACGGGATATTGAAATTTTGTTATTTTTGGACGCTTTCTGTAAGATTCTAAAATAGGGTCCTCAATATCTAAAGAGCGTTTACGTTTCAATGACTTTGTTTGTGTAGTGGATACTTGTGGAATTCCTAGAGAGTCCCCATTGAATGTTGTTCGTCGGGAGTGTTCTGGTAACATATTCCAACTGTGTCGTGCAAAGTTCCGCTTCCAGACAAAGTCTCGGTGTTTTCATCATAATTATCCCAAGCCGTTCCGGTTGACAAGTTTGGAATTTTCAGTAATCCATCAGGAGTTAGCTGATTCCTGTCTGATATTGTCATTGCAAGTTCAGTTTCAAGTGTCTCCGCAACATGGTAACTTATTGAGTGCCCTAAATGATTTAGTACTTCAATAATTTTCCTACTACCAGTCATACTTTTAAAACCCAGTCCAAGACATAAATGTTTTGATGGCTTTATTTCGCCATTGGTTACAGCAAACAAAGCATCATCTGCTGCTGAACTGATGCATCTATTCATTCTTTCAGAAGGTTCTTTTGTTGAAGACCCTGTATATAGAGTTTTAAAAAACTGCATAAGTATGTCTGGGGGGTTAGCTTGGCCTTTCTGTATTTCATTTACAGTCAATGGGTTCTGTAATTGGGGACATGTCTTTGACATTTCTAATATTGTATTTCGCAACTGGTATGCAGCTTCAGTGACTTTGGAATTTAATAAAAACGTATTATGGAAACCTATAATCTGATCTGTATCTAGAAAGCTTGGATATAATATTTTGCCTTGTCGTTTACCTATTTTACTCATGCAAATATCATCTTTGAAGTGATTTAGAAGTTTTACTTCTAAAGTCTGGATGGTATATGAGGAGCAATCAAGACCAATGTCCATCAGCATTGTAGTGTAATATTCATACAAGGAGGCAATTGTTACAGCTTGACCTTGTGCTATAACGTTTTTATTTATGTATTCGGTCAACCATTTAAATGCTTTTTCGTGTCCTAGCCTAATGTTGCCATATTCTGTCTTAGCAGACCCGGGTATACACCTCTCCGAAAGATTTAAGTAATGTTTTCGGCAGCTATGGTGATATTTAACCTCTTTAGCAACAAAATCTATATCACAAACTCTGGCAATCATATCTGTATCACCCAGAACCATTGCAGCATTTTTTATTTTTTCTCCCGCTTCCAAACTTTCACAATTGCCTAACTGTTCCCTTTTCTTACCCTTCGTCAGGAGGCCACAAAACAAACATACGGGAAGAAAATACCGGAGGAGGAAGTTTCGTCCGATAAATGTTCAGTGTGGGATCTTAAAGTGTAAGAAACTTCTTCTACTTCTACAGTGGAAAAAGACTCTAGTTCTTTTTTTGAGACAGCAGTGAAGTTCTTGTAACACATTCTGTGATAACCATTGGTTTTAGGATCAAAGTTTTGAGGAAGATCTTGACAAATTTGTTTATATTTGTGGGATTTTGTTTTCGAAAGACGATATTCAGCAACTTTTGCCACTTTACTCCATGTTGTTTCATCAAAAGGTTTAATTTCTATATCTTGGAAACGTTTATCGACATGAAGGCAACAAACAAGATTTGTTTCATCTGTGCTATCGCCCTGTAATATCTGTTTCCCCTTAGATGTATCCAGCCGTGTGCTGGCCATTTTGCAACACTTCTAATTGAAATGACAATGAGTTATCACAAACAAATCGCAAAATATTATTTACAGTGATTTTAATTCAGTCACGGAATCAAATAGAATTAACAAACAGATTACTTATCTGCGTCAAAACTTCATTGATTCTATTGTGAACACGGATTCTTTTTAAAAACAAATATTAAATAAAATCAACTTGTTCACACGAAATATAAACGGTAACAAAACAATAGAAAAAAGGGGTGAATAGTTTTTTCTTACTTATCATAAACAACAACCATATGAAAGTATCTATAATTGCAACCACGTGTGATTTGCAATGACAGAAAACGTAACACAAACGCTTTGCGCAGCGCCATCTGCCGAGTCATACAAAAGGGCGTGGCACTATCATTGCTTAATAATACAAAAAATCAAAGCATTGAATAAACAAGCTAACAGCGTAATTTACTATATGTTTCAAGTACAAATTTACGTTATAACACTCTACCGTGTTTAAAATCTCACTGCCTGAGAACGCACAAGTGTAAAATCAATATCTCGCGAACTCGCTTATTTATTGCATATGGGGTAGGGGGAAGAATAAATTGTGGTGAAAGGGTTTGTGTGACGATTGTGTTATACATTATACTTGCACAATAAAGCACAAACATCAGGGATTCTAAATAAAATAGTATATTGATAATCAGGCTTTTTTTGAATGCGCTACAAGACTTTAACGAATAAAGATTAAGTAAAAACGCAAAACTCGGTTGTTTAAAATTGGCCACAAAATTGAGATTGAATGCTTAACAAGAAGTTTTTAGTTAGAGGTCTTCAATGTTGTCACCCAAGTATTAAAGCTTACACGGTATAACAATCAGTATGGCAACTAATAGCAAAATTTGTAGTAAAGATCGATTTTTTGAGAAATTTGCAATTTTTGGGGTAGGGGAAAGTTTTTCCACTGTGGGTGCCGCAATTTCCTACCAAATGATATGCAGCTACTTTTATTGAATGCAAAACACATTAGGCTGTGACAATATGGTAAAACATTTCACTTAAATGCTTTTATTATTTTTTTATAAGACATAAAAGAGGGCAAAATATTAAAAACGCAAAATTTTTGGTCTATTTTTTTCCTAAAATAGTTATTTTAAAAAAAAATCTGAAATGTATCAAGAAGTTTTTAACTTAAATGTCAACAATGATCATAATTCTTGATAACCGCATCAGTAATAAGACATTTTAAGGCCATATCGCGTCCATAATGCAGAATTATCAAATTACCGAAAAACCGGCTGAAAAATGCGATTCTAGTGTAAAAACTCGCGTCTGAAAAAAAATCGGAAACGAGTTCATTCACAAGACGCCCAAATTCGAAAACTACAGACATTTTTCTATCAGAAACAACCTTCAAAGCTTTTGGCCATTGACACATATTTCAAACCCCACTAGCTCTTGGGCTATTGGTTTTGCATCTGAACTGCTCATTTTTGGAGCGACAAATCCCAAATTATAGATTAATTTTTTTGTGTCGTGGAACAAGTCATTTAAACTTTTTTATGACACATATACAACATGATTTTTGTGCAATAATTAAACAAGACTGTGATTTTCTTGGTTTGGCTTGATGCTAACAAGACGACTGTATGATATCTAATTTTAACTGCATATGGGTTTTTGCATTGCAAACTCGGTTTGAATATAATTTAGAAAATTTGTCATGCTCACTGTCACTCAGAAGAAGTTTTCTGCTGTGACGCCATGTGGTTAATAACAGTGATACAAGTTCACTAAAAACGAATGTAGGACAATATGAGTCAAACAAGTGTTTGTCAACTATAAATAGCATTAAAACATTACTGTCAATGACTCAATATAGATCTGTTCAGACTGAAAAATTATTTATATCCCAGCATGGATAGGAGTCCATCAAGAAAAACTTACGGGAAAACCCTGAATCATGACTTTGGGATTGGGATTAGATTATTGTATTAATAAATTTCTATCTGAAGGGTAGTAACAACTTTTTTAATGGTTATTTTGTGTGAATCACTGTCGTTGGGGGCATGATTGTTCCACCACAAAATGTGAATGCTCACCTTAATTTCTGGTGGAATATATACCTGATTTTTTGTCTCGCACAAATTCAAAATTGTCACAATAAGTCAGAGGGTACATGTCTAATCATACCATACCACTACTGTAACTCAGTGGTAGGGTGCTTGCTTCATATATGGGTTTAAACCCTGGTCGGGTCTGACAAAGACTTGAAAGTAGGTAGTAACTGTTCTTTTGCTAAACACACTGCATTTAAAAATGAAAGTCGCTGGGTTCTTCGGAAGAGACCTTAAAAACCCATGCCTCATTGCACAGCAGATGTGGCATGTAAAAGAACCCTCCCTGACATTGCTCTAAGCACACTACAAAAGTAAAAATGTCTGCAACTTCACCTATAGCTGATGATGTCTCGATGTAAGTGAAATATTCTTGACTGGGATGTAAAACCTTGTTCAATCAATCTATCCTAATCATCCCAGTAAGAACAGAACAGAAGCCTTTGAGTTCTGACAATACATTGATAATCTGTATTATTTAAATGTTTTGGAAATTGGTTGTTGATTTTATCAGCTTGAATACCATTTTAGTTTTATTCTTTTCTGTTAAATTTCAGAACTCCAATCTTGTACTTCAAGCAGATCGATCGCTCATTGACAGAAGAGCCAGGGATGAATCAACAGGAGAAGTTGTCTCTCTTGTGGGAAAGCTGGAAGGTACAAAAATGGGAGACAAAGCCCAAAGATCAAAACCACCACAACTTGAAGAACGTAAAGTCAAGTATGTCAATGTTTTGTCAGATGTTTAGTTATTTGTCTTGCTGGACCATACATTTGGGCTTGGTCCCAATCACAAACTGAATGTCGGTCTTAAACGTACATGTATTTCATGTATTTTACATGAGTTTCAGCTTTTCTGTAAAAGTCCACATCCAGCTGTAAAACTTAAATTACTCAAAATGCAAGGAACTAGGGACTACATTGTTGAAAATTTATATTGTAATACTTTAGAATTAGCAAAACAAAGATTGTTTTTAACACCATTCTCCACTATTCACATGGTGTTGGTTTCTTGTATTTTCAATACTACAGAAAAAAAAACTAATATAATTGGAATTGGGGAAAAAGTCATGTGTTATGCAGTTTTTGGAAATTGTAATGGGGAGAATGTTCATATAGTAGAAATGTCTTGTTTGAAGTATTTATGAGGCAAATTTCCTATTAAATAATAATGAAGTTTTAATTGCAAAAAAAAGGAGTGCCTTGCATTTTATGCTCTCGTAAATTTGATCTTGTGTGCTTCAATCAATCGCTCAACCACATACTTTCAGTACAGTACAGTTCAATACAGTTAAAATGGCTAACATGAAAGGTATGCACTTAAAATTTGATGCATCAAACAAAAACAATGCTTATTTGTTTTGTGGCATTTTGTACTTTTCTGTGTTGTAATAGAATGTCAAGCTTGGCTAAATGCTGTCTGACTGCCTGACATGTCTAGTACAAATCTCTTGAGTCAGACAGGAAATTTTGTGATACAGGACCGAATGTCTGGTTACTTGATTTCACAACTGATGCTGAGTGAAGCATCAATTCAGTCTGGTAAATCTTTTTTGGTCTGGTAGGAATTGGCAATACAGTATGTCCGGTAATGGTCTAAACAATTTGCCTTGTCTGAGAGGTTCACAGGTTTATTTTAGTTTGCCAGTTTTCAAAGTTTTTAATTTTTTTTTTTTTGGATTATGATTTGGACCTGAAACATGTATATGTGTTTGATCTAATTTTTGAGATTTTTTTTTCTTTTTCAGACGTCGTAAACGTGATGAAGCACAGCATGACATGATGAAGATGAAAGGCACTACGCTACTGTCTGAAGGTGTGGACGAGTTAGTGGGTATAAATTACAGGCCCAAAACACAGGAAACCAGGGGAACATATGAAGTCATACTCAGTTTTATTCAAGCAGCAATAGGAGATCAGGTCAGTAAAAGTAGTTGGATCATTATGGTCATGGTTCTCACACGTCTGGGAATTTTTATTTTTTTAAGATCAGGAAATTTCCATAAATGTTGGGTAATTTGAAAAAAAAATTACTATTTTATAAAAGCAAAAAAAAAAAAAAACATATAAAAGAAAAAATTTCTGTTTTCACAAATTTTGGAAGTTTGGCTACGAATTGCTTGTGGCATGAAAACCAATCCACCATACTCTATAGTGTTAAATGATTACTTGAGTATCCTAAAAAAAAATCCGTATTTAACTTTTAATTCTTTGGCTCTTCCAAATTAAGACTGTCTGCAAAATCAAGAATCAAACTATCTATTTGAAAGTCTGGAGTCAAAATTTATTTCCAAAGCATCAATAACACAGTCACAAAGGTCTAATGAAACAGTAAATTTGTTTGTATCAAATTACTACCAAATAAAGACAGTTTGTCCTAGGGAAAAATGACTAAAATTTCCTAATTAGACCAATAGAATTCCCCAAAACAAGTGATAAACAAGTAAATGTATAAAAACAGATCAGATTTTTTCCAATTTAAAAGACAGAAAGTAGTTTTTAAAAACCGTAACAAAATCACTGTCAAACCCTGGTTCCATTGTTTAAAAGTTTGTGTATTTTGTTACAGCCAAGGGATATATTGTGTGGAGCTGCAGATGAGGTGTTAATGATATTGAAAAATGATAGAATGAAGGACAAAGAGAGAAAGAAAGAAATAGAAGAATTATTAGGATCAGTGGCTGATGAACGTTTTGCTTTATTGGTTAATCTTGGCAAAAAAATTACTGACTGGGGACAAGAAGAGAAAATGCAGACAGGTAAACAAAAGTGAAATTTATTATACCCTGTAACCAAAGTTTAGATAGGTATATAGCCCTTATGTCTGTCTGTCCCATTATCATGCACCTTCCATAACTTACACATCTATGGATGGATTATGATCAAATTTGATACAAATGTATACCAACATGAAGGAATGTGTCACATTGTAAATTTAGGTGTGTAGGTCAAAGGTTAAGGTCATAAGGTTGGATCTCAGATTTGGTCCTGCAGCTGCAAGTAAAGTGATTTTGGGGACATGGTGGGGTGGGGGAGAGAAGTTGGGGTATTTATCTCTCATGGAACTGCTCTATTTAAGTTGAAAGTGATATAAAATTTTAAAAACACAGTTTTCCTTACAAATTACCTATGGTCATTATTACAAAATGCTATTGTTCCATATTTTTAATGTTGGTGGAGAACCCATAAGTTTTATCTTTTCACTTTTGTGCCATGTTGTTGGTGTTTTTTATGTTAATGCAAATTAATGTACAATTATAAAATTTGGATTGGAAAGTAAATGGTAAATTCTGGATTGGCATACTTTGAATTGACTTTGTCATAAACATATATGTCCTAAAAGTTACTGGCAAGTTTGTGGTCTGAACTAGGCCACTGCATCATAGAATGAATATCCCATATTGTAACTTCGAAGGAGTATATATGATTAGGGACTTATTTAGCCCCCTCCAAAAACAATGAAAATGGGGTGTCAATTTGAAGTTTAATTTTGAGTCATGATCGTTTTTGTTAATTTTAGCATCTTTTCATAAATTAACAATCCTTTCTTGAATTTTTTTTAAATTGTGTCTTATCAAAAGTTTGTTATCAACTGGGCTCTATTTAGAAGTTGAGCTGAATTTCACATGTGGCTTATGGTTAACTTCATATCCTTTCATAATTTACTCGTCAAGATTTGATTGATATTTTGTTGTTCATAACATTTTATTTATTTTATTTTGTAGATGAAAATATAGATGAGACATATGGTGTTAATGTCCAGTTTGAAGAATCAGAAGATGAGGTACTAAAATACACACATATACACATACATACACATACCACACACATACATGTACACACAAACATACACACAAATCACACATACAAAATATATCACCTTTTAAAGAAAGAGGTGAATCTGTCATTCCTTCCATTCTTCAAGACACTTCTTGTACAAAGTAATTCTCCTAAACTATGAAGCACTATTTCACCAACTTGGTATAAAGCATCAACATTGATAGAAAATGTGCATATTGTTAACACAAGTCAGTTTGCTCATTTTCCTGGGAGTTATGGACCTTTGACTGAAAAGTACCTACTTTTTCGGAAATCCTAATTGGTTGAGTTTGCTTGTTATTTCAGGATGATGCTGATGTATTTGGTGAGATAAAGGAGGATGAAGAAGAAGAGAATGAAGGTGTGGAGGCTGAACTAGATGTCACACTACACGCTAATGTATGTCATAAATATACAATTGTTTTCTGCTTGATTAAAAAAATTACACATCGATCAGTATTTATTCCAGAAATGGTCCCCATTTTTAAGGCTTTTCTCAGTTTAGTGGGTCATATTTAACATTACATGATTCCAAAAATATTGATGCTATAGTGTTTTAGAGGAAGGTTTTTGAAAATGGCACCTTCAAAAAAATCATAATTTGAACCCTGAATGAATTTGATTTCCATATTATGCCCGGAACATGTTTTACAAATAGAGTCCAAAATTTTCTTGTAAAGCGACTTCGCATTATTGGATGTAGCTTAAAATATCTTTTACTACTGTAAACCTATCAGCAGAATATATTTGCTTAATTACAATGTTTTATTAGGTATTAACTTTCTTCCCTTTAATTTATGACAATATGATGTTATTAACTTTCTTCCCTTTAATTTATGACAATATGATGTTATTAACTTTCTTCCCTTTATTTTATGACAATATGATGTTAAATATGGTCACAGAGTTGTCTAAAGTGACAACAAAATACCTCTTCCTGCCCAGGTTTGATTCACAATCTAAGCTCATCTTAGTGTGGAAAAGTTTGTCAGCTTTCTAGCCTAGAGTTGGTGGTTTTCTTTGGGGATGTTATCTTTCACCCTCCCAGAGCTGACTGCCTTGATCAGGGTTCGTACAGGCTTTGAAAAGTCCTTAAATTTTGAGGTTTGCCCTAAAAAGACCCTAAAAACAAGTCTGACCCTAAAAAGCCCTTGAATTTATCCTGATGGCCCTGAAAAGCCCTTGAATTTGGCCAGTTGGGTGTCTGTATTTCGATATTAAGTGGTTGCAAATAGACTGATATCAATATGTCCAAATGTCTGTACGAATCCTGTTGATAATTACAAGAGAAATACTGTTTACTAGGACGTAAAACACTGTTATTCCATTTCATTTTCCCTGTTCAGTTGCATATACCAGTAGATGTTATAATGCTGGCGTGACTTAATGCAGTAATCAGGGTTTGACATTAACTTTTTTCAAGAGTAGCCCATAGAGGTAGTATGTTTTTAATCACTATTCCTGTTTGATTGAAGTTGAATAGTCTGGACATGTCCCTTATCTTCCCGCAAAACAATTTTTAAAATGAAGCAAAATTCTGAAATCTGGAGAAGTTTAGATTATATATTCATTATTAGGTCTAAAAAGCTCTGTATTAAGTATATGAACTTATTGTTTTGAGATAAACTACTAGCCCATCGGGCTACTGATAATACAAGATTTACTAGCCCTGGCCAATTTTTACTAGCCTCTGGCTAGTATTAGTGTTGAGTCTGTCAACCCCTGGCAATTATCATTATTATTTTAAGCTTTAGTATTAATGTCAATATTCTTATGTTTCTAATTTAATTATAGCTGACAGGAAAAGATGATAAAAGTGGAAAATCAGACGCAGGACTCCATCCCAGAGATATTGATGCTTTCTGGTTACAGAGAAAACTTAGTAAATATTATCCAGATGACCCAAATGCTGCTCAGGCCAAATCACAGGAAGTCTTACAGATCCTCAAGGTAGGTCAAAGTAATAGAATTGTCACAAATGCTTAGGACGGTCAAGGTTATAGAATTGTTGCAAATACTTGAGAAGTTCAAGGTTATATAATTGTTACAAATACTTGGAAAGGTCAAGGTTATAGAATTATTACAAATGTTTGAGAAGGTCAAGGTTATAAAATTATTACTAATACTTAGGAAGGTCAAGGTTATATAATTGTTACATATGCTTGGAAAGGTCAAGGATATTGAATTGTTACAAATACTTGAGAAGGTCAAGTTATTGAATTGTCATAAATACTTTTAGGTTATATTTTAGAAAAAAATTATATACCCCTGCAAACAAAGTTTAGAAGAGTATATAGGAATCACCCTGTCTGTCACCTGGCCATCTGTTTCAATATTTTGTACGCTCCAAATCTTCCTTGTCTGGATGAATTTTGATCAAACTTGGTACAAATGTAATCCTATATATGATGATGTGTGAAATACCTAACTTAGGTGCATAGGTAAAAAGTTCAGGTCACTAGAAATAATAACTCAGCAATGTATTTGTTTCTTAAGGGACTACTTTAGTTTTATTCAACCCCCCCCCCCCCTCAAAGAAGAGGGGGTGTACTGTCAGCCACTACTAAACACAGCCACTTGAAATTTTGTATGCAAGTTCAGTATCAGATGCCATGCTGCAATTATGGATTACAAGTCTGCTAGACATCTACTTCCTGTTGACCGACTTAGTTAACATATGTTAAAAGGGGAGATATACTAAGTGAGCGGTAACTCTGATTTCTTGTTCTTGTTATTTGTAGGCAGCTAATGATGATAGAGAGGTTGAAAACCAGCTTGTACTCTTACTTGGATTCCAGCAGTTTGAATTTATTAAGACAATACGACAACACAGACAGATGAGTATGTAGATATTTTAGATTCAAAAATTACTATTAGCTTTTTTGCAGGAGGTTCAGATGGTATGATATCATATTCCTGGTATGATTGCAAGCATTGGTGCAAGTGTAGGTAAAGTAATTGTGTTTTATGCCCCGCCTTTGAAAGAAAGAGTGGATATTAAATTCGAGTTTTAGTCCTTCCATCTGTCCGAAATTCTTGTCTACACTAATTCTCTAAAACTATGAAGAACTATTTCACCAAACATGGTGCATAGTATCAACATAGATAGGAGATGCACATATTGCTAACCCGTGTTGGTTTGCTTATTTTTCTGGAAGTTATGGCCCTTTGAACATAGGTGCAAATCACAAAAAAGAACCTGTTGGCGGGGATCCTAATTCACTGAACTCTCTTGTTTTAACTTAAATCATGGCAGCAGGGGTTAAGATAAGCAGGGGCCCAGTAGCCCATGGCTCCTAAAAATAAGCCTGAACCTCTAAACTTTACACATTTAGGCTATTTGTTACTGCTACAACTTCTTTTCTGAAGTGAGATTGGCCTGCAACTTAATAGTTAAGAATTATTCATGTGGCAGTCAATTCTGGGATGGTGGAGGAAAAGTGAATTGCCCAGAGAAATTCACCAAGAGGACAGAGCATAAACTGGTTCACCCATTGTCAGGGTAATGTGGCTGGACATGTGGTATGCATGTCTATGGCATACTGACTCTGTGAGCTAGCGCCTTAAAGTTGTCCTGAGTGTTCTCTGGTACAAGGCTGACTATGAAATACACTTACACATCTCACACATACACAAACTTGGTTCTTAGATTAATCCTTATAAATGGATAAACTTGCTGCTTGCTGCCATTGTGAATAGCTGAGAGATGGCTAATTACTGTAAACATATTTAACTTCGTGTGCACAATGTATTTGTTTTATTGAGGTATGTGAAACTTAGACATATCTGTATAGTTAAATTTTCGCGTTTTCAAAAATGCATTTAGCACAAAAAGCATAATATAATTTTCACTCTGCATTAATATTCATGCAAACCAACAACCGTGAAATAAGCGAAAAATAAGTACACCATGAAGATAAATATGTTTACAGTATGTGATGTTATAGGGTTATTGAACTGATATTGTGAAATATTGTCCTGAGTTGACTCGACATTTACACTCGCTTAAATGTCGAGTCAACTCGGGACAATATTTCACAATATCAGTTCAATAACCCTTTTATTATATAGCAAAATAAATTTTGTTTACTTCTGTCAAGTATTTCATGTAAAATACAATTTTGTTGTACAATACATAAATATTGCACTAGTTCTTGTAAATGGATATAAGAACTAGTGCAATATGACAAACAACAATCGAATGACGTCATAAACGACAGCGTCACGTGACAAAGCGTGCAATATGAAAAAATTGATTCGGAAACCTCGGACTGTAACAAAGTTAGCGTGCAAATATCGGTATATTTTGCACGCTAACACCTCGGGATTTAACGTTTAATTTCTGTGTGAAGCATTTATTGCTATATAATAATATACAATATTGCAATAACAACAAAGCACTGCGGTAGCTCAGTTGGTAGAGTGCTCGCTTCCATAAGTGAGCGGTGGTGGGTTCAAGCCCAGACTTGGGAACTTAAAATAAACAAGGTAGCGTGTCACAGTAGGCTTGGCATGAACCCTGCTGTAAAATGCCATCAGCACAACACACAGGCAAAATTTATGCACCTTTGCTTTTAACAGATGAAGTCTCATTATAAGTGAAATGTTCTTGACTTTGACATTAAACACCATTACTTAACTCAACTCAATCACAACAACTTTAGGTACATGTAAACGTATCATGAATAATATGTTAGAATTTATTTTCAAATTTCAGTTCTGTATTGCACTATGCTTGCTCAAGCTCAGACACAGACAGAGAAAGAGGAAATAGAAAAGAAGATGAGTGGTGATCCAGAATTAGCTGCTTTCCTCAACGCCTTAAACGCCACGGATAAGGAAGACATAGTGTCTGAGGAACGTGACAGACGACAACAAGCAAGGCGGTCTCGAGTTGCTGCTGATATAGAGGCCATGGATGTAGATGAACAAAAAGTAATGAAATCTTTCTATTTTACATATGTTGTATTTGATATGAATTCTGATTAGCTCCATGACATTTTTATACACCCATTTCTAGGAAAGGGGCATCTTATTGTAAGAATTTGTTTGTCCGTCCATCCATCTGTCCATAATAGTTTTTCAAGCCTTCTCCTCCCAGATCATTGAACATATTTATGCTTAACTAATATACGACTTTGTTTGCACCAAAAGAAGTTACTCTGTGCAATTTTCTCAGAGTTGTGCCTGTTTAAAATTTTGACTATGTTCTTTTATCAAATTCTCAGAGTTGTGTCCCTTGGGAATTTTGAAAGTTTTTAGAAAAATATGTTTTATTGGCTTCTTATACAGAGAAAAAAAAATTCCTCAAAGTTTGCACTGAAAATTAAAAAAAAAAAAGAATTGAATAAAAATTTGACTACAAATTCCTTGGATTTTAAATATTTATTTTATTTAATAAATGAAAACACTTGAATTAAGCATTTTGTGTATTGCATAAACAATTACTACAAAATTACGACAAAGTACATTTTGATATGTTACAAAATTTTTATTTTAAAAACAGTCAGTCGAAAAAAGTGGAATATTACCTTGAGGGATATGAAACTACCATCAAATTCAAATATAAGGCTTTACTTCAGAGATGAATAAATGAATGTTTTGTTTACTTTTGCAGCAAGAACTAGGTTTTGTAGAAAATTTGGATTTAGAGGACCTTGTGTTTTCCCAAGGTAGTCATCTAATGGCCAACAAACGGTGTCAGTTACCAGATGGGTCATTTAGAAAACAGAGAAAAGGTAGGTTTAGAGGTTTAGGTAGAGAGTTATTGGGACCTAGGTGGCAGAGTGTTCTTACTGATCACTGGTGGTGTTCCGATTAATCAAAATCATTAAAGATTGGTTGGTTACTTCAACCAACTTAGCAATCAGTCATAAAATTGAAAAATCGAATACACAGGAACACTATTTTTGAACCTGAGTTTTCGTCCGTGACTTACATGTATAACAAATAGCCTATATGGAAAAGCATAATCAGGGGAAATTACCATTTCTAGTTACCAATACACATTGGAAAACCTCCTTCTTGTTGGTTGCTGTTCATTTTTGTAGCTAATCAAATAATGGGTTGCTTGAAATAAAACAGCTGATGTAAAAATGTCTGATGTTGAAAAAAAATGGATAGAATGCTGCTAATCAATTGCACCGAACCAATCATCGATTATGAAATTCCAACCAATTCCTAACACTACAGATCACAGCATCTCTAACTGACTAGGTTGGAACCGCAATCGGTATCCATAGATCCTAGTGCGAGAAAGTTTGTCAGTTTGCTTGCAGAAAGTTGGTGGTTTACTCTAGGCACTCTAGTTTTTTCCACCATTCTAAATCTAACAACATATATATTATTATATCATTACAGACTGAAAGTCTTCACACAATTAAATTGTTGAAAACATTGTTATGCTAAAGTTTCGTGTTTTTACTGCTAAAATGGTGTTTTTATCTTGAAAAATAAAAAAAAATTCCAGGAATATTGTTGTTCAAAAAGAATTACTTTGTTGCATAAATTTAGATAATTAAGTTCAAATATAACTTTCAAATACTACAAAAACTCCCAATATTTCCATTCTATGAATGAAGTTCTGACATCATGATTATAACATAAACTTACAGCAAATATAAATTTGTAGAGTTATCCGTTTTACAAATTATGACTGTTTTATAGGATATGAAGAAGTACATGTACCAGCACTCAAACCCAAACCTTTTGATGCAGATGAGGTAATTGATTTGATTTTCATTTAAGAAATGACATTCTGCTCATGGTTCGCCCTTCATCAAATTTGGCACGCGCCACAGTATTTTGCATTACCCTTTGAAATACCATGAGCAGAAATGTCATTTCTTATATTTACAATTCTTTCTTTTAATAAATATTTTGATTTGATTTAATCCTTGGTGCTATTTCTTCCATACCTGCTCATGTGAGATAGGATTTTAAGCCATGCAAGATTGGCGTATCTCACATGACCACATGACCCCCTGTGTAGGACATAACGTCATATTGCCGGAAAATTGATACACATAAAGGGTCATGACCCCAATTGTCTTTCATGGGTGCTTCTGTATGTTTCATCGCAGACAGGTACAGTCATATTGTAAATATTTTCAAATAAGATGATGAGTACTAGAGTAGTTTCACGGTGTAATTTTAGAATGGGGGTCATGGGGCCATTGGCTCCTTATTTTGCCGAATGACCCAATTGTTAAGGCCTTAGTGGGACATAAATTTATTTAACTTTACATGTATGCAAAAATATTGATGTTATATGGTATTTTAGAGGAAAGTTTTTGAAAATGGTCCCTTCTGAAAAATCTTAGAATGAACACTGGTCCATTCTTATGATATACAATATTATTTTCTTTAGTTACCATAGAAACATGAGAAAGGAGGGGTTGTTTGTTTGCATTTTGTGTTGTTCTTATATTGACAAAACTGTCAATCTGCATAATTTGAGGTCGAAAACAGCCCCATTCCCAAAGTATGAACTTCATGTATATTTTCCCCAAATTTGTTTGTATAAATAGAATATATTAAGCACTATTTATACATTTATACTTAAGCAATTTACTGTATTTCTCTATCATATCTTCCATGGCATTAAAAACACCATTGTTCCCAATCCTATGGGTCCTGAACTTGGAACCAAATAGGTGGCTGTGTCATAACACTGATTGAACTGCAATTTTTTCAGCCATATGCCATTTAATACAGAAATCTGAAAAAATAACGATATGCTGAATTTCATTTTACGTAAAATTCTGTTTTGGGATTTACAGATAAAAAAAACAAAGGGAATGTATGTAAATATTTCTCATAAAATTGTGAGTGATATAAAAATTCCTGATTTAACAGTACAGGCAAACAATATTGACTTGCACATTTGACCTTTAATTTAAATTTTCATTATTATTGGGTGGATCCTATATGGATATCCATAATGAAAGGTCAGAGTGACAGGCCTACAATCTTGTTTACTTATAGCTATAAAAATTATGAAGTAATATGTTTTATTTTCTTTTCAGTCGTTAGTTCCCATTGAGAGATTGCCAAAGTATGCACAACCAGCGTTTGAAGGCTTTAAAAGTCTAAACAGAATACAGAGTAGATTGTTCAAAGCAGCCATAGAGTCTGACCAAAATATTTTACTTTGTGCACCAACAGTAAGTACACACACTCTCTCTCTCTCTCCCTCTCTCTCTCTCTCTCTCTTTCTTTCTCTCTCTCTCTCTCCCCACCCCACACACACATTGTTCTTTATTACCTTAACTACTGTTTGTCATCTGTATGTTGTATGCTCAAACTAATTACTCTGTAGAAAACATGCAAAATCTCTCTCTCTATTTCCCTCTCTCTCTGAATATGTGAATTTTCATTCTGTAAATTGCCCATATTTGTAGAATTTATATATTTTAATTTTTATACTAAAATACATGTATTTTGGTTAATATGTGCTATTTCTCCATTCCTGATAGCTAAAATTGTCATTGGCTACTAATTTCTTGGTCATTCTTATAAAAAGTAACTTACTTTAGTATATTTATGAAAAAATGCTTTTAAAAGGGCTATATTTTCACAAATTTCGGAAATTTGGCTGATAATAAATACATGTAAATAAATAAAGCCAGAATTAGATAATAACACAGAACAAAATAATAAATAAATAAATGAATAAATAGATAAATGAGGTTCGCCGCTGTACCACATGATCACTACCTCTTAACGTTTGTGGGAAATGTTTTGGAAAATGTTAATGTCTTAAATTCCCAGACTTCCAACTTTTTTTTACTGGAAAAGGTCATCTTATGCGATTCCATATCCATTGGAAATAAGTGTTCCGCACAAACGTTAGAAGGTATCACGTGGTACAAAAGAGAACCCCATTAAGGGGTATATACTTGACCACATAAATAATTGATTGTCATTTATTTAAACAGGGAGCTGGTAAAACCAATGTTGCATTGTTGACTATGTTAAGAGAAATTGGAAAGCGAGTAAACGCTGATGGCACAATTAATTCAGATGAATTTAAAATCATATATGTGGCCCCCATGAGGTCCTTGGTACAGGAAATGGTTGGAACATTTTCAGAGGTAGGTCATTTGTGAAATCAAAAGCAAACATACTAATCCATGTCTGAATCACAATCCAGAAGCAAAGTAAAAACTTTGAAACTGACAAATTAGGTTAAACATGTGGACTTCCACCAGGGAAGTTAGGCCGGGTGCTCTGGAAGGTTAAGCACCTCCTGTTTAGCTAGCTACACCCACCATGTGTGTGATCAAAATTGAGTAAAAGGAAAATGGATGTATGGGACGTCAAATATATCCAGGGCAATCCTAGACACAAAGACATTAATGTATCAGTAATATGAGGGTCATAAAACTTTTTGAGGGCACCCAATCTAATATCAAGTACACATCGTGTGTGGTATATTTTTTCTTTTATTAATTTATAGTCCTGTAAACAAAAGTTTACAATGTAAACATGAGATTCTTGGTTTGTAACTTGCCAGCAGTTTATTTTACATTTGTGTTCAAAAACATATTTCAGACCTTTAAAATTTATTTTAGTTTTATCCTTTTATAAAAGCACTGAAACTGCGGTGCTAGTTAGCATCGTAGTCACTTGTTCTGAAGAAGATTTTGTCCCAAATTGAAGACTTCATTGTGACTGATGTGTTAAACATCTCCAATCAAACCAGAGATGATATAAACTTTAGTTGATATTTTTACTGGCCATTATGATAAGACAATTTTTCAGAACCCCTTCTTTCTAATTTACTTTGGGACCTGGTTGGCTGAGTGGTCTAAACTATGCAATCTTGTAAAATGTATATTTTTATTTATTTATTATATTTTCGTTATTTTATGCACTTTTCAAAAAGACTTATTCATGTTAATTGACTGTATGTTTTAAATAAAATGTAAAAATAAACATTTTCATGCAAAATGTTAAACCTATATGGAGCCCCCATGAAAATCCGATGGTTAAAATATGACATGAAAAGCTCTTTTACAAATGTTGGGATTTGAACACCTGACACCTGTTGTACATCTGTCAAACACCAGTGTCAGTATTCAGAAATGATTGACAGCTTAACAGGAAATGTACATTTCACTCCTTATAAGGTCATGTTTGTGACTTGTTGATTGTGATTGACATTTACCTATAGGAATGTCAATTTCACTTATTGTACTTTAACTTTCAGTTAAATATTTGTCCAGCTTTGCAGTTCACTAGATTTGCTAATTTTAAAATCTGGGTCATCACTTGTCCTGGAATAAAAAGAAAGTCAATTCTTAAGAAAATTCATTATGTATACTACTTGTATTACCAATATATTGTGAATCATATTGTATTGTGATATATGTTGTATCGTGATACATATTGTATCATGGCATGTCTGTATCATCCCAGCCTTTATATACAGTGTATTATTGTTTTTATTTTCAGAGACTTAAATCGTACAATATTAAGGTAGCAGAGTTAACTGGTGACCATCAGCTAACTAAAGAACAGATAAACGCCACACAGGTGATAGTCTGTACCCCAGAGAAATGGGACATCATCACACGTAAAGGAGGGGAGAGAACTTATACACAACTTGTCAGGCTTATGATATTTGTAAGTAAAGGTTTCACAGGGTTGTTATAATGTTGTTTTATGTTCCAATTAAGATTATTTCACTTTATGGAGGTGGTCAATTTTGAGATGGTCGATGAAAGTGGAGTACCCCAAAAAAATCTGGTCTCTGTTAAGCAAACTGACACTAGAATCTGCTTAAGTAGGAATTTGACCTAGGCAGGGAGAGTGGCCAAAATTTTTACTCTTGCTGTGTGCTCAGGACAATATGCCATGTCTATAATGAAACAAGACATCGGTTTTTAAGGTATCTTCTTAAAGGACCTGTTAATCATTTATAAATGTTGAGTGTTTGGTGAAAGAACATAGTGTATCTTTTTTTCAAATCCTGGTCGGATCTGGCCAGGATTTGAACACCCAACCTTCCACATACGAAGTTAGTTACTGAGAAATCTAATTAACCATGATTTCCTTTCCCCCACCTGTCAAAGAAAGATGGAAACATTAAATTTGAGTTTCCGCCAGTCCTTCCTTCTGTCTTTCCCTTGTTTGAAATTCTTGTCTGCACTAATTCTCCAAAACTATGAAGCGCTATGTCATGAAACTTGGTGCAAAGCATCAACATTGATAGGAGATGCACACATCATTAACCCAATTTGGTTTGCTCATTTTTCTCAGGAGTTATTGTCCTTTGAACATAAATGCAAATCATTTAAAAATGAACCTGCTGGCAGGGGATCCTAATTCACTGAATTTATTTGTTTTCATTAGGATGAGATACATTTACTTCATGATGACCGTGGACCTGTACTGGAATCCCTTGTTGCTAGGTAAGTTTTATATCATAAACAATTCTCAGTCAAGAATTTAATATAATTTGAAAAAAATATGAATAACATTATATAGAAACAAATTATTGAGTAATCTTTTGTATAAATTAAACAGGAACATATTTGCAGTTTGGTAACTTCCTGTTTGAGGGATGGGGGTGGGTAGGGGCATAAATGAAAAAAAAAAATCATCTTAATGAATGTAGACTCAAAAAGTTTGAATTTTAACCAATGAAAAAGTTTTTGAAGTTTAGCCTTTCATTACTGTAATTATGAAAATCTTGGTGTTTTTTTGTTTTTTTTTAATTTAAATTTAAATTTTAAGTTTGTAACACACATATTTAATAATTTTACAGAACAATCCGTAACATTGAGACAACACAGGAAGATGTCAGATTAGTAGGACTTAGTGCCACGCTCCCAAATTACGAGGATGTTGCCATCTTCCTAAGAGTAGACCTTGCAGAGGGCTTGTTTTTCTTCGATAACAGTTTCAGACCAGTACCGCTAGAACAACAGTTTATTGGTATTACAGAGAAAAAAGCTGTAAAACGATTCCAAATTATGAATGAAATTGTTTATGAAAAAGTGATGGATCATGCAGGAAAAAATCAGGTAGAGAATTAATGCAAGGTTGATTGTAATTAAGGGATTAATCTGGGTTTAAGGGAAACAAGAGCTCTTGCTTGGCCATATTTTGGTGCTTCTATTGGGACCCATTTTAAAACACCAAAATGATTTTCACAATTTGAAAAAAATAAAATAAAATACAGACTATACATATGGTTAAATAATTTAAAAAAACTCCAATAATTTCATGTCAAAAATAAATCTGGAAACTAATAACACTAGTACGAGTATATTGGTAATTGTGTTCATAAAACAAGTTTACAACTTTCTTTTTTACAACTTTGTAACAAACAATAGTATTTTTCATTTTCAAAACTTTGGTCATTACACTGCTTATTTTCACAATAACAACCCTCTGTCCCCATTCACAAAAGTTTGACAGATAGCCCTGGAATTTTTTTTCTGGAAATGGGAAATTGGTAAAATAGGACAACAAATCTTGAACAGCATTTTAAATGTGAAAACTTGGGTTATGTGGGTATAATAAAGAAAGAGACCTTATAAATTAATTCCCCAGGTTATAATCTTATTCATCTTTATTGAAATATACCACTGGATTTTATCTTTTCAAATCAGGAAAATCTAGTAATTACGATTAACATTTGAATTTTAAAGGTGTTGGTATTTGTACACTCGAGAAAAGAGACTGGCAAAACAGCCCGAGCTATAAGAGACATGTGTTTAGAAAAAGACACGCTAGGTTTGTTCTTAAAGGAAGGCTCATCCACAACAGAAGTTCTCAGGACTGAAGCTGAACAAGTTAAGGTAAGTTTGGATAAAAGACTACTTTGACATAAAGTTTTATCCGAGACATATTTGCCAACCCTTATGCAAACATGACATTTCAAGTTGAGAAAAAAATATGTGGTACTGATGAAGTCATTGTGTTTATGACAGTAAATTACTCATTGTTTTCTTAGAAAACTAAATAAACTTGAATAAAGATTGATATTATTTTTCACTCACTTGTACCTAGTCGTTATGTTTGGTAATGGTAGGTCCAGGACCTTTTAAAGAAGGTGGGATATTAAATTCAAGTTTCCATACATTCTTCCTTTTGTTCATCTGTCTGAAATTCTTCTCTGTGCAAAGTCTTCAAAACTATTAAGCACTTTATCACTAAACTTAGCGCAGAGCATCAACATTGGTAGGAGATACGCATATCATTAACCTGAGTTGGTTTGCTCATTTTCCTGGGAGCTATGGCATTTTGACTGAAAAGAAGAACCTGCTGGCAGGGGGATCTTAATTCACTGAATTTGCTTGTTGTCTTTATTTCTGTCAGGTCCCTCATAGTTTTGAAGTATAGAAAGTCCAGTATGATTATTGAGGGTTTATGTTATCAAATAGGAAGAGTAGGGTTATCTTTGTAAAAAATGTAAGGTCCATCTAACTTTTACAGTTTAAATATAAAGGGTCCCAATGTAAAATCAATAGGTCCCGGACCTTGGACGCAGTGAATTTTTAACCTCAGCATTATATTTAAATTTTTCAATTTCAGAATTTGGAATTAAAAGATTTGTTACCATATGGATTTGCTATTCATCACGCTGGAATGACCAGGTAAGTTCCTGTGATGGTTACAAGATGTCTTGGATCTCGCATATTTTTTGGGAAATTTGTTTCCAAAACCTTGCAAATAAACTGCCATCCAAGAATAACTATGGTATACAAATTTATATTTTTCATAGGTTTATGTTATAATAATCATGTCAAATTTCGTTCATAAAATTGAAATATTGAAGTTTTAATAGTGTTTGACTTTATGATCTTAATGTATGTATCGACAATGTTTTTCTTGAAAAACAATTTTTCTTGGATTTTCTTTGAATTTTACAGAAAAATTAAAAAATGTGGGAAAAATATATTTTGATAAATACAACCTTTCAGCTGAAAAACACTTAGCTTTAGCAGAATAATGTTTTCAAAAAAAAAAAAAAAAAATTCTGAATTTTGTGCAAATTTTCAGTCTGTAATGATACAACCAGTTATAAACATGTATTATTATTTATGGATGGCAGTGTAGACACATTTTGTCATTTTGACATGGCATTTTAAATATTATTTGCTATAACTATAAAGAAGGCTTGTCATTGGCCAAGTGATCTAAAGTGCTGGCTTGTAAATCACATCACCTATCGCCTCTTAGGTCCAAATTCCACTCTTAGTGGAAATAGGATCCTAGTGTGAGAAAGTTTGTCAATTTACTTGCCAAAGGCCAGTGGTTTTTTCTTCTCTTTCCTCCATCACCTCAGAACTTACCACCTCACTCTAAGTGAAAGCATCTTGACTGAGTTGTTTAAACTATATTACACCACTTGTCAGAATGAATTTGTTTTAGTGATGCAACTATAAACAGTTACAAATGATAGAAGGTAGATGGACTGTAGGTTACTTTGAATTTTCAAGTATCACATTTCATGTGCCGACCCTACTTTGAATTTGTGAGTTTCACATTTTATGAACCGACCCTACTTCAAATTTGCGAGTATCACATTTCACATGCCATTTTATGTCCACAAACCATATGAATATTAAAGTTTGTGATAGATTGCAATTTTCTCCCTTTCTATAGATGTTTTGTCTTGCTATATGTTACTTCCACAGTCATAGTAGATTGCCGGCATGTTTTTCAATTGGCTTTTAAATTTTTTGCGAGTCTAGGAATATTTACCTGATATATGAATACACGATTAAGAGTAAGTCCTTGTGAAATTATGCGTCAATAAATCTTTTATGATTAAAAAAGTAATCTACAGTACATAATGCAAAAATTCCGTTTTGAAAATTGAAAAATGACAACAAACATGCTTTCTTTGTAAGGCTGCATCTTCTTTACACAAAATGTTACCATAATAGTTCATTCACTCAGTACGTTAAAATGACGGTTTTATGTTTTCAGGGTAGATCGTACATTGGTAGAAGATTTATTTGATGATCGACATATCCAGGTCCTTGTGTCCACTTCTACGCTGGCTTGGGGTGTTAACTTGCCAGCCCACACAGTCATCATTAAAGGAACACAGATTTATAACCCAGAAAAGGGCAGATGGGTAGAGTTAAGTGCATTGGATGTCATGCAGGTAGGAAAGATTATCTTGCTTACTTAGAAATATTTCCACTAACAGGGTTCACCGCTGGACCACTTGATATCCCGTATACAATTGTTTCCATTGAACAGTTTAAATTTTCCTGTAAAAAACATCTTATTTCTGGAATTCCAGAAACATCATTATATCGTCGTTACACTCGTAAAATTGGCATCAATCTTAAGATTAATTGGCCTCATAAACATGACAAGTATTATTAAATGTATTTTCCATAATTACGGAAACTTTGGTGGCCAAGTGGTCTAAAGTTTTGGCTTACAGATCACTGAACCTCTCACCACCTGATTTTGAATTCAACTCGGGGGGGGGGGGGGGGGGTTAATTCTAGTGTGAAAAAGTATGTAAGTTCGCTTGCCAAAGGTCGGTGGTTTTCTCTATGGACACTCCTGTTTCCTCCACTATCCCTGAACTGACCACATGTGTGAAAAACTCCTGGCTGGGGTGTGAAACATCATTATTCCTGACAGTAGGCAATTTTTATGTTAAAAACCAACTTGTTGGTTAGTTGAAATTTGATGCAAAACAGATTTAAATACATATACAGGTACTACTACAGTCCATCCTGTCTTAAAGGCCACCTCTATATAAGGACCACCTGCTTATAAAAGCCAGTAAAATTGTATCCCAATTATTCTTTATTCATATTATTTGAACCTGTATATAAATGCCACCTGCCTATAAACACAACTTTTACTGGTTCCCTCTGGTGGCCTTTATGAACAGATTTGACTGTATAATCGTTTTAATTAGAAATTTAGTGGAAACATGGCAAGTATTGATTATCTTATTTCCATACTAGTATTAAGACTTGTGTAATTTATTACAGATGTTGGGAAGAGCAGGACGTCCTCAATATGACACTAAAGGCGAGGGTATAATGATCACAAACCACAGTGAACTACAGTACTACCTGTCACTAATGAATCAACAGGTAAGATAAAACCAGGGTGTGTGTCACTAGATCACCAATGAACTACAGTATTACCTGTCACTAATGAATCAACAAGTAAGATAAAACCAGGGTGTGTCACTAGATCACCAATGAACTACAGTATTACCTGTCACTAATGAATCAACAGGTAAGATAAAACCAGGGTGTGTGTCACTAGATCACCAATGAACTACAGTACTACCTGTCACTAATGAATCAACAAGTAAGATAAAACCAGGGTGTGTGTCACTAGATCACCAATGAACTACAGTATTACCTGTCACTAATGAATCAACAGGTAAGATAAAACCAGGGTGTGTGTCACTAGATCACCAATGAACTACAGTACTACCTGTCACTAATGAATCAACAGGTAAGATAAAACCAGGGTGTGTGTCACTAGATCACCAATGAACTACAGTATTACCTGTCACTAATGAATCAACAGGTAAGATAAAACCAGGGTGTGTGTCACTAGATCACCAATGAACTACAGTACTACCTGTCACTAATGAATCAACAGGTAAGATAAAACCAGGGTGTGTGTCACTAGATCACCAATGAACTACAGTATTACCTGTCACTAATAAATCAACAAGTAAGGTCAATATTGAGAACAAATAAAGGCATCTGAACAGTATTCGAAATACAAATAAATTTTCAACCAGTCCTTGTCTGATAATTAAAACATTTTTTATTTTGATAATTTGGAGATGATTATTGAAAAAGTAACCGGTCTTTCTCAAAAGTGACCAGTCTCAGACTGTCATACTGGCTTTTTCCAACACTAGTATGAGTATCAATAGTCATATTTGATTATACATGTAATATAACAGGAACGCTAATCAGGGTACATTTCATACAGCAGGTTTGTGGGACACCTGCTTAACCTTGTTGCAGGGTATCTTAGAAACAATCTACAGCAGTCAAATTCAGTATTACTCATATATATATATGGATTTACAGGTGAAACTATCCAGGGTAAGAATTCTGCATGATAATGTATGGGGTCATCAATTTTCATACATGGATTGTTCTGAGTCCGGGCCCCAGTTTCACAATCATTTCTTAACTAAGATTTTCCTTAACTTAACATCTCGTAAATTTGAAATCTGTTTACATTTATATTCTAATTTTGACAAAATTATTTATAGTGCGGAAAAAACTGCCAAAATTTGCCAGATTTAAGTTAAGGAAAATCTTAGTCCATGAATGGTTGTGGAACTGAAGCCAGAAAGTTGATTAAACTTAAAATATTTTGTTTTAAAGTGTTCTACTGAAAGCTTTTTAATTGATATAGATGATTGATCTGGGCCAATATTTGACTTCATACTATTCATGTATTCATTGTAAGCGTTTGTTATATTTGTGTTTTACTGTATTTAAAATATAATATTGATTGTAGTTGCCGATTGAAAGTCAGTTTGTAAGTAAACTGGCAGACAACCTAAATGCAGAATGTGTACTTGGAACAGTCCAAAATATACGGGAGGCTGTTGATTGGCTTGGTAAGTCAAACAGTACTTTCAGTACTTTGATTCATAATGTTTGATGGCATAACTTTGTATATTGATATAAAACATGTTCTACAAAACTGATGCAGGAAAAGAACTTGTAGAGTATGATGTCCACAATTTTGAAGAACATGCATCAAACAGACAGTACTTCCAGTACTTTGATTTGATGTTTTGATTTTTTTATATCTGTCTCATGTAGAGAGGCTTTTTTCCCCACCTGTTGAAGAAAGAGGGTGTATTTAATTTCAACTTCTCTCAATCCGGATACTTCTTGTCCGGAGTAATTCTCCAAAACTATAGAGCACTATATTATGAAACTTGGTGCTTAGCAGTAAAATTGATAGGAGTTGTGCACATAATTCTTGTCCGGAGTAATTCTCCAAAACTATAGAGCACTATATTATGAAACTTGGTGCTTAGCAGTAAAATTGATAGGAGTTGTGCACATAATTCTTGTCCGGAGTAATTCTCCAAAACTATAGAGCACTATATTATGAAACTTAGTGCTTAGCAGTAAAATTGATAGGAGTTGTGCACATAAGTAACCTGAGTTGGTTTGCTCATTTTCCTGGGAGTTATGGCCCTTTGAACTTGTGTGCAAATCACAAAGAAGTACCTATTTGCGGTGCAACCTAATTCACTGAATTTGTTTATTGATTTTGTATAATGTAGCTGACAGTGGATATATGCAGAATTCTATAATACAATTCATTTTAATTTAATGTCTACCACTAAATACAGCAAACTAGGTTTAAAGTATCCAGAAAAAATGTTTATCTCAATTCTAACCTTGCTTTGAAATATGGGCTTGATGGCAAAGTGGTCTAAAGCATCGGCTTATTGATCACAGCACCTCTTAATGCCTAGATTCCAATCCCACTTGGGCATATCCTAATTTTAGAAAAATTGTCAGATCACTTGCCAAAAGTCAAAAGTAGCCGACAATTGATATATATATTGCAGAATTCTATAATATTTAATATCTATCACACAATACAGCAAACTAGGGTTATAGTATCCAGAAAAAATGTTTATCTTTATTCTAACCTTACTGTGAAGTTAGGGGCTTGATGGCTGAGTGGTCTTTAAGTGCCAGCTTACAGATCACATTATCTCTCACCGTCTGGGTTTGAATCCCACTCAATAAGATCCTAGTATGAGGAATTGTCAGATCACTTTTGGAAGATCAGTGGGTTTTTCTGGGCACTCTAGTTTCCCCTACATTTCAAAACTGACCACCTAGAAAAAAGTGAAAAAAAATCTTATCTTGGGTATTAACACCATGATTCTTTTTGCTGTGATTTAAAAGACAAAAAAACCCTGACAAGTTCCATTAAATTTCAAAATACCTACAACTGAAAAAAATACGGGATTTTTAAGAATTTGCTCCTTACCTACGGCTAATAATTGTTTGATTTTTCTTTCTTTTCTTTTTGTTATAGGGTACACCTATTTGTATATGAGAATGTTACGCTCGCCTGCACTTTACGGTGTTGGCCATGACATGTTGAAACAGGATCCGTTGCTACAGCAACGACGTAAGGATATGGCTCACACGGCAGCTTGTGTGCTTGATAAAAACAATCTGGTGAAATATGACAAGAAATCAGGTGCCTTGATGGTAACAGAACTGGGACGAATTGCTAGCCACTACTACCTGACTCACGAAACCATGGCAACTTACAATCAGTTACTTAAACCAACTCTCAGTGAAATAGAACTGTTCAGAGTTTTTTCATTATCATCAGAATTTAAGTACCTTAATGTAAGGGAGGTAAGTATTAATAGAATCTTACACCGGTAACGGTGTAAGACAGAGATATCTCAAATGAGGATGAATATTTTCTTGTTTAGAACAAGCTTTAGCGATTCTTTTTCTCACATATTTGCAATATAAAAATATTATTTGTAAACAAAATTTTTTCATAGAATTGAATTAAAAAGTCTTCAGAAATTCAATTAATGTGCGAGATGGTTCATGTGAGAGAGACAGGGAAATCAAACACCTGTGAAATAGCTGGGTTTTCTTGTCACATGTGAGAATATATATTCCATCCCTGCTTCATGTATTGACTTACTTATAGTGATGGGAATCAGTTGCATTTTCATAATCGATTAATCGGTTGTAATCAGAAGATGATTTCGATCAATTTTCCGATTATAATCGGTTAATAAATTGAAGTCGAAATTACAAAGTAAATTAGATTTAATTCTAATTTTTAGTCTTGATAATATCTGCAATGATATTTGTATCTCAGTTAAGACTTAAAATATTCTCCATTTTTGTGGTCATTTACTCTTCCTTACATTTGTGTTAGTTTTCTTTTCCAAGTGCACTGATTTCAGCTACAATTTCATACTTATTTTATAAGAGACATTCGTCTCAGTCAGTGTGGAATCAAACGAACCGTCCCGTTTTTAGCTCACCTGACCTTAAGGCCAAGTGAGCTTTTGCCATCACTCGGCGTCCGTCGTCCGTCAGTCAGTCCGTCCGTCAGTCTGTCAGTCTGTCAGTCCGTCTGTAAACTTTTCACATTTTGGCTATCTCCTCTGAAACCCCTGAACCAATTTTAACCAAACTTTACAGGAATGATGTATGGAAGGTCCTTTACTTAGATTGCCGAAATTTTTCTGATCCGCCAAAAAACATGGCTGCTAGCGCAGAAGATAGTTTAACATTGGACCCTATGGGAAAAATGCATTTTTGACTATTTCCTCAGAAATGACTGAAGCAAATTTAACCAAACTTCACAGGAATGATGTATGGAAGGTCCTTTACTTAGATTGCCAAAATTTTTCTGATCTGTCAAAAAACATGGCCGCCAGCACAGAAGATAGTTTAACATTAGACCCTATGGGAAAAGCATATATTTGCTATCTTCTTTGAAACCGCTGAGCCAATTTGAACCAAACTTTACAGGAATAATGTATGCAAGGTCATTCACTAAGATTGCCCAAATTTTTCTGATCCGCCAAAAAAAATGGCCGCCAGGGCCAAACAAAGTTTAACATTGGGCCCTATGGGAAAACGCACATTTTGGCTATCTCCTCTGAAACGACTGAAGCGAATTCAATTACACTTTACAGGAATAATGTATGGAAGGTCTTTTGCAAAGATTGCCGAAATTTTTCTGATCCGCCTAAAAATATGGCTGCCAGCGGGAACATAGTTTAACATTGGACCCTATGGGAAAAACACATTTTGGCTATCTCCTCTGAAACTATTGAAGCAAACTTAACCAAACTTTACAGAAATGATGTATTGGAGGTCCTTTACATAGATTGCCGAAATTTTTCTGATCCACCAAAAAACATGGCTGCCAGAGCAAAAGGTAGTTTAACATGGGACCCTATGGGAAAAACGCATTTTGGCTATCTCCTCAGAAATGACTGAAGCAAATTTAACCAAACTTTACAGAAATGATGTATAGAAGGTCCTTTACTTAGATTGCCAAAATTTTTCTGATCCACCAAAAAACATGGCCGCCAGCGCAGAAGATAGTTTAACATTGGACCCAATGGGAAAAGCATATATATGCTATTTCCTCTGAAGCTTTAGAAGCAAATTGAACCAAACTTTACAGGAATGATGTATAGAAGGTCCTTTACATAGATTGCCAAAATTTTCCTGATTGGCCAAAAAACATGGCTGCCAGCTCAAAAGGTAGTTTAACATTGGACCCTATGGTAAAAACGCATTTTTGACTATGTCCTCAGAAATGACTGAAGCAAATTGAACCAAACTTTACAGGAACGATGTATAGAAGGTCCTTTACATAGATTGTCAAAATTTTTCTGATCCGCCAAAAAACATGGCTGCCAGCGGAGAACATAGTTTCACATTGGACCCTATGGGAAAAGCATATATATGCTATCTCCTCTGAAGCTAGTGAAGCAAATTGAACCAAACTTTACAGGAATGATGTATAAAAGGTCCTTTACATAGATTGCCAAAATTTTTCTGATCTGCCAAAAAAACATGGCTGTCAGCGCAAAAGATAGTTGGACTTTATGGGAAAAACACATTTTTGACTATGTCCTCAGAAATGACTGAAGCAAATTGAACCAAACTTTACAGGAATGATGTATAGAAGGTCCTTTACATAGATTGCCAAAATTTTCCTGATCTGCCATAAAACATGGCTGCCAGTGGAGAACATTGTTTCACATTGGACCCTATGGGAAAAGCATATATTTGCTATTATTTCCTTTGAAGCTACTAATAAAAGCAAATTGAATCAAACTTTACAGGAATGATGTATGGATGGTTCTTTACTTAGATTGTGGAAATTTTTTTTGATCTGCCAAAAAAGATGGCTGCCAGCACAGAACATAGTTTAACCCTATGGGAGTAGCATATATTTGCTATCTCCTCTAAAGCTACTGAAGCAAATTGAACCAAACTTTATGGGAATGATGTATGGAAGGTCCTTTATTAGATTGACAAATTCAAATTGCCCGTTTCATTTACAATTAAGGCAAAACACTTTTAAAATCTCGGAAGCTGAAATTTCATTGGACAATAAATGTTACAACAGTGGCTCATTCACATATGCCCCTAAACGGTGTTTCCTCAGATCTCCCACTCCGCGCCTATATCAAAAATGGGGGAGCAAGTGAGAGATGTGATTTTAATCAGATTGAAAAAAACTGTGAATGGTACATATAGTTCTACAGTGATTTCCTTAGCCATTCTGTCTGATATAAACAGTGCATTTTTTCATCACTGGAATACAAATTTGCTTTAAAAGCATTTTAGTCAGGTGAGCGATACAGGCTCAGCCACACTGAGCCTCTGGTTCTATAAACAAACTTCAGTAAATAATTGAAATCGATCGATTATTAGATTTTAGAATCGATTATCGCTAATCGGACGCTCAAACGATTAGATATCGATTAAATCGATTAATCTGTCCAACACTACTTACTTATGCCTCTTAATTCCTTGTGGACCAAAGGGCAGCATGTGTCATGTATGGCAAGGGTATTTTGTTTTCATGTTTGTGACTCCAGTGTTCAATCCTAAGGGGCCTCAGTGGCCAAGTGGTTTAAAGTGTTCACTTATGGATCAGAGCACCTCTGACTGCCGAGGTTCATATTAAAAAAGGACAGATCCTAGTGTGAAAAAGTTTGTCAGTTCACTTGTTGAAGGTTGATGGGTTTTCTCTGGGCACTCTGGTGTCCTCCACTATTCCTGAACTGACGACCTCAATATAAGTGAAAAATCTTTACTAAAACGTAAAACACCATTAAAAACAATTGTTCGATCCAGAACTATAATCAGTGCAATCATCCTGGCCAAGGCATTTTAAAAACAAGGGTCATTTTTTCTAAACTTGGGTTAACATAATCAATGTTTAAGGCATAACTTGATGCATTTTACATAAAAAGATCAGTATTGAGTCAAAGAAAAAATATAAAAGTTAAAAAGCTTTAACTTGATTGATTCAAAACACAACTTAGAATAATAAAAGATGGGAACTAGTTGGACAACAGACAGTAATTTTGTGGGACAAAATTATTTTCCAGCCAATGGTTCAAAGATTTTTTTTCAACAAAATTTAAACTGACGTGCAAGGTAGATTAATTTTATACACATTATTGAGAATTTTATTGTAACATTTAAGGGGCAACTTTTGAAAAAAAAACTGCATGTACATCAAAATGTTCTGGAACATGCTTTTAAATTTTTGGACTACTAATACTCCTTTTTATTTTTAATCAGGGATTTTTCTGAGTATCCACAGGGTCCGGTAAAGGGACCCATTCCCAACGCTCTATATTAATCCATATTTTGCTGGTTGATTTATATAGAGACAAAAGAGACAGCGCTTATTTGCTGTGAAACTGATAAAATTTGTTTAATTACCAGTATTCTAGTTGTCTAGAATTTCTAATATGTTGTTGTGATTTTTCCCAAAATTACATTTTTGTTGAGCATTTTCCTAATTTCATCCCAAGGTCCTTTACCCAAAAATGTCAGAAAAATCCCTGTTAATCTAATGCCAATATTTAAACCAATATATTCTGAAAAGAAACCTTTTGTAGCCAACTTAAAAAAAAAAAAAAAAAAAAAAAAACTTTTAGAAATATTATATTTTCACAGATATGGACAATTTGGCTAATAACATTTCTATACCCTCGCTTCGAAGAAGGGGTATGCTGATTTACCTCTATCCGTCCAAAACAACAATTTTCTCAGCAACTACTAAACGCAGCCTTTTAAAATTTTGTCTGGAGTTCAGGGTGAGGTCCCATGCAGCAAATACTGATTTCAAGTCTGCCAGACATCTACTTCTTGCGGACAGCCTTACTAAATTTTTCAACATTTATGGTAAATGGTTGAAGTTAACAGCAAGTGAACAGGAGCTCACAGATATCTTCTTAAATGTGTTGGAACCTTGCCAGTAATGTTAAATTCTTGTAAAATTTCAGGAAGAGAAACTTGAGTTGTTGAAACTGTTAGAAAGAGTTCCCATACCTATCAAGGAGAGTATCGAGGAGCCGAGTGCCAAAGTAAACGTACTGTTACAATCCTACATATCACAGTTAAAACTGGAGGGGTTCGCTTTGATGTCGGACATGGTGTTTATTACACAGTCAGCAGGACGATTGATGAGGTCTATATACGAGATTGTGTTGCACAGAGGATGGGCTCAGTTAGCGGATAAAGCTTTGGCACTGTGTAAAATGGTCAACAAAAGGATGTAAGTACTGGATCAGAATGGGGTTCGCCACTGTACCATGTGATACCTCATAATGTTTCTTTGGAACAATTATTTCCATTGGAGGTGGAATTTTATCAGTTCATGTTTTCCTGTCATCATCTTATATGATGTTATTCCAGAAAATTTCAGCATAAACCGTTTCCAAGGGACGCTGATCACACGGTATGCTGGCAAACTCCATGATTCACATCAAGCTTTGTAGAGGCCTCAGTGGCCATGTGGTTTTCAGCATGCTTATTGATCCTAATGTAACTTACCTAGGTTCATATTCCATTGGGAATGGATTCTAGTGTGAGAAGTTTGTCAGTTTACTTTGCTGAAAGTCGGTGGTTTTCTCTGGGCACTCTGGTTTCCTCCACCATTCCTGAACTGACTGCCTTGACAATATAAGTTAAAGAATCATGACTGGGCATAAAACTATTACTCAAATCATCCAGCTTTATCTGTGAAAGTATATTCTTGCACCACAGATAGAAAAATCCATAAAAGGAGAGGTGCAAGATACCCCAAACCCCCCTACTAATAGTCCTACATTGGAATTAACCCTTATACTAATTAAGGGATTGTTCAATTCTAATTTGTAGAATATATATCATATTAAGCTCTTTTGTGTTTATATATTTTCATTTCCATGTCCGTCTTTCCACAGGTGGCAATCCATGTGTCCATTAAGACAGTTCAGAAAGATGCCCATGGAAGTCATTAAGAAGATTGAAAAGAAGAACTTTCCGTTTGAACGTCTGTATGATTTAAACCCACACGAGATTGGAGAATTGATACGTATACCAAAGATGGGGAAGACGATACACAAATATGTACATCAGTTCCCAAAATTAGAACTCTCTGTACATGTACAGCCCATTACACGGTCAACGCTGAGGGTAGAACTGACAATTACACCCGATTTCCAGTGGGAAGAGAAAGTTCATGGACATTGTGAGGTAGGTTACCATGGTTACATGCAGCGACTAGGAAGGGAAGGGGCCCTTGGCCATTTAGAACACTGCCAATTGAGATAGCCCCTCTAATTGATAAAACCTTACAGGACTCGTATAAGGAATGGTTTTTAAAATGTATTTGGAAAATATGTGAAATACTGGAAAATAGCTCATAATGAAAATTCCCCTCGCAATCACTGTTACTGAAAATCATCATATCTAGGACTTAACAAGATTTTAAAAATTTTGATGCAAAAAACATTGTAAATCTGCTTATTGTCATGGTAACTTGACACTCTTTTCTGAAAACACTAGTTCTTTATGACCTTAATAGGAATATTATAGTAAACTTTTCATTTTATCCCCTGCCTTTTCAAGAAGATTTGGATATGAAAATTGAGTTTCCATCCTTCCTTCCGTCCATCCGAAATTATTTTCTGCACTAACTCTCTAAAACTATTAAGCACTATTTCACAAAACTTGGTGAAAAGTATCAACATAGATAGCAGATGCAGGTAGTGATTGTTCTTTCGCTAAGCACTTGGCATTATGAATGAAAGACATGGTTCTTTTGGATGGGAACTTAAAATAAACGAGGTCCTGTGTTATGGTGGGCTTGACATGATAAAGAACCCTGCTCTATAATGCCATCAGCGCAACACACAGGCAAAATTTCTGCACCTTTGCCTATAGCTGGCAGTGCTCGATATAAGTGAAATATTTTTGACTGGGATGTTAAACACCATTACTCAACTCAACTAGTGTTAAGATCTATTTCATTTCTTTCAAATTAATTATAGTTCAGATATAGGTATAAAATATGACTTATTCTAGAAAAAAAGGAACCAATTCCAGAAATTATTTTAAATTTTTTTATAATAATTCTAAAAAGGTTTTAATTTCTTATATTATGTTTATGTTTTCTAGGCATTTTGGATATTTGTTGAGGATGTTGACAGTGAAGTTGTTTTGCATCACGAGTATTTCTTACTTAAAAGGTAAAATCTAAAAATTAATTATGTTTTATTTATGTACCATACTTAACCTCTATTAGATTTTCTGTCATACCACTCTAAACCTGGAAAATTGATCAGTTTTACATGTATTTACAAGATTGGAAGATTTAGTGACAGTTTAATTTTGCACAGTTGACAACATGTTTGGGAAATTTAGTGACAGTTTAATTTATGTACAATTGCCAAGATTGAAAGATTTAGTGAAAGAAATGTGTTTTGGTTTTCTTATTCAAATAATTCTGTTTTGTGGAAATGTTATGGATTGTGGAAATAACTCACATTGGGGACTTGCTAATTAAGAATTATCATTAGCATAAAATTACATGGATTTTAATTTTAGTATCCATGAAAACGATAAAATTTAATCTTCTGCAAAGATTTATCATTTATAGCTATATTTCCATTCATGGTAGCCAAAATCACCATTGGCTACTAGATTTTGAGATATTCTTTCAAAAGTAAACATTTTGCAAAAATGTAAAATAAAAATATAAAAAAAATAATTAAAAAAAAACCTTTTAATCACAAATATTGGAAATTTGGCCACTAATAATTTTATTTTATGGAAACCCAGTTATGGCATATTATAATATCATGTTGTCGTTACATTTGCAGTAAGTTTGCTCAAGATGAACATGTTGTGAAGTTCTTTGTGCCTGTTTTTGAGCCGTTGCCTCCTCAGTATTTTATCCGTGTCATATCAGATACATGGATAGGTAAGTAAATATGATTCCCCTGGTTTTGTTTCGCATGAGATTGCTCCCATTATTTTTGTGGACAGGTATATTACTATCAGCCAACCCACACTTTGGTCCATTGATTAAATGAGAGCTTTAAAACTGGTCAAAGGACATGCTCCCCTGAAAATTTGATATATTAATGTCAAATGGTTCAATATGGTGGCATTATTTGAGTGAAATTGGTGGAATCTGATGACCAGGTTTTGACTCGTTTGAACCAAAATTGTAATTGGAGTGCTCATCTGATCAATTGCAACCTTTGCCAGATATGAACTAAGTATAGGTTTATAAAAATATAGAAATTATGTGGATGCCATGATGTGCTGGAGTAAAAGGAGCTATGTGCTTGGTAACTGTGACCATTCAGCCAGATTGATGGTAAAACTTATATGATATTTATGGCAATAAGAACAATATTGTATCCATCATTTTGAATTAACAATACAAAAATGTAATTTGTACACATTACTACATACTGTGTATAAGAACAAATATTAACCGCAGCAAACTTTTGTGGTTATGATCTTCTAGACTAATTTACAGTAAGAAATTTAAGATAAATTGGGGGTAAAAGTGTCGTGTGAAAATCATGAATACATGTATTTCTTCCTCAGGAATGTTAATTCTTATACAGTATACATGTATTGTAAAATTTAACTTGTTTTTTTAAAGAGAATTACACTTATATTAACAATAAATTTTGGCATTTGTTTAGGAGCAGAAACACAACTGCCTGTATCATTCCGTCACCTGATACTACCAGAGAAGTATCCTCCACCGACAGAATTGTTAGATCTACAACCGCTGCCAGTATCTGCTCTTAGGAATGCTAGCTTTGAGAGTTTATACAGTGAAAAGTTCCCATTCTTCAATCCAATACAGACACAAGGTATGTCCACATATATATTTATACCCCCCTGCAAACAAAGTTTAAGAGGGGAGTTGTATATAGGAATCACCTTGTTTGTCCATCTGTCTGTCTGTTTGTCTGGTTGTCCATCCCAATATCATGTCCGCTCAATATCTTCCATGTCTATGGATGGATTTTGATCAAACTTGGAACAAATATGAAACTTACAAGAGATGATGTGCCGCATACCAAATTTATGTGCATATGTCAAAGGTCAAGGTCAGGAGGTCAATGTTGAGGTGGAGGGATTTGGCTCTCAAGAGACAGTTCTAGTTATAATCTTAATTATCACTGTCTATATGAACCTGTTTTCAACGATTGACATTATTCGAACTGTTAAAGTGTTAGTAGTTTCGTTATGGCGTATGAAATGTAATAATGCGCACACAAATAGTCCCAATTGATAATCTAATTTAATGTCTATTGTTCATTCTGGTATCCATCATTTGCAAAAGGAACACTTACATGATTCTAAATATAAGGATTGACGTTTGTTTTTGAGTCATTTATCAAGCTATGAACTGTTGAAGCTGGCTGGGGCAAATCAACTATAAACTCCTTCAACAGTTCATATCTTGTTGAACAATTAAAAATCAAACATCAATCCTTAAGTATATTACCTTGATGGTCTTCTCTAGGCCCTCCGGATTCCTCCACCATCTGAGTTCTATATAAATGAAAACTTAATGTACTTTATACATGTATGTAAATAGAGAAATGTTCATGTTTGTGTCATTTTCACATTAATTCGTGAGAATAACAAGATGCAAAAATTACACTTTTGGGAATATTTTATTTTGATAAGATTACTTGCAATTATACTGATGTTATCCAACGACACTTTAATGAAAGTATGCTAATATCTGAAATGAGAATATCTAAATGATTCTTGTAAAAATTTGCAATTTACAGTAGTTATATATTATGGTTTATGTGTTATGACCTATTGGAATGATACATTCTTTACTCTTTTCATTATTATTAACTTAAAATTATTTTTTCTCCAGTATTTAACTCTATCTACAACACAGAAGATAATGTGTTTATTGGAGCACCTACAGGAAGTGGTAAAACCATTTGTGGTGAATTTGCTATCCTTAGAATGTTTTCTCAGATTGCTGAAGGACGCTGTGTTTTTGTCACACCTCTGGAATCACTTGCTCAACAGGTTAGTTGACTTTTTATGTAAATGTTCATCTCACCTTTCATCCTCATGCATGCTGGCACATAAGGCCTCAAATCACAAGTTATCACAATAAAAACAAAAATGAAAATACTCACAAGTGTTGCAAATAAAGTTAAATTATTGATAAAAAAGTCAGCTTGGATGACACTTTACTCAAGAGAGAAAGAAAATAATCTGACCATATAGAGCACTGTTTGTTTATGAATTGAAATCTGATTGGCTGAGATGTCTTCTTGACCCAGATCGATGTATGTTGGATATTTTTAGCAGTAATTCACATTTAATTGCTTTAGTAAATTTGTATTGAGAATTTAGAATTTTATACCATCAAACAAAAATTAAAGTCAATTAAATTATAATACATGCCTTATTTTATTCTTCTTTTTTCATCAAATATATCAAATCCTGGTATATATATTTACATTTAAAACGGGAAAAAAATCAAAGTACTGAAAGTACTGTCTGGCTCATGTTCTTCAAAATTGTGAACATCATACTCTACAAGTTCTTTTTCCTGCATCAGTTTTATAGAACAAGTTTTATATCAGTATACAAAGTCATATTGTATAGAGAAAGTGTACCAAGGAATAAAACAAATTTTCACTGAGAAGATATAAATGTGGTACAAGACTCACTTTGAAAATCGTGAATATTTTTTCCTCAAGGATATTTCATCTTATACAGTTCTCTTGGTAAGAAAACTGGCAAAAGATCCGGGGATTCGTTTCTAGGCCGGTGAGAGGCTCTGTAAGCATCAGACTATGTGAAGAATGTTTCTATTTGAACTTTATAATGATGAAATTTATATAGTTCTTACGTAATCTTTTAGGTTTACAATGATTGGAATAATAAGTTTGGACTACAACTGGGCAAGAAGGTGGTGTTACTGACGGGTGAAACTGGTACTGATCTCAAATTACTGGCCAAGGTAAGTGTATCTGTCTAATTAGCACTAAATTTTATACTTTAGCTCAACTGACGGATCGCCAGCCACACCCATGATGTTCCGACAAAGATCCAAAATGCTTGAATTACACAAAAAAAAAAAAAAGAAAACTCAGCCTGAATAATGCAATTTAATGATGTCACTGACACGAGTATGTCATTAGTTGCTGTGACGCTGCTTTGGTACTGTGATGGCGGCCAATGTCGGAACATCAAAGGCATGGCCGGCGATACGTCAACTGTCTTCAGTCAAATTGGGGTACAAAAACACTTCATGCATTTATAAACATAACTTTTTATCTCTAGAGACACAGGGTAGTTTGAATCTGAATTTATTGTGAAGGCACTTCTTTCCTGATCAATATGACAGCTGTTACTTTCAACAGCAAAATCACAAAAAATTGTCAGTTGGCATTTAAGTGACTGAATTACCATCTATTGTTCTTTTTAGTGGTGTGTAGTAATAATGGTTTATGCCTCTAGTCAAGATTTTTTCACTTTTATCAAGGTAGTCAGTTTTTGGAGTTGTGGAGGAAACTGGAGTGTCCAGAGAAAGCCAACAACCTTTGGCAAATGAACCAAGAGACTTTCACATTAGCGTTTGTTCGAGAGAGGGTTTGAACCTAGTTGGTGCAAGGCCCCGTGGTCCATAAGCACATGCTTTAGACCACTTGGCTCCAGAGGCCCTCAATTTGTCAGACGATGACAGGACCTATAGTAATTATATTAATTTGTTAACTTGTCTTTTTGTAGGGAAATATTATTATCGGTACACCAGAAAAATGGGATGTTTTATCCAGAAGATGGAAACTGAGGAAAAATGTACAAAACATTAACCTGTTTATTGTGGATGAACTTCATCTTATTGGAGGAGATGTCGGGGTAATTATTTATAAATTTTAATTACTAGATTTTCTATCGATTCTCAAAGACCTGAATATATGTACATTTGTTGGATTTGTATCCACTTCAATAAAGTGGTCAAACCTGTTTCAATCTCTTTTAACACTAAGGATCCTCTATAGCAAAGAGAGCTTGTGAGATTTCTGACAGTTTATCCACATTTGAAATCAGTTTAACAAAGTCTTGGATCAATTTCTCATACTATATGTTTCATTCATCGTCCTATCAGTGGTCACATAGCATCAAACAAGAACAATAAAAGTTTTGCTCAAAAATAACTCATATAAATGTACTGACTGCCAGTGGCATTTTAATTTTGAACTTTACACTTCAAAGCCATATGCAAGAATAGACATATTTTTAGTAGGGGGAGTGCTTTAAAAAGGCCATACTAATGACACAAGTATATAATAATGTGCAGTAGGTTTTTCGATCCAGAAAAAATTCTGTAATTAATGTTGTACAATCAAAATTTTTTTCAGAATTCATAATTGAAAAATAATCAGTGGACGAAAATGGCATGATCATTGATTAATTGAGTGTGAAGATTATGGCATATTTTTTTTCAATCATTGAGTGTATTTACATATGTAGCCTTATATTCATTTGTAGCCTGTTTTGGAAGTGATCTGTTCCAGAATGAGATATATATCATCACAGTTAGAAAGGAACATCAGAATTGTAGCCCTCAGTTCATCAATATCTAATGCCAAGGATATATCACAGTGGTTGGGCTGTAGTGCCACAGGATTCTTCAATTTCCATCCAAACGTCAGACCAGTACCACTAGAGTTACACATACAGGTATGTGATTCAGTGTTCAATCTAGAAGAGGCCATGGGACCATTGACACTTTATTTTGCCAAATGACCCCATTGTCAATGTCTTACTGGGCCATATACAACATTACATGAATACGAAACTATTGATGTTATAGTGACTTGACAAAAGTTAATTGAAAATGGCCTTCTCTGACTGGTCACATTCATGTAAATAAAGGATTCATCACCATTATTCGTTCATCTGTCATATTATGGTGTTATAAAGGAGTTTGGCGATAAATTGGGGTAGTCTTATAAATAAAAACAAGAAAATAATATATTTTAATCTCAAAATAATGTGTCGATAGCGAAGTGACATAATTATAGAGGGTCATTAAATTGAGGTGTTACTATAGCTTAATTCCTACACACGCATATGTAAAATGTATGAAGATGTACTCTCAGAATTGTTTGAAACGGCCATATTTAAGTGAGATGTACTCCACTTTAAGAATTGGGTATAATTTTGATTACAGTAAAATCTCGTTATAATGCCCCTCGATAACTTTGCAACCTCGCTTATCACCACACTACCACTACCACAGTACCAAAATCCATTTTTTTTATGTTTTTCTTTATCTGCCTCCCCCAATTTATCGTCAAACCCCTTTGTAATGCCAAAATTTGACTGAACAAATGGTGGCGATGAAACAAGGTTTTACTGTATTATTTTACAATTGCAGGGTTTCAACATCAGTCATAACATGTCCAGAATAATAGCCATGGCTAAGCCTTGCTATCAAGCCATACTGAGGCATTCCAGTAGAAAACCTGTCATTATATTTGTGCCGTCACGGAAACAGACAAGATTGACAGCTATAGACATCCTGACGTTCAGTGCGGCAGAGATACAGCCTGACACAGACACTCCCAGGAGTAGATTCCTTCATGTTAAAGAGGAAGATATTGAACCATTCTTAGAGAAGATAAGTGATAAGGTAACAGTAAAAATAAAGGGTTTGTTGGTCGGTGGTTGGTTAGTTGGTTGCTATGGAGTTTTTACTCCGGTCAAAATTATTGGGATTTATAACAAGATGGGGGATTTATAAAGAGGTGGTCAGTTCAGAAATGATACAGGAAACTAGAGAAACCCACTGAATTTAATAACTTACAATCTTTTCTAACTCTAGGTACATGAGGTACCCAGAAATGATGGAGGAAACTAGAGAAAACCACTGAAGAGAACTCTAGGTACCTAACATCCGTTTAGACCGCTCTGCCATAAAAGGGGACCAATTACAAGTTTTACTGTCAATGATATTGTTTGTATATTGGCTATTATTCCTTGCCTTCCAAAGAAAAGGGGGATATTAAATTTGAGTTTCCGTCCCTCGGTTCTTCCCTCTGTCTGTCCGTGTGAAATTCTTGTCTGTGCATATTCTCCAAAACCATGAAGCACTATTTCACGAAACTTGGTGCAAAACATCAACATTGATAGGAGATGTACATATTGTTAACCCGAGTTGGTTTACTGTAAACCAACTTTTATTGGCCTGTTATTTACATGTACTTTTGAACACGTATTTCACTAGGACAGTAAAATCGCAAATGTATATTATCGTAAACCTTAAATAATACAGATTTTCTAATAATTTCTTTGGTGTATTGAATTTAATCGCGAAAATTTATGGTCATGAATTGTTTTTATTGCGACATCACAAAAATAAATAGCCGCAAATGAAAGTTGGTTTACAGTGCTCATTCTTCTTTAAGTTATGGCTGAAAAAAAGAACCTGTTGGCTGGATTCTTATTTACTGAACTTGCTTATTATTCTTTGTTTTAGACTCTCAAGGAAACCTTAAGCAATGGAGTTGCTTATCTTCATGAAGGTCTGAGTGACATTGAGAAGAAATCTGTGGAACAGCTGTTTGAGTCTGGCGCTGTACAAGTACTGGTTACCTCTCGTAGCTTAGCCTGGGGAATGAGTGTGTCTGCTCACTTAGCCATTGTTATGGATACCCAGTACTATGATGGAAAAACTCATTCGTAAGTTCATATAATCCACTATCTTTCTCTCCATCAATCTGTCAAACTGATACTCAGATGCATTCTTGCTTACCCATATGATTTTGGTGTAAGTTGTATGTTTTGAAGCCGGGGATCCTTATTCACTAAATTTGCTTGTGCAACTATAATGTCATAAAGAAAGACCAGTATTATCCTGTGGTAAAAAAACTGCAGGTCTATTGGACTTTCACATTTTAAATATCAAGGGTCCCAATCTAAAATCAATGGGTCCCTGACCTCAGACCTGAGGAATTTTGAGCCACTGCTGTCTGTCCATCTGTTCTATCGTCTGTCTGTAATGGTTTGTCCAGCATATTCCTCCAACATGGTTGTAGATATTTTTTTCAAACTTTGTTATACATGATTATCGGATATAAAATTGTGTGTACCAGAAGAAGGTAATTCTGTGCAAATTTCTCAAGAGTTGTGCCCCTTTGAAATTTTAATAATGTTTTTGTGATCTTTACTAACAGTTTAATGGCAAAAATGTAAATTGGTCTATCTTGCTATTCCTATTGGTGCTCTGATTATTGCATTCTATGCTTGGAGTTTTTTATCTTTTAATAATGAATTCCTCCTTTTTATGATTAACAGCTATGAAGACTACCCAGTGACTGATGTTTTACAGATGATTGGTAGAGCTAATAGACCACTGTCCGATCAAGAAGGTATTTATATCCCTCGCAAATTAGTTTGAGGGGGGAATATAGGAATTACCATATCTGTCTATCCATCTGCCGTGTCTGGGCGATATCTCATAATTGCTTTGGACGACTGTCATAAAACCTTACATGAATAATCTTCATGGTCCAAAGGTGTGTCATGACCTTCAACTAATGTCATATCAGAAAGGTCAAAGTCGTGGAAAAACATTTAACCCTTGTAGATGTTGGGGGCTGGGCATTTGGCTCTCAAGAGACAGTTCTAGTTTATTATTTACAATAGCCCTATTATTAATGTCTTAAGATTTCTTAACAAAGTAACCTATACTGTAATTCGCTTAATACAGTCAAACTGTCTGTAAGACCACCTAAGGGAACCAATTAAAGTTATCTCTATGACACTTATATAGAAGTTCAAGAAACATGGGTAGTGATCAGTTGCGATAATGTGTTACTGGCCTTTATAAGCAGATGGCCCTTATATAGAGATGGCCTTTAAGGCAAGATTGACTGTACTGTCACATGCTTATTTTAGCAACTTTACTGAAGTTTTATTTTAGGGCAGTAACTTTTTGTGTGCACACATAGTCATTCATAATTTAATTAAGTATGATTTTATTTTAGTGGAGAGGTGAGATCACAACATGTGCTTATGTAAAAGTTCCTCTAAAATTTCAAAGTTTACAGTAGTTTAGTGCAAAGCCAAATATCTGACTGATGATAGGTCTCAGAAACCTGTTTGTATGCATTAAAATTACCCTGAATGAGAAAAAAATAACTGTTAATTCTTATTCAAGTCACATTGGGAATAAACCTAGTTGTGGGTGTTTGTTTGAAATGACTTCATCATGACCAACTAGATGAACATCTCCAATCAACCTGGAGATGATAAAGATTTTGGTCTGTATTTTTTTGGCATGTTCTTCTAAGCTAATTTTTCAGAACTATTTCTTTATCTTTTATTTTGTCTCATTTTCTTTATCACTTACTTTTAGGTAAAGCTGTTATCCTGTGCCAGAGTTCAAAGAAGGAATTTTTCAAGAAGTTTTTATACGAGCCTTTACCTGTAGAGGTATGTGTTATTTTATATCTGTGCATATTTCAGACAAACTGGATCATACATAATTAATGAAACCTCCAGGCAAATTGTTTGTTTGGCCAGATTGTAAGTGTGAAAAATGACATTTGAGAAATGGCAATAATTGTGCAAAATACCACTTTAAAAATTTCTTGCAAAAACGATTGATTTTAACAATGATAACCTGGAACATATTTATTAGATGCTTCACATGATATTATATGAATAGTGTAATGCAACATAATTAATCATAGATATGAAAGTCAATTTAAAATTTTACAAAATATGAGTAAATTTTCAGTCTTTTCCTTCCTGTGAATAGGCTACTCAGCCACAAAGGTCCTTAAGGTGTAAGACCACCAACCTTTGGCAAACCATTATAAAAATTTGTTCACAATAAGATATGCCCCAAGTTGGAATAAAACCTACATATAGGCAGAGAGAGGATAATGGTGATGGTATTTTAAAAAAACATTTTTGACTAAATTTAAATGGTTTTTTCATTCTTTGCAGAGCCATCTTGATCATTGCCTTCATGATCACTTCAGTGCAGAAATCGTTACCAAGACAATAGAAAATAAACAAGATGCTGTAGATTACCTGACTTGGTCGTTTTTATATCGCAGGATGACACAGAATCCCAATTACTATAACTTACAAGGTAAATGTTTTGTTAGAAACAAAAAGTGTGAAACATTAAATGTACTTGAACCTTAAATCTCAAATTCATTAAATATGGTATACCCAGTATTATTAACACATGCAACAGGGTTTGTCGCTGTATTACATGATCAATACCTCTTGTAGTTTGTGCAGAACGTTTTCCAGCAGAACATTTTGGAAATTGTTAACATCGCAAATTCACAGAATAACTTGTTTTTATGGGAAAACATCATCTTATGCCATTCTATATCCATTGGAAATAAGTGTTCTTCACAAACGTTAGAGTGTATCACATGGTACAGCGGTGAATCCCATTTGTTGTAGAAATGAAATAAATTTTTATAAACAGAGTTGAGACAAGACAGAGTACATCTCTTTCTACCTCTCCAGAACCTCCATAATTTAGACCACTATGGTAGCTTAGTCTATGTTTCTTTTTGTTACGGAAAAATAAAAGAATTTGAAACATTGCATAATTTGCTATGCATACAGTGTTTTACCTGTAGCTTTTGGTCCAAAGTTTTCAACAGGCAAGCAACCTGTACATTGTTCACTAATAACTCTTGGTGATGTTGAACTTTGTTGGATAAGACGTCAGTCTACAAATCCAGGGTCTCTCAATGCTGTGAGTTCCAGCTCCGGGCCGCATGTGGGAAAGTGAATTTTCCTTGCCGTTGGCCTTTACTGGTTCACCATGTGTTAGTATAATGTGACTTGTGGAGTGGTAGGCTTGTCTGCAGCGTACTGACCCGGATAGCTAGCACCTTAAAGTCACCTGAGTGCACGCTGGTACAAGGCAGACCATAAAACATACTCCCACTTCACATGCATACATGAATTTGTTTATAGATTAATCCATAGAGATTAATAAAGTAGTTCTCATCACGAATAGCTAAAAAATTGCTTATGTGACGTTAAGCAACATACAACAACAATCTCGGTGATGTTAAACTTTGTTCAGCTCATGTTACCCAGTATATACTGCCAGCTTCAATTACTCTACAAAATTGATATTTTACATATTCTGTAACAATAAGACCAGTTTTAAACATGTATAATAACTTAATGTGGATGGTAGTATATATCAAGATAAGAAATTATACTGAAATGTTCTTAATGTTCTGTTTTGTTGTAGGTGTGTCTCATCGTCACTTGTCAGATCACATGTCTGAACTTGTAGAAAACACAATAAGTGACTTGGAACAGTCCAAGGTAGGTACACATATATATTTAATTGATAAACAACACTCCCACCCACACCCCTACCTTGTTATAATGCCTCTTGATAACTTTTTCACCTTGCTTATTGTATTTTTACAGTATTTTTAAGTCCCAAAATTTATGTATTCTGTGTTTTTCTTTATAAATCTCTCTCAAATTCTTGCCAAACCCCTTTTAATGCCAAAATTTTACTGAACAAACTGTAGTATTACTGTATAGATAATTTATCAAACCAAAACCATTTATTATGCCAAAATTGTTTTGAACAAATGGTGGCAATGAATTGTGGTATGTCTGTATCAGAGGTCCGGAAACGGTCATATTTGCCGGACATGTCCGACAAAAATTTATTTTGACAGACGTGAAAAATCACCAGTCGGACATTTTTTGTTTTCGGACATTTTCAATTTTACAACAGGAATATTAAACGGACAAATCAGTTTTCGGTTCGACAAAAGTAACTCTGTCTGTCTTTAAAACTCTACCTGACTTCACTAAGTATATTGTCCTTACCACGTGTTTACCTGTCAACTACAACAGTATATTAAGATCTAATAATCAGGTGATTGTTTATTAATCAGTAAATACCTGTGGACTTAAGTAGTCGCGTGCTGCTTGTCTATTTCTTTTGTTTCCCAATCCAAATCATTACAACTTTCTTTAAACGTGTGTTTGTTTAATAATAAGTGCATGGATGTAACTGTGTTGATTACGGAAGCCATAACGAGTGTCGGTCAAGGGTGACGGTTTGTTATCAAAGAGGTTCCACGCGGGGTGTTGAAAATTACCTACTAAGCACATCGTAATTGTTTCTTTATTAATAAATACAGGAACGCGATTCAACTTTGTTTTAGGCAATAATATCTTTCATTCACATAAATATATTGGAACCTCGTCAATCCGTTCCCGTTATATCGTGATTCGTGATACCTGAATTCCTATTTAGAACCTCGCGATAATTCTAATTACGATTAGTGTATCTTCGGAATACGAAAATTCATGATTGTTAGTAAACAATATGGCGGACGTGCAATATGAAACAGCGTGGACAGTAACGCATATTGATAATAATAGCATACCGCTGAAAGCAGTAAACGTCTTAGTCTTAGATTTCATGTAATACACACGCAATAAACATCATGGTCTAATAACGCACATGGATTAAAATTGGCAATTGCGGTAGGTTTGACAAAAGTAATCCACAACATGCACGGATAGAGAGCCCTGTGCCGACGCCCCCCCTTTTTTTTTTTTTTTTTTTTTTTGGCTTGTACAAAAAAAAATGTCCGACAGGCCGGACTGAAGTTTCCGAGGCCCTGGTCTGTATGTATAAATTTTTCACAACAAACCAATTTATAATGCAAAATTCTGACTGAACAAATTGTGATAAATTGTGGTATACATGTAACTGTTTAATAAGTTTTTGCTAACTTATTTATTTACAGTGTATCAGTGTTGAAGATGAGATGGATGTTACACCTCTGAACTTGGGAATGATAGCAGCATATTATTACATTAATTATACCACCATTGGTAGGTTTATTATGTCAAACATGTCTCTAATGGCCATCAAATAGAAACCATAAAAGTGGTTTGACATTACTTATGTAAATTAAAGAGAGACGTAATGCTAATTGGGTTTAGAGAGAGGGAGAGAGATTGACACACATGGGTTGAGCAGTGTTCAATCTAGAAATTGGACACAGGGGGTCATGCTGGCCCAGGCAACCTTTAACAGGGGGCCAATTCTTAAAGTAAGGGGTCAATACCTAATGACGATGGACACGTTATGTTAACCGAAAGACAACAATTTCACATCTTTAATATGGTAAATAAGATGACAGTAAGTATTGTAATGATAATCAGACAATGAAAAACACAAAGCAGTAGTCATGCATTGTTTATTTTCGTCATAATTTACCGTAGCCACTTCTTGTACTTTGTACCGCTAACCAACCATGATGAAATTTACGTGCAATCGTAACACCTGCATGACAATGCCATTGATTGCTGATGTTTCATCATCATTTTGTGTGATGGTTTTTTAATTAGATTTTCGCTTGTTTTCCCCCTTGGGGGCAAAATATGCAAAACTACATTTCATAATCAGAAACAAACATACTAGTCAATATCCGAAATCACAATCCAGAAGCAAAGTAAAAACGTTGGAACTGACAACTGAACTGTCACTTCCAATCACTTTGATGACTAAATAATCAACATTACTTTGGCGCTTGAAAACGAGTGTCTACAACTTCCTTACATAAAGCGCACTACTAACAAAGACCACCACAGAAAACTATGACGTCATATATTTTTGTGTGATTACATATTGTGATAAACAATACTGGGACGATCTCGGAAGATAAAAATTCCATGCGCCTGTTTCGGCCCGGGGGATCGTTCCCAGTGCGTCAAACTGACGAAAATCGCGGGAATGCCGCAATGGCGCGCTCTAGATTGAACACTGGTTGAGAGAGAGACTTATGCAAAGATAATTGAGACTTATGCAAAGATAATGGGGGTTAGAGAGAGATTGACACACTGTAATGCCAAGTTAATGAAGGAAAGAGAGAGAAAGAGAGAGACTGTTCTGCCAAGCTAATTTGGTTCAGAAAGAGAGGGAAATTGACACACTGTTATGCCAAGTTAATTAGGTTCAGAGAGAGAGAGAGAGTTTGACACAAAAACACAAACTGTTATGTAAAGCTAATTGGGTTCAGAAACAGAGAGAGATTGACACACTGTTATGCCAAGTGAATTGGGTTCAGAGAGAGAAAGAGAGAGTTTGACACAAAAACACAAACTTATGTAAAGCTAATTGGGTTCAGAGAGAGAAAGAGAGAGTTTGACACAAAGACACAATCTGTTATGTAAAGCTAATAAGGTTCAGAAACAGAGAGAGATTGGAACACAATGTTATTCAAAGCTAATTGGGTTTACCAATGCACCTACTGAACTTTCATTACAACCTTTTTGGGATACTGATCATGTGCTAAGCTGGTGAAGTTAGTTGCCTTACTGCAACAAAGTAGTAGACACAATACAAAGGTTTTACTTTTCTGATGTTATCCTTGGCATCATCTATTGGGGTTCTCGTTCTATCTTGCCATCAAAAGGATGAGTGCCATAGAATAATAGTATTTTACAACCCAGTCAAGAGTATTTCACTTTTATCGAGGTGGATGGATTTAGGATGGTGGAGGAAACCAGTGTGACCAGAGAAAACCACTGACCTTCAGCAAGCTAACATACAAACTTCTTCATACTAGGATCTGCTGGAGTGGGAGTCGAACCTAGGTGATGAGAGGCACTGTAATCAAAATGGAGAGGATGAGCTACATGTATATAGTAGTTAAGTACAGTCAAACCTGCCTTATAGACCACCTCAATATAAGTGTCACCTGCCTTGAAAGACCAGTAAAATTTTATTCCAATTGCTCTAGTCATATTTTTTAGGGCCACCTGCCCATAAAGAACATGTTAGCTGGTTCATTTAGGTGGCAGGTTTGAAACTTGCTACATTGGTTTATAGTAGTTTGTACTGATTTCTTAAATGGATGTATCTTATTTTCAGAAACTTTCAGTTTGTCTTTGAATGCCAAGACTAAAATCAAAGGTCTTCTAGAAATCATATCCAATGCTGCAGAGTATGAAGATATTCCTATTCGACATCATGAAGACTCTATCCTTAGACAGGTAATAATTTTGATACAAACTAAATAATTTACAAATAATTATACATCCATTTCTAAATACCAGGTATTATCTTACATTAGACTAGTTTTTTATCTGATTTAACAAAATATAAGTTTTATCGAACACATATGATACAGAATCCTGTATCATCACACTGTGGTGATACAACATTGGCGGCAAAGTACATGTGCACTTTTAGTCGGATTTCTCATTGTGACGCCATTGGGGAATCTCCAGTTTGTCAAATGTAAATAATGACGTCATTACTACAGAACATATGTCATAACATAGTTCAGTGGTTTTCTGTGAAAAAAAAAAAATTTCCACATAAAGATATGTTTTTTTCATTATTTTAAAGAACCTAGTTAAATATGTTAGATAAAAATATCATCCTGTTTTTAGTAGCTACATCACTACTCATCGTGCAAGTGTAACTTGTAGCAAAATGACTACTAAAAAAAGGACTCAACTTGATATTGAGGCTTGTGCTTAATACACACTGTGTATATAATATGTATTTATTGTAAGGTGTTGTCCATCTGTAATAGTTTGTCTGCCCAACTGCCCATGTACATGATTTCCAGGATATGACATTGTGTGCAACAGAAGAGGGGGTAAATATGTGCAAACTTCTAAGAGTTGTGCTTCTTTGAACTTTTGATATCTTTTTCTTATTAAATTTCTCAGAGTTGTGACCCTTTTAAATTTTGAATGCACACTGATAGTGGTCTGAACTAAACAATTAGTCAGTTTATTACATGGATGAAGTACATGGTGTATATATTATGTCTATTTCAGCTTTCTACCAGACTCCCACATAAACAGACTGCTCCCAAGTTTAATGATCCACACCTGAAGGCTAACTTACTGTTACAAGCTCACCTATCTAGGATGCAGTTATCAGCAGAACTTCAATCGGATACAGAGGATATACTTAATAAGGTAGGCTTATAACAACTGTTGAGAAACTACTGTATAGTTGTTTAATTCTGCGGAGATAAAATTTTGCAGTTTAGACACTGGAACTTATTCACAGGTATAAAATTTTGTTGTACAGTGGAAAATGTTGACAATTTTCTGTACAGATTATTTAAGTCTTAGTTTAATGAATGCGGCATGAAAATATTCACTCGGTATTTAATTTCACACTATAAAGTCAAACCACAAATATAGCAAAATTAAATCCCCAGTGAATAAAACCAACTATACAGTAACCAGATCAGTGATATACAAATAAATGTAGATTACTGATAACTCCTGGTACAAAGGATACTTCCTATTTTAATTCTGAAGTTCAATTTTTAAATTCGAAATTTCAACAAATTAATGACTGGTCTAGTCTTTAAATTTTAAAATTTTGTTGAAAGAAATTTCTCGCATAGCGATTAGTTAACTTAATGGTACATAAACGCATGCAATATTTAGCAGTTTAAGGTAAGGAACTTGTACATCGTGGACGTCTAGTTATGGTAAATTAGTACCGCTTTGAAGGGTGACAAAAATGTTATACATGGTTTTGGCAGGTTACACGGCCCCATGTACACTGTCAAAGATGAATGTACCCTGAGCCACATGCTATGTTATGTTACCTTATGTGATATTGATGTTTGATTATTGTAGGCTGTACGACTTATCCAAGCTTGTGTTGATGTATGTACTAGTAGTAACGGCTGGCTAAGTCCAGCTCTAGCCGCTATGGAGTTGGCACAGATGGTTACACAAGCCATGTGGGGTAAAGATTCCTATCTCAAACAACTACCACACTTCACCGCAGAAATAATAACAAAATGTCAAGAAAAGGTAAGCCACATTATACGGACGGAAAATTCTTGATTTATTGCCGCCATTTGTTCAGTCGGGTTTTGGTGTTAAAAAAGAAAAATAATGTAGTTTTATGCAGCAGCCAAGATTCTTTCCGTTATATTTAGGCTGTCTGTGTATGGTGGAGGAAACCAGAGTGCTCAGAGAAAACCACCAACCTTGAGCAAGTAAAATTTGAACCTAGGCGCTTTGATCCATAAGTGAACACTTTAGACCACTCGCCACTGATAAAATAGAGGGAGAAATATTAAGAAAACACAAAATTAATACTTTTTGATTTAAAAATAATCTGGCGATAAACGAGGTGGCAGTATTTTTAAGGGGCATTATAACAAGGATTTAGTGTACTTAACATCACACCATTTTAAAACTAGTAGTTATGGATAAAGGGTTGGTTTGTAAGCCTTGTCTGATATTGTTAGTTTTGGAAACAGTTGGAAAACAATAAACAATTTTTTATTAACAGTAAATTTTAACCCATGAAAATAGCGGAATTTAGTCCCCACAAACATTTGTGATTTTAGAGTATAAATTTTTGCTGCCAACCACTAACTGTGACAGTCATGAATAATTCATGATAATCTTCAAGACTTGAAAAAAGGTAGTGACTGTTTTTTAGCCAAGCACTCTGCATTTAAAAATGAAAGTCACTGGTTTCTTAAGAAGAGACCTTAAAAACTGATGCCCCATGTCATGGCAGAGTCTGCCCTGATGTGGCACGTTAAAAAGCACATTGCCCTGAGTGTGCACTGTTAAGGTCAAAATCTAAATTTCTTACACTTCACCTATAGTTGGTGACGTCTTGATATAAGTTGGATAATCTTGACTGGGATGTAAAACCAATTCAATCAATCAATACATCAATTCATGTAGGTGAAAAAAATCTTGATTGAGGCATGAAACATTACTTGACTCTGCTGTGCTAATTGTGACATGAATGTTTCTGGTAATCTTTTTCAGTTGACTAAATTTTGAACCTATGTTTATCTATGTTTGATGTGATTATATTTACAGAGCATAGAAAGTATATTTGATATCATGGAAATGGAAGACGAAGACCGTAACTCTATGTTACAACTGAATGAATCTCAGATGGCTGACGTTGCCCGATTCTGCAATAGATATCCAAATATAGAGATGACTTACGAGGTTCAAGACAAAGACTCTATTCATAGGTTAGAAACATATAAGTGCATTTATTATACCCCCACTTTAAAGAAGAGGGTATACTTGTTTACCTCTGTCCTTCCTCCGTCTGTCCAAAACAAACATTTTTTGTAAGTTTTCTAGCCACTTAAAATTTTATGGGAGTTCAGTCCAATGTCGCAGGTACTGATTTCAAGTCTGTCAGACATCTACTACCTGTTTACCGACTTACCGGTAGTTTATTTTTCAACATTTACGGTCAATGGTTGAAGTTAAAAGTGAGGGTATCCTAAGTGAGCAGTAGGACTTCTAGTTCACATAATTTTTGAAATCTATTCTCTGAGGTCTCTAAATGGCTACTTTAAGAAATTTCTAATGTAAAAGATAAGATAAGAGAAATATTTTTGAATTTTCAAAAATTTTCAAGTTACTGTATTCCTTCTATGTTTGCAGACAAATTTTAATAATTTTATTTTCAACTTAGATGAAATTTGAAAATTAGACATTTCGAAAATCCGGGGTTTCCCAATATTTAGGTGTTGGAAGAGATACAGATAGATAAAGGGAATTTGATAGAGTAAGATTTGAATTATCAAAAAAATTTTAAGGCACTGTATTTCCAAATTAAAAGCTACCAGTTTCATTTGATATTTTTTCAAAGGTTTTGTATATTTTGCAGTCAAAGTGGGATGGATAGAAATGTGTATAAAATTAATATTTATTTATTGCAGTGGTTCCGCAGTTAATGTTGTAGTGACATTAGAAAGAGAAGACGAAATAACAGGACCAGTTATAGCACCTTTCTTCCCACATGTAAGTATGAAGACAACCCAAAATTACTGCACAATTCACACCTGCTGTAGCACTAGTTTTTCAAGGTTTTAGATTTGGACATCAATAAATTTTTTTATCTAACATTAGACTAGTTTTTCTGTTTGTATTTGATGAAATACAAGTTTTATCGAACACGTGTGATACAGAATCTTGTATCACCACAGTGTGGTGATACAACATTGGCGGTAAAGTGCACGTGCACTTCTCATTGTGACGTCATTGTGGAATCTCCGATTTGTCAAATGTAAACAATGACGTCATTACTACAAAACATGTCATAACATAGTTCAGTGGTTTTCTGTGGTAAAATGTATTTTTTTTCACATAAAGTATTGGGTTTTTATTATTTTAATTATCTAATAGGAAATGTTAGATAAAAATATCATATACACAGTGTGTATGTACAACCCTTCGTATCAGGTCTCGTCCTTTTTTCGTAGCTGTATCACTACTCGTCGCGCAAGCGCGACTCGTAGTGATACGACTACGAAAAAAGGACTCGACCTGATACTGAGGGTTGTACATACACACTGTGTATATAATATGTATGGATCATGTCTTGTAATGTTGTCACATATGCATTTTGCCTTAAATTAATGAGCAACAAAGTGCATTCCATCTCAGAAATAAAAATGTATTTACCAAGATAGTTATTTATGAGATGGTGAAGGAAACTCGAGTATTAGTACCTGATGAAATCCAATGACCTTACAAACTTTTCCACAAGAGAAATCTACCAGAGCAGAATTTGTACTTGGGTTGTTAGAGGGTTTGTGATCTATAAGCTGGTTCTTTTGGACCACTTGCGCCACCAAGGGCTCAGAACATAGAAAGCAAACAATTGGAAAAATAGATCTAGCAGAATGATTATTAGGTAATATCTAAACGAAAATTTAATATAAATAAAATAATAGATTATTATAATCATCAAGTTTTTTTTTTTTTTTTTGTTGAAGATGTTAATTTAGTCAAGACTGTCTTTTTTTCTTGTCGTTTTGTAGGTTGAAAATGTTGAAAAGCTTTATATATACACACATACATTCTGGTTAAAGATTTTTAATAGACTACTGTAGATGAACTTTGCTGTTCTGGTAACTCTTGTTCAATGTTATAGATATTGGTTTAAAGCTTACACTAGGACAGTGTTATTGTCTCGAAAGTCGGGATTTTAAATTCAAGTTTTCCATCAGTCCTTCCTTTCTTCCATCCATCTGAAATTTTTGTCTGCTTAAATTTTCCAAAACTATGAAGCAATATTTCGCCAAAATTGGTGCAAAGCATCAACATTGATAGGAGATGCACATATTGTTAACCCGAATTGTTTTGCTCATTTGCCTTGGAGTTATGGCCCTTTGAACATAAGTGGAAATCACAAAAAAAACTGCGGGCTGGGGATCCTAATTCACTGAATTTGCTTTACATATAAATCATGTTGTTGTTTTTTTATATTTGACAGAAACGTGAAGAAGGCTGGTGGGTTGTTATTGGTGACAGTAAAAACAATTCCTTGTTATCCATCAAGCGATTGACTTTACAGGCTAAGGCCAAGGTCAAATTAGACTTTGTAGCGCCATCTGCTGGCAAATATAACTACACAATATTCTTTATGAGTGATGCCTACATGGGATGTGACCAGGAATACAAGTTTAGTATTGACGTCACAGAGGGAGATAGCGGAAGTGAGGACAGTGGAAGTGACAGTGATTAGATTCAGATTGTGGCTCAGCAGAAGTGACAGTTATTAAATTCAGATTGTGGCTCTGAGGAAGCCAGGACAGCGTAAGTGACTGTGATTAGATTCAGATTGTGGCTGTGCCAGTGGAAGCCAGGACAGTGGAAGTGACAGTGATTAGTTAGATTGCTGCATTGATTTCGAATTTTACTCTATAATGATGAAATTGAAGAAAACTAAAGGATATTTTAATCGTGAAATGTAATTTAGAATTCATTGTGAAATTAAACTTCTATCTTTTCATCATTCAGTAAAAAGTGTGGACACTTTACTTATACATACATTGACAATTATACATGTTTGTTCTGATTCGACAGTGCTGAACAAAGAATTGGGAGTGCTGTTCACCATCTACATGCATATTGTTATTGGTTAACTTTTCATTTCATATTTGTTAATGTTTTACATGTATTTCACCCATTTTCATTTTTTTGTAAACTCCTTTTACAGTCATCATAACCAATTAAGATTTTATGAACATAGACAAAAGGTTGTTGTTGGTAGGCGAAAGAAAGTCATATTTCAACAACAATGATTATGTAATAATTACATATTATTTTGAAAATATGCTCATAGTTTAATTATGATTTCTGTAAAAATCTGAAAATTGCAATGCTACATAGTACTTTATTATACACATGTTTTGATTTTATGATACAAGAATGTTACATTGTATGGATACAGTACATGCCTGTCAAAAGTTTAACACTAAGTAGACCTGCTGCCAAGTTGCCGAGATATAGAGAGTTTGAGGTCAAAAAGCACGGAGACAAATAGCAGCTGCAGAAAAACCATACTGCAATATGAGGGGCTAAGATGAGGTGATAATGGGTCACTAGTACGTTAGTAAAGTGTTAAACTTTCGACGAGCCTGTACTGCATTTTTCCATTTCCAATATAAAAAAAATAATGAAAATGACCAAACAAAAATCATTCAACTCAAATTCCAGTCTTATTCAATACATATATTATTCCATCAAAATGTTTTTCTATCATTTATCTTATGGATTTTGTATCTTGGGTATTTTCTCAAGTGTCTCAGTTTAATAACCATGGTTACAGATAGTCACTTACTATAGTTATGGATGATCTCAGTTACCATGGTTACTGATAGTCATCATTTTATTCTGAGGTTCATATTGATGTATTTTTTGTAAAGTAAATCATGTAAATCGTCATCCGCCATATTAAATATGTAACAAAAATAATAAAACTAGAAAAATCATGTTCTGTTATGTAAGTTGGAAATTGTGAAATTTTTAATCAGTATAGGGCATCAACTTAAAATGCAGCATCGGTGGTCAAGTATTCTACACTGTGCACTTATGGATCACAGTACCTCTCACTAACCGGTTTTGAAATTCAAATTGGTCAGATCCTTATGTCAGAAAGTTTGTCAATTGGGTTATTTCTGGTTTCCTCCATCATCCCTTAACTGACCGCCTCAATGTAAGTGAAAGAATTCTTTGACTGGGGCATAAAATACCACTACTCCACTCTAATCCGGATTGATGGTTAGTTATAACAATAATACTATAACAAACCTGAAAGACTTCAGGACATCGCATCAGTTGCAGAGTAGTCTAAAGTGTTCACATACAGATCACATTGCCTCTCAGCACCCAGGTTTTAAATTCAACTCATGGGAGATCGTAATGTGAGAAAGTGTGTCAGTATGGTTGCTGAAGGTTTGCGATTTTCTCCAGGCCACTGCAGTTTCCTCAGCCATTCCTGAACTGACTGTTGTAAAACATCATTTCTCCATTCTGACAAGGTTAACCCTTGGCATTACTGCCTATACCTGTTCCTTTATAACCTGATTGATCTGGGCAGCAAATGAAATGAAATGATACCATAGATCACTTCTGGTTGCCTTGAAATCTATGGCCAACAGAGTCTGTTCTAAACCAGTCTGTGGGTTTGGGAGGGGGGTAGATGTCAGAGTGGTTTAAAGGATGGACTTGTGGATCACAGACCTCTCGCCCCCTAGGTTTGAATCCTACTCAAAGACATCTCATAGTGTGAGAAAAGTGTTTACTTGCTAAAGGTCAGTGCTTTTCTCTTGGGACTCTGGTTTAGTTTAAACAATATTTATTCATCGTTAAATACAAAAATACAACACAGGTCAACTTTAAACCGGATTCAGGAACAAGCGCTAGCTTATTTAAACCCGTCTCCAGGGACTCTGGTTTCCTTCACAATTCCTAACTGAATAGAAATAATCTTGACTGGGGCATAAAAGTTAATTACTAAACTCCAGTCTAAATCACTCTGTCGCATGTTTGATGTCCTTGACCTTGGTGAGACAAAATTTTGCTTTCGTCACAAATTGATGCAAGATTGTCAAAACTCCATCAAACAGCAATTTCATAGCACATAGAACAATATAACACACAGTGTTAGGTTTCAACAAATTAAAATTATTAGTGGTGAACTTTCTAAAACTTGTGAAAATATCCTCCTTTTTAAAGTATTTTTTCACAAAATTTTATACCTTAAAATATATTACTTATTGAAACTCCAGCTGGGGACCGACTGTTCCTTTATTAAGCACTTGCCATTTAGTAGTGAATGTCAAGGTGTCCTTGGATAGAGACCCTAAAAACCGAAGTTCTGTGTCATGGCAGGTGGACTTGATAAATAGCCTTCCCTGCACATTGCCCTGAGTGCACTTCAAAGGTAAAAATTCTGCCACTTCACCTACACGTATAATAACTGGTTATACATCTCAATCTGATATGTGAAATACTCTTGACTGGATGTTTAACCCCAGTCAATCAATCAATTAATCTTGCTTTTTGTACAGGTCAAGCTAAAACAGTAAAAACATATAAAACATCACAGTAAATATTGCATTAGGCTTTATTCTGATGAAAACAATAACAGAAAAAAATCAAAACAAACATAAATTATAAGTAACAAGTCCAAACATGTACAGTTAAACCTTTATTAACCAGACAGCTTAGGAAGAACCACAAAAAGCTACAGTAATGGGGATGTATTATCATCAGGGTAGGGGGTTTCAGTGGCTAAATGGTCTACAGTACACACGGATCCCAGCTCCACTTACTGTCTTAGGTATGAATCCCACTTGGGACAATAAGCTGCAATAATGTTAATTTCTCCCTTTATGGTGGGGTTCAATGGCCGAGTGCATTGTCTAAATAAACACATGGTTACAGAATTAAAAAATCTGCAATAATGCACATACAAGTGTCTTAAATTCATTTCAAACAAGGGCTTTTTCATGATGTCATGAGTTGTCTCACAGAATTCACGTCACTATGAAAAGAATTCTAGATTGAACACTGATTGTCAATATATTTGATTATAAACTTGTTTGTGGGATTACAAATATGTGTACATTTAAAATAATTTTGTTCAATTTTTGTCAAATATTCCAGTGAAAACGGAAGTTAACTATAGGTTTTCCCTCCGACAAATCTGTCTGTCCCTCCCTAAAAGTTTTCTGGACTTTTCCCCTTGATTTATATCAAATGTAGTCTGTTCCTAGTAATTTCAAAGTGACTGTACACATGAAACAGTTTATGAAAGAAAAATATGGTTAACATGAAATCAAATGAAGTGAAAAATATGAGATAGTTAACTTCATTGTCATACATAGCATCCTAGCTATTTGAAAACATTGATATTAATAGTGTAAGCATAAGTTAACAAAATTTAAGTGTACAAATTTTACTTAATATGAATGTCATTTTCGAACATGTAAATATTTCAAAAATCAAATAAATTTACCCGGTATAGGCACTGACCTGTCTGCTTGACCTTTTATTAAGAATATTCATATAGGATGATCCACCCAATAAATGGGTAGTGTCAAGATTCAAGTTTATGCATAGACAGTGCATGTGCCTTGTCTATAAAGTTAGTATCTCTCATGGTAAACACCTAAGTTCCCTACACATTAATTAACTGGTTCATAATGAATATTTAAATTAAAGGTCAAGCAGACAGGTCAATGTTGTTTACCTATATAGATATCTAGACTAATAATGCATTGATATGTGCTATATATAACATAAATACAAAGTTGTCTACACACCCTGATTTTCAGAAAAAAGATAAATTCTAAAACTAAATTTATGATGATGTATAAATCTTATCTCTTCCACTCATATCTTTAAATTTATTACAGGTTAGATAAAAGTAAAACCGTTATAGAACCGTATGCCCTCTAGATCACATTGCCACCTTATTGTCACCACAATATTTTGAAGTTCCAAAGTCTATTTCATTTATGCGTTTTAAAAATCTCCCATAATTTATTGTCAGATGTCAAACTCCCTTTCAATGCCAAATTGTAATACTGAAAAAATGGTCAGCCATTGTGAATTTAGAGCCCCTATGTAAGGGAGGCAATTCATGCTAAATTTCAGGGCTTTTGGACCATAACAAAATTCAGTGATCTAGAACCAGTGAATGTCTTTAACACTTTAAAAAAAATTATTGATCCCTGATAGGTCCAAACTGACAACCTGGTGGTCCTAAAATCCTAATTGATTCAAGTCAAATTCCTCACAGGGTGCAGTAGCATATTTCCAGTTATGAGCTTATTTTCTTTTCAAAAAAAAAAAAAAATAATAATAATAACAACAATAACAATACCGGTAATATATAAGAGAAATAGCACATTACATTTCATATAATACATGTACATGTAATAACAAAAAACCTTTAAAAATCAACTTATGAATTAAATATGTAATTAATATCAGTTATAATGCTTAAATAATAAACTGTAACGAAACAACCCAATTTTTTTTAACTTAAATCTGGCAAATTTAAAACCTTTATAATTTGGTTAATTGTTATGCAATTAGGAAATTCAAGGTGACATTTGAAAGATTTTATCAGGCTTATGACATTGCATTTAGTTTTGACAAATATATTTATTCGTAGTTCCAAAAATATTTTATCAGGCTTATGACATTGCATTTAGTTTTGACAAATATATTTATTCGTAGTTCCAAAAAGAGCTTGCCAAAATTTGCTAAATTTAAGTTAAGGAATGATTGTGAAACTGGGGCCTGATCATATTGACCATAATGACACCATACAGGAAGTTTCAAAATCTAAAATTCAAGTACCTTCTGACACACAGAATAACATCATATTCATCCTGTTTTGTTTACCACCAATGTTTACAGGATTTGACAATGAGATGTCGGGTTATGAATTGTTATTACTAACTAATTCACATTACTTGTAACATTTAATAAAAATTTACCAAATCCTATATGGCTGAATGATTACAAAACTTAACATTCCAACAATAATTTTAATTATTCACAAAAAAATTTGCACATTCAAATTAATTAACACGTTATTTCTAATATATCAGACAGCAGTGGTGAAACTGTATGATTATTTAAAATCAAACCAACAAAGATAGCACAAAAAATAAAAACAACATGTCAAATGAAAAATTAAGGAATAACTTCCATTTACATCCCCCACTTATTTTCTGATTTAAACGGAAAACCCCCAAAATGACATAGCCAAGCAATTTTGAGTTTTTCCGTAGAATATAAATTCAAAAAAAAATATTACACAGAATTTTAAATTGTGTGTGTGTGTGTGTGTGTGTGTGTGTGTGGAAAGGGGGGGAATAAAAGAAATCCTACCAAAATGATTAGCACTTTTGTTCTTTCCTTGCAATATTATAACAATTGGGGGTGGGGGTGGGGGTGGGGGTAAAGGAAATCCTACCAAAATGATTAACACTTGTTCTTATAACAATCATTAGACAATAAATTTGCACACAAACACACACACACACACACTTGCAGAGAAAGAGTTAAAAATAAATTAAATATTTTCACAAGGTTCATCAAAATTAAAGCTTTAAAGCTATTCTCCTTTAACTCATTTGTCAGCATTGTATATACGTACATGTACTTGTTTGTTGTTTACTACCAAAAATGAATAAACAAATTTAGTTTTTTTTTAAAAGTTATTTAACCATACAAACACACATGTAAGGTTATTGAATTTCAAATTTTTATTTATTCAACTTAGTAATAAGTGGTTTAATAGTTAAATCATGCACATTTTGACATAAATGGTAGGACAACCGAACATGGCCCGGTTTCACAATCATTCCTTAGCTTAGATTTTCCTTAATCTTTTTTGGAACTACTGGTGAATATTTTTGTCAAAAATAAATGCAAATGTTTTATTCTAGAAAAGACCTTGGAAATCAGACACCTTAAATTCCTGAATATCTTGAAAATTAGCAAAATTATAACATCACCATACATAAAGATTTGAAATTTTGCAAGATTTAAGTTAAGGAAAATCTTAGCTAAGGAATGATTGTGAAACCGGGCTATGTGACATAAAATGAACACTGAACAAATCATTTTAATTTTCCATTTAATTTGTTCAATCTAATCTACATGTGTTAGGGCATCCTTACACATTCATGACATCAAATAACACATTATTGTAATGCACAATATAATAAACCAGTATGAGCCAGTTTGAAGACATATAAACTAAAGTATAATGCATAAAGGTGACAGTTAATTGTCATATTTAAATGTAATGGCCTAAATTTAAAGTACAAAGTCCGTAAATTATCCTAATCTAGATTATAATCTACTGGCATATACCAGTAAACAAGGTCAGTTTAACACATACAGAAAACAGACAGCCTATATTTCATAATGTTTAAGAGACATTACATCATTATCCTATTTCTGGGGCAACATAAAACCAGTGCACATAGTTCTTTACATAGCAATGACCAAGTGGTCTAACCTGTGCTTACGGATCACAGTGCCTCTACATGGCAGTGGCCAAGTGGTCTAACCTGTGCTTACGGATCACAGTGCCTCTCTACACAGCAGTGGCCAAGTGGTCTAACCTGTGCTTACGGATCACAGTGCCTCTCTACATGGCAGTGGCCAAGTGGTCTAACCTGTGCTTACGGATCACAGTGCCTCTCTACACAGCAGTGGCCAAGTGGTCTAACCTGTGCTTACGGATCACAGTGCCTCTCTACATGGCAGTGGCCAAGTGGTCTAACCTGTGCTTACAGATCACAGTGCCTCTCTACATGGCAGTGGCCAAGTGGTCTAACCTGTGCTTACAGATCACAGTGCCTCTCTACATGGCAGTGGCCAAGTGATCTAACCTGTGGTTTCGGATCACAGTGCCTCTCTACATGGCAGTGGCCAAGTGGTCTAACCTGTGATTTCGGATCACAGTGCCTCTCTACACGGCAGTGGCCAAGTGGTCTAAAGCATTGTGCTTACAGATCATGGTACTGGATAAGAAGGAACATTTGCAGAGATAAAATATTCTCTATTTTCACTGTGACTCTTGTACTGCGAATATATTTTCTCAGGGAAAATGTCACATTTTTCTCGGTACACTTTACCTACAGCCAGAACCATGACAATTTTTAACAGTGAAATAGCAAAAAGATCAAAAACTGCAAGAGGTTTCCTAACCACTGATGTTTCTTCTTAAACAGGACCTCTCACTGCCTAGGTTTGAATCCTTTATCGGGCAGGTCATAATGTGAGAAAATTTGCCATTTCGCCAATGGTCAGTGGTTTTATCTTGGTACTCTGGTTTTCTCATCCATACTGGAGTTGACCGTCTTGATATTCTTGACTGAGGTGTGGAACTCTACTCTATTGACCATTCTACACCAAGCAAAATTAATTGATAAACAATGTCATTTATTTCTTTCCAATTTCTGGACTATCAAATTTAAAAAAAAATCTGTATTCAAAAATTAAAATTAAAAAAATAAACACTGTCAGTAAATTTTTTTGTTTTATGTGTATGGTTACATTAATTTGGCCAAAATTGATTATAAGAAATGTCCACCAGTCAACCAATTCATTGTACATGCAATTTTGATTAATATGTATGCTATCCCCCCCACCCCCCCCCCCCCTCAAAAAAAAAAAAAAAATTAAATAAACAAACAAAAACATTTAACTATGATTAATCCTGAGATGATTACTTTCAATAAAACAATCTACTAAAACAAATTTTTAAAATAAATTATTGCAGACACTTTACACATAAAAAATAAAAATGTCCAGTCTGCATCATTGGCCCCTCGTCCGACGACCCTGACTTAAATAATGTAAACTTGGACTAGTGGTGTGGACCAAATGGTATAATTCTGACTGATATACCTATAGTACCATGTTGGTATTCTAATTCAAAATATTGGGACTCACTAGTACATATCTCTTCTATTGGACTAGCAAATGTTGGTCGGTGAACCACTACCCCTAACAGGTGCCCGGGGAATGGATTTTAAGCATTCTATAAAAATATAGCATATCACATACCTTTTATGTATATGTGATTCACTGCATTTTTATAAAATGCTTTAAATTCATTCCCTTGGCACCTGTGCAACCCCTAGTAACAATAATTAGAAGGCAACAAGAAAAATTAACATCACAGAATGCTGTAAATAAAATGTCCATCACAGACTATCACAAATAGCATGCTCTTCACATTTTAAGTGATTTAAGACACACAAATATTTAAACATGTACTTACATAGCTTATTGGACAATGTCTTTATATCACATAAATCCTCATCAAACTTGTTAATCGGAATTAAAACTAGAACTGTCATTTGTGAGCTAATTACCTCACACACACTGTGATATGATAATTTAACCACTGAACTGACTAGAAATGCTTTAACTTCCACCGCTGTGCAAAGCATACTGGATAACGCATGCTAGCTTATAAACACTACAAACAGCATTTCAAGACGGTTTAATGGTTATATTTACATTTTGCAATTTTTGAAAAATCTTATTCTTGAAATAAATCCAAATCACTATCGTGTATGAAATGCATTTCCAATTGCTGGAACAGTCCAAAAATAATGTCGGCAACATAGGCATAATCATGAAATGAGTGACATCGCTTTAGCAATGGTAAATACACTCCATTAATTATATTTGGTCCAGAACAGAATTCAATACAATTAAACATCACAAATGTAAATATAATATACAATTTTGTTGACTCTGTCTCTGTCTTTGATTTACAAGTAATTCAATAAATATGATTTGTGAATAAAAAGTTTTGTTTCTCATTAGTTGTAATTATCACAAATATTGTCATGGTAACTCACTAAATTGTTCCATTGGCATCAAAATATACAATTTTCTGAAATGTGTCTTTATAAAATGTTTCTTGCATAGGACTCATGGATTGGATTGAAATTTGCATTAGATTTCATTGGTTTCTTAAACTGGATTGTTGGATTGGAATTCCTGCTGGATTGAACTGGATTCTTAAACTGGATTGGATTGGATTGAAATTTGCATTAGATTTAATTGGTTTCTTGAATTGGATTGTTGGATTAGATTGGAATTCCTGCTGGACTGAACTGGATTCTTAAACTGGATTGTTGGATTGGATTTGGCTCTTGGGCTTGACTAAAATGAATTGGTGTCATGAATTGGATTTCATCATTTTAGAATCTAAACTAAATCATTCATCATATTTATATATCAAGAGTCCAACCCAGTTCACATTTTACACTTTGTCATGTGCACCAATAATAGCCACACAAAGCAAAAATTTGATGAAAAATAAAAAATTACTGAATTCCAACAAAATGAGTAAAAGGTGGGGCTTTGACCATAAGTTCATCATATTTCTTTACAAACTGACTCATTCTACTGGTGTATGTGTCTTCGTAATATGGAAGATCATTTTCCTTCAGAAACTTGGAAACAAGAGGCTGAATCTTCAAGCACATGTTGTCCGAGAGTTTTGTAAACAAGTGGTGCTCTATGTGACAACTGATAATAGAATGTCCGAAGGTCCAATCTAAAAATGGATTTCTTGGAAGGTTCAATACTCCTCGTGACATCTGGAATAATCTTGATGAAGGTCGACTTTTCTGATGATACATTGACAAACCTATATGCTGGAAGATGTTGACATGGATGTAGGGAATGGCCAGCACAGCTCTCGCTGCCCAGGTACACAGCAAGGCACCAGTAAAAGTAAATCCAGATATATTCATCAACAGATAAAAGTTTATCCCTAATCCTATTGAAGCCAATATAACATATTTAGCTAACTTATACCACTGGCCCCACAAGTCCTTCAAACATACTGGCACTGTGACAAGTGGCAAGAGCAGTGGGGCAATAAACATGTAGAAATATGCTGGTAAAAATGGAACCTTCCACGTACTGGAGTCTCCTAGACCGACGATATTTGTGTGTGGATGATGGACTTTTATATGAATATCATAACCCAAATCAGCAGAAAATGATCCACATATGTCGCTGAAGAAATGTCCCCAAATTCTGTTCAGTTTTTTAGATTGACAAACAGCATCGTGAGTAGCTGCATGGCCACATTTGACTGCAAAAGTATGATGACAGCTTCCATAGATGAAGATACCAAGACATAACATCCATGGTGAATCTGACTTCATCACAACCAAACTGACAAAGACCAGTAAAAATGCCACACAAGTAACAAACCAGTCTATTCCATACTGCTGCCACCAGCTACTGGACTTGACAAGTTTCTGGACCTCATTATTCAATTCAGAAAATTTGGGCAGCAGTTTTAAATCCACCATATCGTACTTTTCTCCATTCTTGTAAATTTCTTTAAAAATTCTGCTCCTGACAGTATCCATTTTGCTTGATGTAACTTACAAATCCTCAGAGCAAGTGCCCTTCTTGTTTGACAGGTCAGAGTTTGTTTGGTCATGTGACATACCAACCTTTAAATTTGGGGAGAGTTCATTGTTTCACAAATTATTCACACGCAAATTGTGATTATTATGATGAATGTAAGATATTTAAATGAGATAAAAAATTAAATATTTTTACACATTATATTTCTATAATTTTGCTAACATTATTTTAAAATCACCTGTTAGATACAAAGGAAGAAATCACTTCTCCTGGAGGTGAAGGTCACATAACACTACAAAAATGGAGTCGTGTATGGCAGTGGAGAGAGAGTTGGACAAGGTTTTGTCTAAGTTTTCGTCCTTACAGGACCATTCTAGTCGTAATTTAGAAGAATTAATTACATCTATACAGAATATACAGAGAGAACTCAATGAAGGTAATTATTTTAAAGTGAAAATATTCGATAAATTTCACCAGTTTCTTTGGATCAACAAAGAAAATTATATTTGTTTACATCACATATCTGTACTTTAGGTCAAGTGGGTAATTTTCAAATTATAAAATTTATGCATTTTTCTAATTCAAAAGTAGGCTAAATACTGTAAAAGCAATATTTAAAGATATGCGAAAAATCCACAATTTGCTCATAAATATTGAATATTGACCACTTTGTTAATATTACAAATCTCTTGCTGCCAAACGGGCATATTTGTACTCTACCGACAGCCTGCCATACAGACACATATGTCCTTTAAATGGAATGGTCAATTTGCAGTTAAAAGACTAAGGGATACATATTATCTTTTTGTAAAGTAAAAAAAAAAGCAAAATATTGACAATTGAGTTGTTGTTGTTGTTGTTATCCTAAATCTCCTTCTTCGCGAGAAAATGGACTCTATGGAATTTGGAATAGCACTATGGAGTTGAAAGTTCCACTATGGAGAAATTAACACTTTGTACTTTTGTAGGTAGGCGCTACTGCGATCGAATAATTACGTTTATATAATATTTAAAATTTTGCTGCTTCGAATAAATGTCTCAAAGGCGTCAGAATAAAATTAACTAATGATGTCAAATGACTACAAACGCGCCTGACGTCATATTCTATTGTTGATGTCATACCATTTCACATTGTGAACTTCAATTTAGCACTGCCAACGTTGCGCTGAAAATTAATTTGGCAGCAAGAGGGTTAAATGGGGTGGGATGGGGGTTCTAAACTTAACTTGTTTTCCAATGATATATCCTTGTGTCACCAAAGTTTGTTATACTAACATTTTGTCAATGGTCAATCCTTGGTCAGCAATCAACTTAGAGAAAATTTCTTTAAAGTTGTAGTGGGACTGAGCTAATGGTGATATTGTTGGGTTGTATTCATAAAATCTTACACCGGTAACAGTGTAAGACAGAGATATCTCAAACAAGGGTGAATATTTCCTGTCCAGAACTCGCTAAAGCTCATTCCAGATCTTTGTGGTAACACACTCGCTTTTCACCCAGGCGGACCAGGTTCGGTCCTCAGCCGAGGGGCACTTAGTGAGGAAGTGTTTTTTTCAGGTGTTTCCTCCCTCCTGTTACAAAATAACAGCTTTCTTGACTTTTTAGCTCACCTGAGCCAAAAGGCTCAGATGAGCTATTGCTATCTATCACCGTCCGTCGTTCGTCGTGCGTCGTGCGTAAACTTTACATTTTAATCTTCTCCTCTAAAACTACTGGGCCATATTTGATGAAACTTGGTGATTGTTATGCCTGGGTAACAGGCTTTCAAAATTGTGTTCGGGGTTTGACCACGCCCAACAATATGGCTGCCGTTACTATAAATAGCCAAAAGACAAAAAAATCTTCTTCTCTGAAACCAAAAGGTGCAGGCAAATTTTGATTGGATATTTGGATTCAGGATACCTAGATGCACTATAATTGTGTTTTTCATGAAAATTGAACGAAAAATAGGTTACGCGTTTTTTGCGTAAAATTATGTAATTTTTTAAATGAGACATTTATTGTTATAACTTCATAATGGCTGAAGATAATTGTATGGAGTTTTCACTGTTGATCTTGTCTTGCGATTTTCTTCCGATTGATGTCAAGGTCAAAGGTCAAGGTCATGTCCCAGTTTTTGACCTTTGATAAAAAATGCTATTTTTGAAACATTTCTGGTGATAATGATGTAGGATGTTTGGTTAATTGTAGGTATTGACATGACGATCATTTTGATATATCGATTAAGTTCATGGGTTCAAAGGTCAAGGTCACAGATGTACAAGTTTACCAAAATAGTTAATTATCTGCAAAACTTGAACTTTTTGTATAGGCACGTATATTAGAATATTGTAGGTAATGGCCCAATGGTCATTTTGATATATGAATAAAGGTCATGGGTTCAAAGGTCAAGGTCACAGATGTGAATGAATACCTGAATGGTTAATTATCTTGAAAACTGTTAACTTTTTGTATATGCATGTATATTAGAATATTGTAGGTATTAGCCTAACAACCATTTTGATATATGAATGAAGGTTATGGGTTCAAAGGTCAAGGTCACAGATGTGAACAAGGTCTGAAATGATTATTTATCTCAAAAACTATAAACCTTTTGTATAGGCATGTATATTAGAATATTTAGGTATTATCCTAATGATCATTTTGATATATGAATTAAGGTCATGGGTTCAAAGGTCAAGGTCACAGATGCGAATGATTACCTAAATGGTTAATTATCTTGAAAACTATTAACTTTTTGTATAGGCATGTATATTAGAATATTGTTGGTACTGGCACAGTGGTCACTTTGATATATGAATGAAGAGCATGGGTTCAAATTTCAAGATCACAGATACAAACAAGTACTGAGATGTTTATTTATCTCAAAAACTATAAACTTTTTGTATAGGGATGTATATTAGAATATTGGCCGAATTATCATTTTGATATTTGAATGAAGCTCATGGGTTTAAAGATCGGTGATCAGGTGAGCGTTAAGGCCCATGGGCCTCTTGTTTCTTAGTGCTTGCAAACAAGGAATTAATATTCGGTATATTACCAGTAGTCTGCCATCTTCCATTACAGATGAAATGTGAGTTTTGTTCCAGCTCACCCAAACTTGTTTTCAAATCCTTGCATATTGGTATATTGAACTAAAATTTTGTATGTGAATCATACATCATATACAATTATGAAGTTGCAACCTGACTTGTGCACCATGGTGCCTATTGATTTATTTTTTATAAATGCATATTTTATTTACCAAAATAAAATCATTACAAATACTCTTTTCATGAATATGCAATGTATATCTTGTTACAGGTCCAGAAGATAATGAGTTGACAGCTACACAGTCCATGATACTGACACAGACATTATTAAGAATAAAGGAAGTTGTGTCACGGATGGGACAGGACCACAAAGATCTACACAGTACTGTATCAAAAGTTGGTAAAGCAATAGACAGGGTAAGATATAGATTTATTTAAGGCCGCTGTTATTATCACATATTTTTTTATACCCGTATTATACTTCATACATCAATTGAATAGGATTAAATAGACAAATTTAGAATTACATCTAAATTTTATTGATTTTGAAATGATAAAATATTTAATTTAAGTGAGATTTGTAAAAACAGCCTTCCAAAAAATTGCTGTCTTAAATGATGGATGATCCGACTGTATGATGAAAACAAAACGATGTATCTAAAACATATTTCCATCTTTGATCAAAATGATGTATTATTTGACCCGATATGACAAATTTCTTTTATTCATCCTTAATTATTGCTAAATTGATGTATTTAAGCCATTTATAACTGATAAAGCCCATATAAATATAAACGTCTATGTTTCCATTCCTGGTAGCCAAAATCGCCATTGGCAACAAATTTCTGAGGAATTCTTTCAAAAAGTAACCTATTTTAGCAAATCTGCGGAAAAATACTTTAAAAAGGACTATATTTTCACAAATTTTGGAAATTTGGCTACTAATTATTTTCAATTTATGGAAACCTAGAACATAATAATAAAATAAGTGGTTATAACACATTTGTTATTGCCACGTAAAGGGCAGGAAAGGGTGGAGAAAACCACCAATCTTTGGCAAACAACTTGACAAACTTTCTCACATTTTAATCAGTCCAAAGTGGGAAGTCAAAATAGTCAAAGAGAGTTACCGTAATACAAGCTTACAGATCTATGTAAATTAGGGATGGCACGATATATCGGTATATCGATATACCGAATGATGGGCTACTCCCGACGGTAATCCATATTGATTTTTCAAATATCGATAAGTAACTAGAAAATCCAAATCTTCATTAAAAGATCGATTATATAAAACAATGCCTTACTTGTTTTTATTATTCGCGAATGATCTTGATCATTCTCGAATTTAGCTGTTACATGCAGATTTCTCAACCCGAATATTCTTCCGTTACAGATAATCAACTCTCTCTCGTATGTAGGTTCAAAGTTGAAATAAAGGTAGATAACTCAAATTTTGAATGCGGGTTATGGACGTTTCGCCCCAATATTAATATTTTCCGCCCCAACTATATTCTCCGCTTTATCATACCTGCCAACCCTCCCGATCAGGGATTGAGATTAACGGGCGCCCAGTTTTTCGCTCTGGGCGATAAATGTATCATAGACAGGTCGCCCAGGGCTGCCAGGTGGCGATTAGAATTTTCAGTTCGGTGTATTTGACATTCCGATCCGTTTACCGATTTCCTGTTTATATTTCTGACTCAAGCTCCGAAACAGCGCCCACCTCCTAGCTCCGTATGTCGCGAGGTAGACGCTGCAGACAGCCCTCGACCAAATTTCAAGAAACTTGAAATTTCGGGAAATGTCTCGTTACCAATTTTTGCAAAAAGTTTACTATTTCTGTATCTTACGCAATTGATAATTTTTTCGGCGCCTTTTAACCTTGGAATTTTAATAAACACCAAAAATTGTATTTAGTAATTTGAATTGTATGAAATTGGATATGTTTTGAAGGGATTATTTTTTCTTCCGCAAATGCAGTGAAATAGTGAAATGCGAAACTAAACTGCAAAAGAAACTGCTATATAATGGATGCCATCAAGCAGTGCGCTGAACAAATTCGCCTTAAAATCGGAACAACTACAGACAATAAATGAAAATGGAGAAATCTAATCTTCCTGTTGGATAATGAACGAGTGTGGCCTTTCAATAATGCATGTTTTACACGGTATTTATAGTTTGTACAACTGTCACGGTATTTGTTGCACTCCTTACGTCGACGAACGTTTGTAATATTGATATGGGGGCCGTGGGGTTCGGTCTATCCTCTATGAGCCTTTTATATCTTGCAACCCAGTCCCATTGGACTATCAATGTGCTCCCTCCATAAAATTGCCCTCGGTTCATGAAACTGAAGGGGATTTAACAGTTTTAATGGACTGTTCTTATTTGTAAAATAAATGTATTTTTCCTACAAAACTTGATGTTTTGTCTAATGGAGGACGGATTCATTACAGAATTAAAATTAAAAAATTCCATAGTATATATCGGGTATTTTTTAAAAATTTTATAATGAATCTGGTCCCTATGGATCATCTGGTGTATTCATACTGGCCACTCAACATCTGCATAGACTTACAATGGCTATTCAAAGCTATGCTGTATTCATACTGGCCCGTCAACATCTGTGTAGACTTACAATGGCCTTCCAAAGCTATGCTGTATTCATACTGGCCCGTCAACATCTGTGTAGGCTTACAATGGCCTTTGAAAGCTATGCTGTATTCATACTGGCCCGTCAACATCTGCATAGACTTACAATGACTTTTCAAAGCTATGCTTTATTCATACTGGCCCATCAATATCTATGTAGACTTACAATGACCTTTCAAATCTATGCTGCATTCATACTGGCCACTCAACATCTACATAGACTTACAATGGCTATTCAAAGCTATGCTGTATTCATACTGGCCTGTCAACATCTGTGTAGACTTACAATGGCCTTCCAAAGCTATGCTGTATTCATACTGGCCCATCAACATCTGTGTAGGCTTACAATGGCCTTTGAAAGCTATGCTGTATTCATACTGGCCCGTCAACATCTGCATAGACTTACAATGGCTATTCAAAGCTATGCTGTATTCATAATGGCCACTCAACATCTGCATAGACTAACAATGGCCTTTCAAAGCTATGCTGTATTCATACTGGCCCCTCAACATCTGTGAAGACTTACAATGGCCTTTAAAAGCTATGCTGTATTCATACTGGCCCGTCAACATCTGTGAAGACTTACAATGGCCTTTAAAAGCTATGCTGTATTCATACTGGCCCGTCAACATCTGTGTAAACTTACAATGGCCATTCAATGCTAAATTGTTCACATACTTGTAGACTTAACTGGTTTGTCAAAGCCAAGGTATACTTGATCTGTAATGACCATCAGGTTTTACATACATGTATGCTTGCCAGTCATTTTTATGTAGACTTATACTGGACAGTTAATATCTACAACATGTATTACAGACTTTTTTGGTATGTCAGTATGTACATTACATAAAATGCACCCTTATTGGTACATACATGTACTTGTGCATAAAGATGTAAACATGTGTCAACTTTTCATGGTATTTATATACTGTGTACATGTTTTACTACATGATGATGTCTGAACACTTGTGGTATTTGAACATTATATAAAATTAATAAAACTTAGCTGTGAAAGTAAAACATATATACCTGGTAATAATATTTTGCATGAAATTACCACTAGAGATAGTACAGTAGTTCCTTAGGCAGAGCATTTTCTCTGTAAATTGGTTATGGGTTTGAACACAGAGTGCAAGACCAGTTACTTTTGCCTGATACATGCACTGTGCATAAATCCAGATATGAAAATCCTGAAAAAATGGTCTTGAGACTGCTGTTATAAAATCCCACACTTAGTTAAGATATACAGAATCCCCACTCAAATTAAAATTATTTGAAAAGCATGTCCATTTTAATTCAAATGGAAATAACTGGGTTCAATGGTTTGGCTATGTGAAATTTAAAATTGTTGATCATATGGGATGCAGTAACTTTCACCATAGAATTATTGATGAAATGTCATTTCATTCCCAGTCTTTTTTTTTGTGTGTTTAGCATAATTCATGTGTTGAATATGTTTGTAAAGACAAACTGTCAGTGGATATGGGAACTGATAACTTCACAAATGTTTGTATGTATAACTATTGCAGTTGTAAGGTTTATTTATTTGAATGGTGTTTTACACCCCGGTCAAGAATTTTTCAGTTATATTGAGACATCAGGTTCAGAAATTATGGAGGAAGATAGAGTGCTGAAGAAGATAACCAGCCCTGGGCAAGTGAACTGATAAACTCTCACACTAGACTGTTCTGCACACTATGGATATGTCCTGGGTTGAAACTTAGGTGGTGACACACCACCAAGGCCCCATGGGGGCTGTAATGTATGAAGTAAGAACGTAGGTCACTGTGACCAATCTTTCATGTCTTTCTGATTTTCCTTAAGCTTTAGTCATTTTGCTCAGAGTAAGACGGTTTAAATTTGGTTTGTATGTATAATTGTTGGAATTGTAACACATGAAGTATGGTAATAGGTAACAGTGACTTACTTTTTCATGGTTGAAAGAGTTTTCCTTAAATGCCCTCAAACATTGTATCTATATATAACTTTTAGAGCTTAAAGGTATGGAGTATTAAAGTAGGTCACTGTGATCTAAATTTTATCTTTTAATGAATGTTCCTTATAACTTCTTGACTTTTTTACAAATAGAGTTAACACTTGAAATGTGTGTAAAGCTTTTGAAACTGTACAACAGGTGTGACCCATCAAAAGGTAATTTTAGCTCACCTGAGCCATAGGCTCAGATGAGCTATTACCATGTATCTTGGTTCGTCATGCATCGTGTGTAAATTTTTCACATTTCAATCAACTCCTCCAAAACTGGTGAGCCAAATTGGATGATATTTGGCAGTAATGATGTCTAAGTGAGTGACTTTCATATTTGCACAAATAAAGAAATTATGTCCCCTGGGTGCCCCATAAAGGGTAAAATTGTGAAAATCTTTAAAAATCAACTCCTCTGAACTTATAAGAGGTATAGCTTAGATATTTCATGTAAAACATACTTAGGGCACCTGGTTTCAGATTTGCACAAATTGTAGCTGTAGGGGCCAAAATGGGAAAAAGGGGAAATTTGCTAATATTAATGCATTTGTCAATATATCTTGAAAACTATAAACTTTTTGTATAGGCATGTATATTAGAATATTGTAGGCATTTGCACAACAGTTATTTTGATATATGAATGAAGGTCATAGGTTCAAAGGTCAAGGTTATAGATGCAAAACAAAGACAGAAAGGTTAATTATCTCAAAACTATAAACTTTTTGTATAGGCATGTATATTGGAACATTGTAGGTGTTGGCCCAACGGTCGTTTTGAAAAATGAATATAGGTCATAAGTTCAAAGGTCAAGGTCATAGATGCAAATGCATACCGAAATGGTTAATTATCTCGAACTATAAACTTTTTGTATAGGCATGTATATTGGAATGTTTTAGGTATTGGCCTAACAATCATTTTGATATATATATAGATAAAGGTCATGGGTTTAAAGGTCAAGGTCATGGGTGCAAACAAATACTTAAATGCTTAATTATCTCAAAAACTATAAACTTTTTATATAGGTACATTGGAATTCTCTTCAGTCAATGTCATTTACCTCTGCATGAGATATGTACTCAGCCTCAGGTGAGCATTAAAGATGGGCCTCTTTTTAATGAAATTATGGGCTGTTGACTTAGAAAATTTCTTTGAAATAGCAGTTTTCTGGACTTTTTTCTAAATGCTTGCAGATACAGTGCTCAATCTAGAAGGGACCCTTGTGCCATTAGCCCTAAAATAATAACTTTGTTCTACAAAAATGCTCTTGTTGGGCCAACTCTGGTCCATCTTTTTTGTTTTAGGTGAGATTTCAATTAATCCCCTTTAACCTCTTTCTTTGTTTCCAATTTCCTTGACTTGTACTGATCATTACACCAAGTATGTTATAATGTCGACTCATTTTTAGTGATCAGTCTTTGTCCGTCGTGCGACGTGTGTCAACTTTTCATTGTTAACACTCTAGAGGCCACAGTTTTTGTTATATCTTCACCAAACTTGTCCAGAACAATGTTCAGGTCAAAAGCTAAGTCAAGTTCGTATATGGATTGTGTTGGATCAATAAGTAGGTCACTAGGTCAAATCAAAGAAAAACCTTGTTAACACTCTAGAGTCCATATTTTTTGTCCAATCTTCATATAATTTCTCCAGAACGATGTTCATGATTAAAGCAAGGTCAAGTTTGTATATGGGTTATGTTGGGTCAATAAGTAGGTCACCAGGTCAAATCATAGAAAAACCTTATTAACACTCTAGAGTCCATATTTTTTGTCCAATCTTCATATAATTTGTCCAGAACGATGTTCATGACCAAAGCAAGGTCAAGTTCGTATATGGGTCATGTTGGAGCAATAAGTAGGTCACTAGGCCAAATCATAGAAAAACCTTGTTAACACTCTAGAGTCCATATTTTCTGTCCAATCTTGGTATAATTTGTCAAGAACAATGTTCAGGACAAAAGCTAGGTCAAGTTTATATTAACTTATAATGAACTCTGTTAATCCTCTATTCATGACATTATTTGAGAAATGTGTAGAATTCAATTTATTCTCAAGCGAGCACCAGGGCCTCATGGCCCTCTTGTTTAAAAAAAAGTATGACCCCTGTTTTTAAAGACCTTGGCCAGGATGACCCCAACAATAACATTACTGGATTGAACACTGCAGATATTAAACTTATATTTGGTATGTGAGTTTACCATCATCAGTAACAGATAAAGTTTGAGTTTCATTCCAGTTCAATTAAATTTCTTTAAAATAGCAGTTTTCTGGACTTCTAATCACTGCAGATATTGAATTTATATTTGGTATGCAAGTCTACCATCATGAGTTACATATAAAATTTGAGGTTCATTCTGGTTCGGTGATTTTGATGAAATTATGGGCTATGGACTTTTATTTATTTTGTATGTGAATCTTACATCTTATAAAATATGGAATTGCAATTTGACCCCGGTGCCAATGCAGCAATATTGGATCTGTAAGTGTTGTTCAAAACCTTTGTACAGCATGGATAAAAAGCTTGATGAAAGAAAATATATATATACAGTCTAACCTGTCTATAAGGGCCACTCAGGGGAAGTTGCAAAAGTGGCCCTTATGGACAGGTGGCCTTTATATAGAGGTTTGTAAATCCAGTTATGACATCAATATAAATAATAGTTGGAAAAATAGTGAGCAGTTATAATTTATCTATTTAATTTGTTAAAATTTCTGTTACAAAAAAGGCATTAGCTAATATTAACAGAATAATTTCTTTGAAAACAATTAAAGAAAAATCTTCTGACCACACTATTTATCAATCTTTGAAAAAATTCCTTAAAAATCACAAGTATATACACATATCTTAAATAAAGACATGTTATCTTTAATAGGTAGGAGCCAGTAATGAAAACAATAGGAAATAGTACATGTATATGTATCATAATTAATAATGAGTAATAATCTATCCTTATTGCTTTATGGCTTCATTTGTTGACATGAGGATAAATGACTTAAGAATTTTTTTAAGTTATTAAAAAAGTTTCAAAAATATACTTTTTAAAAATTCTTTTGTTATCAACATACAGATTTGGTTACATGTACTTAGTTTAATGATCAATGGTTTAAAGTTAAATAATCAATGTTTAAAATCTGATTATAGCTTCAAGATTTTCAAAAAACTACATGGCTTAACATTTTTGCACAAATTTTTAGAAACTATAACAAAACTTGTCCCCAAAATACGAATAAAAAGTGGCCTTTATAGACAGGTTCATGGGCCATTTTGTACAAAAATAGGGTGGCCTCTGGCTCAGTTGAACAGTGGCCCTTATATAGAGGTTAAATAAAGAGTAAAATGGCTCGGGAGGAATTGAAAGTGCCCTTTATAGACAGGTGGCCCTTATATAGAGGTGGCCTTTAACACAGGTTGGACTGTATATATAAACCATCACTTGTGTTTACTACAAGCCCAACTGTTCTGTGATGTCATTTATTAATGTAACATTATGTTTACGCTAAGTTAACCTGTTAGTTGATGACTCGCCTTTAATCAACAAATAGTACAGCAAGAAGTTTTGAATTTAAAAATGCCCTTGTTTCAGTCACCACAATCTATGATCACTTCAGTGGCTCAGTGGCAGTGTGTCTCGAGAAAGGGAGGTTGTGGATTTGAACCCTGGTCATGTCATACATAGGACTTTCAAAATTGTATCTGCTTTCTTAATGGTGCTCGGTATTGAGAGTACAGAGTATTGACTGGTCAACCAGTTGTCAGGATAATGTGACTGGGGGAGTGGAATGCTTGTCTGTGGTGTACTGACTGTGATCTAGCACCTTAAAGTTCCACTGAGTATGTGCTAGCACAAGGCAGATCATAAAATACACTTGCAGTCTTGCACATCTCTACATACATGAACTTGTTCTTAGATTAATCCTTAGACAAAAATAAACTTGCTTTGGTTGCAAATGCCAGAAAAAATGCTCATGCAACTTAATACAACATCAGCAACCTGCGAGTTAAATTTATATGCAAATGTTTTAAAATGCCATATAGCATATCAGCACCAGTGTTGTTACAGTGGAGTAATAGAGTGAATTACATCCGAGTCAAGATGATTTCACTTATATTGAGACAACAAGTTTTGGAATGGTAGGGAAAACTGCAGTTCCTCTTGGGAAAACCATCAATACAGGAAAATGGGATTACCAAGAGAGCAGGTGTAATCTGTATGCTAGTGTATAAGATAACGTGACTGCCTAGACCAAAATGACTTGAAAGTGAGTAGTGACTGTTCTTTCGCCAAGCACTCGGCATTACGAAATGACAGTCACGCTTTTTTTCGGATGGGAACTTAAAAGAAACGAGGGCCTGTGTCACGGTGGACTTGGCTCGCTATTTAAAGAATCCTGCTGTATAATGCCATCAATGCAACGCCCAGGCAAAATTTCTGCACTTTCGCCTATAGCTGGCGACGTATCGATATAAGTGACATATTCTTGACTGGAACATTTAACACCATTACTCAACTCACTCTTACGGTGATCCTAAGCGGATTATAACTTGAATGTCAAAATTTCTTTTTTTTTTTTGGCGAGTACGGTATTTATTGTCCGAGGGAAAAGGTTAAATAAACTGTTAGATCAGTTATCGGAATGTCTAAATTATTCGAAAATATAAAATTGGTTAACAGTATATGAAGTTTCGTCTCTATTTCTTATTTTTTGGTTATTTCTGATAAAATTTAGATGCACCATAACTGGCACAAGACAAAATTATGTAGCGATTCTCTCCATTAAGTTATCTGTTGTTTCTATGTGCAACAATACATTAATATCATATGGATTATATAATAGACGGGTTGGGATAATGGCAAACTGCTAGAAAAGTTAAGAAACTGTTTACTTCTCTGCAATTTGGCTCCGGATAAATTTGAAGACGACCTTACAGGGCGCCGCCATTTTGTATCGAATGTACACAGGGTATCGCGTATTGATCTGTGAAAATAGTACCGCAATCTAAACTTCAGAAATGTTCCGAAGGGCTGTCTGCAGCGGTCATAAAAGAGATACGAATGTTGGCCGCTGTTCGGAGCTTGTTTCTGACTGGCGACAATAATAGTAAAATTGAAAAATGGGTATCATATAGTTAACAAGTGTAAATGGACCGGTGTTCCGACCGGAATTCAAATACGGTGCCATTTCGTTTCCTTTTCTGATATTTATGTATAAAATGATACTTCCGGCTTTCTGCCATGTGGAAATTTTTAGGAGCATCGACTCCAAAGGCTAAACAAGGACCTGCGGAAAAACGAAAGTACTATCAAGAGTATGATAAGTCCAAACGCATCGGAGCATATAAAAAGCCATGGGAAGATGGCAGGCCTTGGTTGTATGATACGCAGGACGGAATGAAGTGTGCCGATTGTGTAGAGTTCGACAGGAAAAAAATCTGTATTTACCGAGGGTTGCACTAGTTATAAACTTGACAGTGTAAATAAACATGACATTTCTGAATCTCACAAACAGGCCCAAGCCTTTAGTAATGCAAAACAAGTTCCTGCTAATAAATCAAAATCTGCCAAAATTATACAGTCATTGACATTGGCAGTACCTATAGATCAACATTTTCTGCAAAACCATTCGTGAATGTAATTGCAGATGTTGAATATCGAAAAGTAAAGCAAGGGATAGAATAATCCAAATGCATATGCCTGATATATTCAGATCAACCATCACTCTTGACAGTTCATTGTATGGCTCATCGAAAAGTTAAGCTCAATCCCTGCTGATGTGAGGAGTCTCCCCATATTAAGACAAAAATTTTGGAATTTTGTGCTATCATACTGCTTTTCCCGTTTTTCAAAGCATTCCGTGAAGTCATCCTTAAAAAATTATAAATTGATTAGAGTGAAATCTGGGATAGCGATCACTTTGTAGAGTGGTCATCTGTCAACTACATTTTTATCATGTACAGAACCTTTGTAGAGGGGTCACCTGTCAAACCCAGTCAGCGGGGATCCTAACGGCCACCCGATTGAAAAAATTGTTGTTTACAAGATTTACTAAAATTATGCTGGTCTCGGGAATAAAAAGTCTTCCAAAAATTATCGAATTCTTAAAACACAACTCTGGTGATATAAATAATAATAAAATAATAGTTAATTTTTTCAAGTTATTAATTTATTTAAAAAATATCCTCAATTATGACATGAAAGATATCAGAAGCTTATTAGCTCACCTGAGCCAAAGGCTCAGATGAACAATTGTCATCTATCTTCATCCGTCTTGTATAAACTTTTTAGCTCACCTGAGCCAAAGGCTCAGATGTGCAATTGCCATCTATCTTCGTCCGATGTGCATCATGTATAAACTTTTCACATTTTTTATCAATTCCTCCAAAACTACAGAGCCAAATTGGATGATATTTGACAGTAATGGTCAAGTAAGGGGTTTTCAGATTTGCACAAATGCAAGGATTATGTCCCCTTGGGGCCCCATAAAGGGGAAATTTGTGAAAATCTTTAAAAATCATCTGCTCTGAACCTACAAGAGATATAACTTAGATATTTCATGTAAAACACTATGGGCACCTAGTTTTAGATTTGCACATATTGTAGCTTTAGGGGCCAAAATGAGATAATGGCAAGGTACTTGAGGGGGAAATTGCAAAATTAATGTATTTGTCAATATATTTGAAAACTATAAGCTTTTTGTATGGGCATCATCATCATGTGTATTGGAATACTGTAGGCATTTGCACAACGGTCATTTTGATATATGAATAGAGGTCATAAGTTCAAAGGTCAAGGTCATAGATGTAAACGAATACTGAAATGGTTAATTATCTCAAAACTTTGAACTCTTTGTGTAGGCATGTATATTAGAATATTGTAGGCATTTGCCTTACGGTCATTTCCATATATGAACGAAGGTCATAGGTTTAAAGGTCAAGGTCATAGATGCAAACAAATACTGGAATGGTGAATTATCTCAAAAATGATAAACTTTCTCTATAGGCATGTATATCAGAATGTTATATGCATTTACACAATGTTCATTTTGATATATGAATGTAGGTCATAGGTCTAATGGTCAAGGTTATAGATGCAAATGAATACTGAAATGATTAATTGTCTTAAAAACTATAAACTTTTTGTATAGGCATATATGTTAAAATATTGTAGGTATTGGCCTAACGATCATTTTGATATATGAATGAAGGACATGAGTTTAAAAGTCAAGGTCACTGATGCAAACAAATACTGACATGGTTAATTATCTCAAAAACTATAAACTTTTTGTATAGGCTTCTAAATTGTAGGTATTGACCTAATATTCATCATGTTCATTGCGATATTTAGATTAAGGTCATGGGTTCAAATTTTTCTTTACCTTTTTAGTTGTTTATAAACAATATATTGTAGCTAGATTTCAGATATATTATATGTAGCACTCTTATGACTAGTTATGTTATAATACATTTGCAAAAAATCCTTACATATAATTGGCCCTTACTGCTGAAAATTTATTTGGACATTCTCTTTAATTAATGTCAATGACCATTGAACCTCTGCATGAGATATGTACTCAGCTGCATGTGAGCATTAAGGCTCATGGACCTCTTGTTTAATTAGGGTCTCCATGACGATGGAAGTAACTTTGACCATCCTTGATGGTTCCATACATGCATTTATTCGGATTGAACTATTTCCTACATGAATCCTTAATATTGGTCCAATGTGTGAATATTAAAACAGCCCCATGCTCATAGTCTGCACATTGCACACTACATGAACCCGCTATGTTGTGTTGGGAGCAATGCAAGGTGAACATAACAACCTCCTTTCAGTTACCTGACAACTTCATATACCTGACACTACATTGATGGAGACACTGAACTCCCTGTCTTTCTAATCTTTCGCGAATTTTAGTACTTTCAGTACTTTGATTTATATTTATTTCAACGAGCTGCAATTCTCATAACATGTGCATTTGTACATATAGGTAAGTACGTCATCAATTCTTGGGCACCTCTGAAATGATGCGAAATCCTTTAGATGCTTGAGTGCACCTTATTACAGAGGGAAGTACTCCAAGCATATGCATGATTAAGATACGCTTGTCTTTTCCGTTGTTAAGCACATGGTCATTCGAAAATGCTTCATATGACATGATTTTAGGGAGTTAGATACGATGTATCAAGACTTTTCTCCACAGATTATTTTTCCGATATGTATCGATAGTTATCGGCATGAAAAGAACAATAATCGATATTGAATTTCAGCAGCAATAGCCAGCCCTAATGTAAATGATTCTGAGATATAATTTTGTGATGTTTTTATTGTTAGTTCTGCGTGACTTTAATGATAGTGTGATATTTTTGTAGAATTTTGTGACAGATTTCACAGCTATATCATCTGATGGTATATTTGATGGAAAGGATAGAAAGTTGTTAGTGAATGAGGTCGTCAGCGAACATTTTATGAGGCAGGGTATGCTAGACATAGCTGATGCTTTAATAGATGTAAGTATTAAAAGTTAAAACATACAGACACACTCTCTCTCTCTCTTACACACACACACACATAAACACACACATACACTCTCACTCTCTCTCTCTTGCAAATAAAGTTTATCAATTTGCTAAGTAATTTAATAATAATGTTTTAGGAAGCCGCTTTAGAAATAGCAGAAGACAAGAAAGAACCATTCTTAGAACTACACAGAATTCTGAATGCTTTAAAACAAAAATGTCTAGATCCAGCCATAAAGTAAGTTTAATAGTCCAGTGTAAGAAAAATTATATACAGTCAACTATAAAGGCAACGTAAGGAAACCAGTAAAAGTGACCTTAATGGGTAGATGGTCCTTTATATACTCAGGTTCAAGTAACATAGAGAAAAAGCAATTGGGATAAAATTTTACTGGCCTTTAAAAGCAGTAGATCCTTATATAGAGGTGGCCTTTAAAGCAGGTTTTACTGTACAGTAGACCTTGGTTTAGTTTAGACAGGTACTTGGTACAAATTTTTCTAGTTTGTTGTTAATATGGGTGTGTATAGTTTTGTGCTTTTAATTTTTGCAATCTTGAAGAAATGTCTGGAGAAATTCTCTAAAACTATGGTAAATTAAAATTTAGATAAATGATGGATGATACTGAAAAGATCCTAATTCCATGAATTTGCTTGTTAAAATTTCAGCACAGTCATTTATTTAATCTACTTTTTTTAATGCAGGTGGGCTGAAGCAAATAGAGAAAAACTCAAAGAAATAAACAGCTCATTAGAGTTTAAATTACATAGACTGAAGTTTGTAGATTTCCTGCAGAGAGGCCCATCATCACAGAGAGAGGCATTGTATTACTCCAGAAACTTTGCTTCCTTTGCAAGTCATCATCCTAGAGGTAACTCTGATTTGTTGTGGAATGTATGAATGTAAAGTTGTGGAAGGACTTGTTCAAGGGTTCTGGATTCAAACCCTATGGTTGCTCAGAAACTAAATGACATGGTTTTTCAGGGCTTTTCCTACCCCATATGTACTGCCAAAATTGAGAGGCAATCCCAATGCAAAATGAAGCATTTTCCCAAATAGAGAAAAGAAAATCCGAATCCTGTTAAGTTTTTTCTGGAATTAAATTGTGTCCAATTTTCTTATCGGAGCTTAATGTCACTTACTGATTATTGGTTTGGTATCAATTATTTTCTTAATGGAGTCAGTTTGAAAATTACTTATTCTTTTAGGAAAAGCCCTGGGTTTATTTCTGTCTTCTACACTCATAGGGGCCTTAGTGGCTGAGTGGTCAAAGGCACATGCTTATACATGACAACACATCTCACTGCATAGGTTGGAATCCCACTTGCGTCATCCTAATGTGAGAAAGTTTGTCAGTTCTCTTGCTATGGTTAATAGTTTTATCTGAACATTCTGCATTTTACATCCTTCATTCAAGAACTGTCTTTCTTGATATTTTAAGTGAAAGAATCTCGACTGGGGCCATAAAACTCTGTTACTCCACTCCACAGTTATGTCAATGTAGCAATTTCTGTCATAATGCAGGAAAAATGAAATATTTCAAACAAAACTTCATACTTTTTACCACTGCAGTAGCTCAGTTGGTAGAGTGCTCACTCTGTAAGTGGGAGGTTTAGGTTTGATTCCCTACTTGGTCTGACCCAAGATTTGAAAGTGGGTAGTGATTGTTCTTTTGCCAAGCATTCATCATTACCGAACTAACAAAAGTCACAGTTCTTTTGAATGGGAACTTAAAATAAATGAGGTACTGTAGGCATGGCAGGATAAAGAAACCTGTTGTAAAATTTCTGCACTTTCGCCTTTAGCTTGCGACATCTCACTTTAAGCGAAATATTCTCATGATTCTTGATTGGGACATTAAACACCATTACTCAACTCTTACTTTTTGCAAGTGAACTGGAGATGATCAGAAAGAAGATGGACAAAAGTTTAAAGAGTCAGATTCTAAGTCAACTTTCCTATATGCACATTTACAAAGAGTCAGAGCTGGAGCAGAGTAGAGTCCCAGTCAAAATTCATTCACCATATCGAGGCACCTTTTTTATGGTGGAGGAAACAGGAGGGCCTGGAGCTAACAATTTACCCTAGATAAACTACAAATTGATTTGGCATGGCCTCAGATGGTATCATGTTTATGTCATGTGTACTTAATTATTTAAAGATCTTAACATTATGGTGTAATTTTTTTTTTTTTTTTTTGATGAAACATTGTGCATTTGTATACATTATGGTACATGTATTTTTCAGATATTCAAGTTTTAATGGAATTGTATTTTTCAGATATTCATTTTTTTAATGGAATTGTATTTTTCAGGTATTCAAGTTTGAATGGAATCATATTCTCAGATATTCAAGTTTAAATGGATTTTTTTTTTTCAGATATTCAAGTTTTAATGGGCAGTTTGTTATTTCTGAGACAAGGTATAGAAAACTCACCTTACGCTCACCTGTTATCACCTATATACTGGGAAGAAATCTTTGACATCTTTACACGAGATGCCTGTACATTAATGGGAATGTCAGTAGAAAGTCCACTTAGTGTCAGGTTTGTATGTTTATTCCAATGTTGAAGGACAATTTTTAACCTGCTGGACTTCTTAAGTACATTATTTAACCAGCTGGTCTTCTTAGAGACAATATTTCACCTGCTGGACTTCTTCAGAAGCCTTTTGGATTATAGTCAGTGATTTTCAGTTTCCGTATTATGCAGGTACAGTATAGACCTGTCAAAAGTTAAGCACTAAGCTAACAAATTGGTGCGGAATCAGCAACTCATCTCGGCTCCTAGTAAGTTATATCTCCATAGGATTTCGGCAGCTGCTATATACATGTTTATTTCAGTAATCACTAGCTACTAGTAAGCTACATCTCTGTAGGATTTCGGCAGCTGCTATATACACGTTTATTTCAGTAATCACTAGCTACTAGTAAGCTATATCTCTGTAGGATTTCGGCAGCTGCTATATACACGTTTATGTCAGTAATCACTAGCTACTAGTAAGCTATATCTCCATAGGATTTCAGCAGCTGCTATATACACGTTTATTTCAGTAATCACTAGCTACTAGTAAGCTACATCTCCGTAGGATTTCGGCAGCTGCTATATACATGTTTATTTCAGTAATCACTAGCTACTAGTAAGCTATATCTCCATAGGATTTCGGCAGCTGCTATATACATGTTTATTTCAGTAATCACTAGCTACTAGTATGCTACATCTCCGTAGGATTTCGGCAGCTGCTATATACACGTTTATTTCAGTAATCACTAGCTACTAGTAAGCTACATCTCCGTAGGATTTCGGCAGCTGCTATATACACGTTTATTTCAGTAATCACTAGCTACTAGTAAGCTATATCTCCATAGGATTTCGGCAGCTGCTTTATACATGTTTATTTTCAGTAATCACTAGCTACTAGTAAGCTACATCTCCATAGGATTTCGGCAGCTGCTATATACACGTTTATTTCAGTAATCACTAGCTCCTAGTAAGCTTTATCTCCGTAGGATTTCGGCAGCTGCTATATACACGTTTATTTCATAATCACTAGCTACTAGTAAGCAATATCTCCATAGGATTTCGGCAGCTGCTATATACACGTTTATTTCAGTAATCACTAGCTACTAGTAAGCTACATCTCTAGGATTTCGGCAGCTGCTATATACATGTTTATTTCAGTAATCACTAGCTACTAGTAAGCTACATCTCTGTAGGATTTCGGCAGCTGCTATATACACGTTTATTTCAGTAATCACTAGCTACTAGTAAGCTACATCTCTGTAGGATTTCGGCAGCTGCTATATACACGTTTATTTCAGTAATCACTAGCTACTAGTAAGCTATATCTCCGTAGGATTTCAGCAGCTGCTATATACACGTTTATTTCAGTAATCACTAGCTACTAGTAAGCTACATCTCTGTAGGATTTCGGCAGCTGCTATATACATGTTTATTTCAGTAATCACTAGCTACTAGTAAGCTATATCTCCGTAGGATTTCAGCAGCTGCTATATACACGTTTATTTCAGTAATCACTAGCTACTAGTAAGCTACATCTCTGTAGGATTTCGGCAGCTGCTATATACACGTTTATTTCAGTAATCACTAGCTACTAGTAAGCTACATCTCCGTAGGATTTCAGCAGCTGCTATATACACGTTTATTTCAGTAATCACTAGCTACTAGTAAGCTATATCTCCATAGGATTTCGGCAGCTGCTTTATACATGTTTATTTCAGTAATCACTAGCTACTAGTAAGCTACATCTCCATAGGATTTCGGCAGCTGCTATATACACGTTTATTTCAGTAATCACTAGCTCCTAGTAAGCTTTATCTCCGTAGGATTTCGGCAGCTGCTATATACACGTTTATTTCATAATCACTAGCTACTAGTAAGCAATATCTCCATAGGATTTCGGCAGCTGCTATATACACGTTTATTTCAGTAATCACTAGCTACTAGTAAGCTACATCTCTGTAGGATTTCGGCAGCTGCTATATACACGTTTATTTCAGTAATCACTAGCTACTAGTAAGCTACATCTCTGTAGGATTTCGGCAGCTGCTATATACACGTTTATTTCAGTAATCACTAGCTACTAGTAAGCTATATCTCCGTAGGATTTCAGCAGCTGCTATATACACGTTTATTTCAGTAATCACTAGCTACTAGTAAGCTACATCTCTGTAGGATTTCGGCAGCTGCTATATACATGTTTATTTCAGTAATCACTAGCTACTAGTAAGCTATATCTCCGTAGGATTTCAGCAGCTGCTATATACACGTTTATTTCAGTAATCACTAGCTACTAGTAAGCTACATCTCTGTAGGATTTCGGCAGCTGCTATATACACGTTTATTTCAGTAATCACTAGCTACTAGTAAGCTACATCTCCGTAGGATTTCAGCAGCTGCTATATACACGTTTATTTCAGAAATCATTAGCTACTAGTAAGCTACATCTCTGTAGGATTTCGGCAGCTGCTATATACACGTTTATTTCAGTAATCATTAGCTACTAGTAAGCTACATCTCTGTAGGATTTCAGCAGCTGCTATATACACGTTTATTTCAGTAATCACTAGCTACTAGTAAGCTATATCTCTGTAGGATTTCAGCAGCTGCTATATACATGTTTATTTTAGTAATCACTAGCTACTAGTAAGCTACATCTCCGTAGGATTTCAGCAGCTGCTATATACATGTTTATTTCAGTAATCACTAGCTACTAGTAAGCTACATCTCCGTAGGATTTCAGCAGCTGCTATATACACGTTTATTTTAGTAATCACTAGCTACTAGTAAGCTATATCTCCGTAGGATTTCAGCAGCTGCTATATACACGTTTATTTTAGTAATCACTAGCTACTAGTAAGCTACATCTCCGTAGGATTTCAGCAGCTGCTATATACACGTTTATTTTAGTAATCACTAGCTACTAGTAAGCTACATCTCCGTAGGATTTCAGCAGCTGCTATATACACGTTTATTTTAGTAATCACTAGCTACTAGTAAGCTATATCTCCGTAGGATTTCAGCAGCTGCTATATACACGTTTATTTTAGTAATCACTAGCTACTAGTAAGCTATATCTCCGTAGGATTTCAGCAGCTGCTATATACACGTTTATTTTAGTAATCACTAGCTACTAGTAAGCTACATCTCCGTAGGATTTCAGCAGCTGCTATATACACGTTTATTTTAGTAATCACTAGCTACTAGTAAGCTACATCTCCGTAGGATTTCAGCAGCTGCTATATACACGTTTATTTTAGTAATCACTAGCTACTAGTAAGCTATATCTCCGTAGGATTTCAGCAGCTGCTATATACACGTTTATTTTAGTAATCACTAGCTACTAGTAAGCTACATCTCCGTAGGATTTCAGCAGCTGCTATATACACGTTTATTTTAGTAATCACTAGCTACTAGTAAGCTATATCTCCGTAGGATTTCAGCAGCTGCTATATACACGTTTATTTTAGTAATCACTAGCTACTAGTAAGCTACATCTTTGTAGGATTTCAGCAGCTGCTATATACATGTTTATTTCAGTAATCACTAGCTACTAGTAAGCTACATCTTTGTAGGATTTCAGCAGCTGCTATATACACGTTTATGTCAGTAATCACTAGCTACTAGTAAGCTATATCTCCATAGGATTTCAGCAGCTGCTATATACACGTTTATTTCAGTAATCACTAGCTACTAGTAAGCTACATCTCCGTAGGATTTCGGCAGCTGCTATATACATGTTTATTTCAGTAATCACTAGCTACTAGTAAGCTATATCTCCATAGGATTTCGGCAGCTGCTATATACATGTTTATTTCAGTAATCACTAGCTACTAGTATGCTACATCTCCGTAGGATTTCGGCAGCTGCTATATACACGTTTATTTCAGTAATCACTAGCTACTAGTAAGCTACATCTCCGTAGGATTTCGGCAGCTGCTATATACACGTTTATTTCAGTAATCACTAGCTACTAGTAAGCTATATCTCCATAGGATTTCGGCAGCTGCTTTATACATGTTTATTTCAGTAATCACTAGCTACTAGTAAGCTACATCTCCATAGGATTTCGGCAGCTGCTATATACACGTTTATTTCAGTAATCACTAGCTCCTAGTAAGCTTTATCTCCGTAGGATTTCGGCAGCTGCTATATACACGTTTATTTCATAATCACTAGCTACTAGTAAGCAATATCTCCATAGGATTTCGGCAGCTGCTATATACACGTTTATTTCAGTAATCACTAGCTACTAGTAAGCTACATCTCTAGGATTTCGGCAGCTGCTATATACATGTTTATTTCAGTAATCACTAGCTACTAGTAAGCTACATCTCTGTAGGATTTCGGCAGCTGCTATATACACGTTTATTTCAGTAATCACTAGCTACTAGTAAGCTACATCTCTGTAGGATTTCGGCAGCTGCTATATACACGTTTATTTCAGTAATCACTAGCTACTAGTAAGCTATATCTCCGTAGGATTTCAGCAGCTGCTATATACACGTTTATTTCAGTAATCACTAGCTACTAGTAAGCTACATCTCTGTAGGATTTCGGCAGCTGCTATATACATGTTTATTTCAGTAATCACTAGCTACTAGTAAGCTATATCTCCGTAGGATTTCAGCAGCTGCTATATACACGTTTATTTCAGTAATCACTAGCTACTAGTAAGCTACATCTCTGTAGGATTTCGGCAGCTGCTATATACACGTTTATTTCAGTAATCACTAGCTACTAGTAAGCTACATCTCCGTAGGATTTCAGCAGCTGCTATATACACGTTTATTTCAGTAATCACTAGCTACTAGTAAGCTATATCTCCATAGGATTTCGGCAGCTGCTTTATACATGTTTATTTCAGTAATCACTAGCTACTAGTAAGCTACATCTCCATAGGATTTCGGCAGCTGCTATATACACGTTTATTTCAGTAATCACTAGCTCCTAGTAAGCTTTATCTCCGTAGGATTTCGGCAGCTGCTATATACACGTTTATTTCATAATCACTAGCTACTAGTAAGCAATATCTCCATAGGATTTCGGCAGCTGCTATATACACGTTTATTTCAGTAATCACTAGCTACTAGTAAGCTACATCTCTGTAGGATTTCGGCAGCTGCTATATACACGTTTATTTCAGTAATCACTAGCTACTAGTAAGCTACATCTCTGTAGGATTTCGGCAGCTGCTATATACACGTTTATTTCAGTAATCACTAGCTACTAGTAAGCTATATCTCCGTAGGATTTCAGCAGCTGCTATATACACGTTTATTTCAGTAATCACTAGCTACTAGTAAGCTACATCTCTGTAGGATTTCGGCAGCTGCTATATACATGTTTATTTCAGTAATCACTAGCTACTAGTAAGCTATATCTCCGTAGGATTTCAGCAGCTGCTATATACACGTTTATTTCAGTAATCACTAGCTACTAGTAAGCTACATCTCTGTAGGATTTCGGCAGCTGCTATATACACGTTTATTTCAGTAATCACTAGCTACTAGTAAGCTACATCTCCGTAGGATTTCAGCAGCTGCTATATACACGTTTATTTCAGAAATCATTAGCTACTAGTAAGCTACATCTCTGTAGGATTTCGGCAGCTGCTATATACACGTTTATTTCAGTAATCATTAGCTACTAGTAAGCTACATCTCTGTAGGATTTCAGCAGCTGCTATATACACGTTTATTTCAGTAATCACTAGCTACTAGTAAGCTATATCTCTGTAGGATTTCAGCAGCTGCTATATACATGTTTATTTTAGTAATCACTAGCTACTAGTAAGCTACATCTCCGTAGGATTTCAGCAGCTGCTATATACATGTTTATTTCAGTAATCACTAGCTACTAGTAAGCTACATCTCCGTAGGATTTCAGCAGCTGCTATATACACGTTTATTTTAGTAATCACTAGCTACTAGTAAGCTATATCTCCGTAGGATTTCAGCAGCTGCTATATACACGTTTATTTTAGTAATCACTAGCTACTAGTAAGCTACATCTCCGTAGGATTTCAGCAGCTGCTATATACACGTTTATTTTAGTAATCACTAGCTACTAGTAAGCTACATCTCCGTAGGATTTCAGCAGCTGCTATATACACGTTTATTTTAGTAATCACTAGCTACTAGTAAGCTATATCTCCGTAGGATTTCAGCAGCTGCTATATACACGTTTATTTTAGTAATCACTAGCTACTAGTAAGCTATATCTCCGTAGGATTTCAGCAGCTGCTATATACACGTTTATTTTAGTAATCACTAGCTACTAGTAAGCTACATCTCCGTAGGATTTCAGCAGCTGCTATATACACGTTTATTTTAGTAATCACTAGCTACTAGTAAGCTACATCTCCGTAGGATTTCAGCAGCTGCTATATACACGTTTATTTTAGTAATCACTAGCTACTAGTAAGCTATATCTCCGTAGGATTTCAGCAGCTGCTATATACACGTTTATTTTAGTAATCACTAGCTACTAGTAAGCTACATCTCCGTAGGATTTCAGCAGCTGCTATATACACGTTTATTTTAGTAATCACTAGCTACTAGTAAGCTATATCTCCGTAGGATTTCAGCAGCTGCTATATACACGTTTATTTTAGTAATCACTAGCTACTAGTAAGCTACATCTTTGTAGGATTTCAGCAGCTGCTATATACATGTTTATTTCAGTAATCACTAGCTACTAGTAAGCTACATCTTTGTAGGATTTCAGCAGCTGCTATATACACGTTTATTTTAGTAATCACTAGCTACTAGTAAGCTACATCTCCGTAGGATTTCAGCAGCTGCTATATACATGTTTATTTCAGTAATCACTAGCTACTAGTAAGCTACATCTCTGTAGGATTTCAGCAGCTGCTATATACATGTTTATTTCAGTAATCACTAGCTACTAGTAAGCTACATCTTTGTAGGATTTCAGCAGCTGCTATATACACGTTTATTTTAGTAATCACTAGCTACTAGTAAGCTACATCTTTGTAGGATTTCAGCAGCTGCTATATACATGTTTATTTCAGTAATCACTAGCTACTAGTATGCTACATCTCCGTAGGATTTCAGCAGCTGCTATTAATCTCTCAGTAGTTACTAGCTATCCAATTGGCGAACAATTGGCAGCCGAGCTTCGGCACCTTTTCTTTAGTCCAGTGTTAACTTTTGACAGGTCCGCACTTTAAACTGGAGTTAATGTTAATGATAATGTTATATGTCATACCACTAGACATCGCTTGACTGACTTTGTTGATTTTGCTATGCTCTAGATAATTTCTAGAAGTTTCGAATGCCTACCTATTACAGTCAAGCCTGTCTATAACAGCCACCCAAGGGAACCAGTAAAAGTGGCCTCTATGGGCAGGTGGGCTTTATATACAGGTTAAAATAATATGATTAAAGAAAAATTGGGATACAATTCTACTGGCCTTGAAAAACAGGTGGCCCTTATATAGAGGTGGTGTTTAAGACAGCTTGGACTGTACTCACTACTTACCAATATGCATCATAATAAGTAGTTCATAAAACTGAATTCAAAATGGATTGAGACTTAACTATACTGTACTGTACTTTATTAACAGAGTAATAATGAATTTACAGCATATATTAATTTATTTATATGATTTAGGCCATGAACGTCATGGATATTTCTTTATGTTTAGCATATTTGCATTGATTCTTATGTTTGTGTTCATTTTGTTTCAGTATTAGAGCAGGTTGTATTGCCTTACCACCATTACTTAACATCAGACAAGTCATGCAGCAACGGCAGGTATCAGGTGTGTGGAGTAACAAAGAAGAATTACCTGTAAGTACACACACAAACATATACACACACTCTCTCTCTTTCTCTCCTCTTCACTTGAGTATCGGGTATGTGGAGTTACAAGGAAGAATTACCTCTCTCTCTCTCGATGAAAAAGTGGAGGATATTAAATTTGAGTTTCTATCCGTCCGTCATTCCTTCCGTCCATCTTAAAATTCTTGACAATGTAACATAAATGCACATGGACCTTTTAATTTTGATATTACTAGTAAAAGAGGCCTTTATGGACAGGTGTCCCTTATGTACTGGTTCAAATAACACTTTATTTAAAGAGTAATAGGGATAAAATTTAATCAGGTGATCCTTTTATAGAGGTGGTCCTTAATCAGCATGGGCAGGTTGGACTGTACTTGAATACTCAGTGAAAACCGTGATATTTAATCCCCAAGGAACAATTATGATTTTAATTTTTTTGTAACTACAGTTTGAGATAGAGCTAGGGTATCACTCAATATTTGCATCTGTTTATATTTATGTCTATGTTTATATGTATTTGCAAAATTTGACCCCCAACAGACACATGATTTTACTGTGTTTCCTAATTACAGGTTGAGATAGAACTAGGTCAGGAGTACCGATACCATTCGATATTTGCGTGTCCTATCTTACGACAACAAAGCACAGATATAAACCCTCCAATGAGACTCATCTGTGGCCATGTGATATCAAAAGACGCTCTGGGAAAACTCTCTAATGGGTCAAAGTAAGTTGGAATAATAAATACAAAATAATGTATATATTTTAGTTTAAAAAAATGTTGTTACAAGTTCATTATATCCTGGATTGGTCCTTTCTTAAAAAAATAATGAATTTGGATCCACAAGGATACAGAAAAAATTATAGATTTATAGCTTATCACAAATTCAACTAGAGGACAGCCAGCAAATAGCTTGCCTAATGTAACTATATATAGTTTTACCTAATGTCACCATATAGTTTTTGCCTAATGTCACCATATGGTTTTTCCTAATGGCACCAGATATCTTGTCTAATGGCACCATATAGTTTTACCTAATTTCGCCATATAGTTTTACCTAATTGCACCATATAGTTTTACCTAATTGCACCATATAGTTTTGCCTAATGTCACCATATAGTTTTGCCTAATGTCATCATATAGTTTTACCTAATGGCACCAGATATCTTGTCTAATGGCACCATATAGTTTTACCTAATTTCGCCATATAGTTTTACCTAATGGCACCATATAGTTTTGCCTAATGTCACCATATAGTTTTGCCTAATGTCACCATATAGTTTTGCCTAATGTCACCATATAGTTTTACCTAATAGCACCAGATATCTTGTCTAATGGCACCATATAGTTTTGCCTAATGTCACCATATAGTTTTACCTAATGGCACCAGATATCTTGTCTAATGGCACCATATAGTTTTGCCTAATGTCACCATATAGTTTTACCTAATAGCACCAGATATCTTGTCTAATGGCACCATATAGTTTTGCCTAATGTCACCATATAGTTTTACCTAATGGCACCAGATATCTTGTCTAATGGCACCATATAGTTTTACCTAATTTCGCCATATAGTTTTGCCTAATGTCACCATATAGTTTTACCTAATGGCACCAGATATCTTGTCTAATGGCACCATAAAGTTTTACCTAATTTCGCCATATAGTGTTACCTAATGGCACCATATAGTGTTACCTAATGTCACCATATAGTGTTACCTAATGGCACCATATAGTGTTACTTAATGTCACCAGATAGTTTTACCTAATGTCACCATATAGTGTTACCTAATGGCACCATATAGTGTTACCTAATGGCACCAGATAGCTTGGAGTGGGAAAGTTTGTCAGCTTGCTTGTTGAAGATTGGTGGGTTTTTTTCCGGCTTCATGTAAGTGGCCAGAGAAATTTCTGGTGATACCCTCCTTGTACACCTTAGTTATTATTGTCAGTGATGAAGAATTGTTTTTTACTTTACAGAGTCAAGTGTCCTTACTGTCCAGTGGAACAGTTACCTGTAGATGCTAAACAGATTTTCTTCTGAAGAGATACGTGGTGCGGATACCTGTAGAAATCTCGTTATTAAAAGTCCAACATTACACCTGATCAGGTGTATGTAACATAGGTGAACGGCCCTTAACAGGATTTCTTGATGCAGTAAAGTGAAACATGCCAGGACTATTAACATTTGGCGTGAAAGGGGCATTGTGCTGTTGCCACAGGTCCCAAAAACATTGTCAGTGGTGCATTATAACACTGCGAGTAGTGTTTAATCTACATGTAGAAGGCCTCTTGTGTCATTTGTTGGAAACAAAAATATAGGCCCGAAAACATATTGTTATTAGGCCATTGTAGCTCTTAACATTGTTCACCCTAGAAGGGGCCCCTTGTGCCATCAGCCCCAAATAAAAATACAAGCCCCAAAACATATTGTTAATGTACCAACTTGGGGCTATTTTTTTCAATATCAGTTGAATGTTGAGATTTGGCTGTTCTTTTCTGGGGCTTATCTTGATTGTAACAGTTTTCAAAAATAATGAGTATCATTTACATAGTTACGTAAATATATGATTGTACGAATGACAAAAGTACAAAAAATTATTTTTTTTATTTTGCAAATAAAATGGATCAGTGTATATCATAATGTTGACATCTATTTTGAAAATATTTCTGCAATTTTCCTGAAGGCCCAGAATAACTGTTCTTACAACTCTATAGCATCTTGGCTTTATATTGAACACAGGCTAGAATCTGATGTTGTTACAGTCGAAAGAATTCGGACATTTAAGGATTAGAAATTTTGTTTGATGTGTGTTATTTCAGCACTTTAGAACATCAAGAAGAAATAAAGTAACATGCTGAGAATGGATTAGAAACAAGTTTAACTACATGTAGAATAGATTGAGAGAATATGATATAAATGTGGGCGCAACAACAAAGGAATAAGTTACATACTTACAGCTATGGCAGAATGCTGTGCAATTATTTATTATCGTGGTGTCTCAATTTTTGTTGTTTCTGTGACCCAAGAATTTACATGTCAAGGAAGAAGTATTTGTTAAAACTTAACTTAAACAGAAAACCGTGTTCTTGACTGGGATGAAAAATCCCTTGCAACTAATTACAGTCAAATTTGTCTATAAAGGCCACCAAAGGGAGCAAGTAAATTAAAGTGACCTTTATAAAGAACAATTGGGATACAATTCTTTTGGCCTTTATAAGAGGTAGCCTTTATGGCTGATTAGACTGTAATTAAATGAAAACATTTACAACCCCAAAAATTCTCTTAAAGTCTCAAAAATTGGATACTCCGAAAATAAGTGATTTTCACAGATAGTTTTGCTTATTCATAAAAAAACACAAAGGTATTTTACCTAGGTAGACGTTGTAGAACCACAAAAATTGGATACTGTGAAAATAAGTGATTTTGTCATTATATTTGCTTATTTATAAAAAAAAAAAGCACAAAAGTATTTTACCTACACATAGACATTTTAGCCAAATATGTTGATGCTAAGCAAAAATTGAATAATTAAAAAATCATAAGTTCACTGAATGAAATACTGAGTTAGTTTGATTTCATTACTGCTGTAAATACATGAATTTCTTTTCCATTTGTTCATCAATTTTGTCATTTTGTGAATTATTTTTTTGTTGAACGGTGAATTTAATGGCAGCTTATCATGGAATTCTAAAAGATTTGGAATGATTATATGAAATTGTTTGTTAGAATTATTGTAATTGTTTGTTTGATATCACCTATGTTCTTTTATACTTTGGAATTGTTGGATTGGTACCATGTAAGGGTGAAGCAATTCATCTCATCCTTATATGTATCAATTGGGTTCGCAGCTGTACCATATGATACCTGCTAATGTTTTGTGCGGAGCAATTATTTCCAATGGATATGGAATCCTATGAGATGGAGTTTTCCCATAAAAAACAATGCTATTCCGCGAATCGTGTCTTTAATGTTTTCCAAAACGTTCCACACAAAAGGATATTGATCACATGGTATAGCAGCGAACCCCATTCAGTTTTTTCCTTAAAATGCATTAACTTTATCTTTATTTTATATAAAAAAAAACCCAACAAAACTTTGAACTGTTGGATTGGTACCATGTAGGTTTGTAACTATATACCGGTAGTACAATACAACTGTATCACAATGTTTTCTCTCGTGATACAATATAATACATTTATTGTGGGATAAAGTCAAACTTGTCTATAAAGGCCACCCAAGGAAACCAGTAAAAGTGGTCTTTATATACAGGTTCAAATAATATGAATGAACAATTAGGATACAGTTCTGCTGGCCTTTATAAGCAGGTGGCCCTGATATAGAGGTGGTTTTTAAGGCAGGTTGGACTGTATATTTTTTTAATGTATCTAAACTCCTGTTTTGAAGCTCTTGTGTCGTAGATTGTTAGATAGCTACTCTGATGGGATATAATGCTTTTCAGTGCATTGAAACTGTATTGAAGCACTTTTTTCACTGTATTTCCCCCTCTTTCCCCCTAAAATGTATATGTGCATTAAAAATTTTGTTTTTTTGTACATATTTATAACTCAATGAATTGATACTGTTCTATTGAATGTGTTTGTATTGAAAATTTATGTGAAAAAAATATCAGATGAGTTGAAGTTATCGGGGTATTTAAGGTATTGAGTATCGCAGTTCAAGCTTGAGATATCAGTGATATTCAAGGTATCTAGTATTGAAGTTTTAGCAACCGAAGTAATAGAATCTATAACAACTTGTGGTGCCAGATAAGGAAATCTTGTTCTAATATATTCGGTCCAGAACGAGGGTCAAGATTTCCTTATCTGACACTACAATCAGTGAAAGTACCAATAAATCAATATATCGATTTAAAATCAGTTTCAATTTATTGATACACTTCTCATTATGTTGATAAAATTTTGCAGGGAAAAGCAGCATGAAGGCTATCTTGCACAGGGGGTTACAGGATGGAGATTTATTGCACCTCTCTTTTTATGAATTTTTCTATCTAGGGTGCAAGAATTAATTGTATAGTGTCCTTGGTAAGAGAAACAATGAAAAATGTCTAACGAAAGGAATTATTTTCCATTTCTCAATATTCTCCTCAAACAATTTACCTTTTTTATATTGAACATCATCAGTAATCTATTTGAAACCTCCTGCAACAGTAACATCCTGGTCCGATTCAATTTTTGTGTTGATAAATACATTACCTCCCTTAATAAGGTACCACTGCTGTAGCTCAGTTAGTAGAGTGCTCGCTCCGTAAGTGGGAGGTCATGGGTTCAAACCCCGACAGGGTCTGACCCAAGATTTGAAAGGTGATAGTGAGTCTATTGACTGTTCTTTCACAAAGCACTCAGCATTAGGAAATGAACGTCAGGGTTCTTTGGAATGAACACTTAAGATAATCGAGGTCCTGTGTCATGGTAGGCTTGGCACGATAAAGAAGCCTGCTGTGTAATGCCATCAGCACAACCCACAGGCAAAAGTTCTGCATTTTTGCCTATAGCTGGCTACATGTCGATATTAGTGAAATATCCTTGACTCTGACATTAAACACCATTACTTAACTCAACTCCCTTAATAACGATGATTACACATATAGGCAAACAACATTGACCTGTCCACTTGACCTTTCAGTAGGAATATTCATGTAATTATGATCCACCCAGTACATGGGTAGTGCTAGGATTCACAGTTAATACATAAACAAAGCACGTTTCCCTTGATGTAGACAAATAGAACCTGTGTTTCCTATATATCTATATATGCACTGGCCTATAATACATGTTACAGTTCAACCTGTCTATAAAGGCCACACGAAGGAACCAGTAGAAGTGGCCTTTATGAGCAGGTGGCCTTTATATACAGGTTCAAGTAATATGAATAAAGAACAATTGGGATACAGTTTTCCTGATGTTTCTAAGCAGGTAGCCCTTTTATAGAGGTGGCTATAAGGTGGGTTGGACTGTACTCTTGAAATTAAAGGTCAAGCAGACAGGTCAATGTTGTTTGCCTATATGTAGTCATAGCTTAAAAAATTTATATGAGGTATTGAAGTATGTTTTTGATAAGATGTTATTTATTATCCCTTTTGTACATGAGTGTCATACATGTACTTTGGCTTCAAAGCAGTACTTCAAATGATTTAAATGATATTTGGAATTTCAAGTTTTATATTGGAGTATTTTTGGTTGACAAGACATTAGTGTTATCAATACCAGTGTGCAATATTTTCATAAAGTTCTTTTCACTTTTGATCTTTTCAACAAAAAGTTTTGACAATACAATCAAACCTGTCTATAAAGGCCACCCAAGGGAACCAGTAAAAGTGTCATTTATGGGCAGGTGACCTTTATATACAGATTCAAATAACATGGATAAAGAACAATTGGGATACAATTCTGCTGGCCTTTATAAGCAGGTGGCCCTTATATAGAGGTGGCCTTTAAGGCAAGTTGGACTGTATACACATCTTGAGTAAATAATCTATGTTTCTATTACTGGTAGCCAAAACCACTATTTGTTACTAATTACTGGGAAATTCAAGCAAATTTGTGAAAAGAAAATACATATACTTATATTTTCACGAATGTTTGAAATTCAATATATTTTCACGAATGTTGGAAATTCAGCTACTAATAATTTTCAATTAATTTGTGGAATCCTAGATCAAGGCCACCCAAGGGAACCAGTAAATGTGGCCTTTTGCATTTTACGGTTTAAAATTTGGCCCATGAAATTCAGTGCTGGTATACCTACCAAGAGACCATAAGTAAATTACCGGTACAGAACCTGCATGATTTTGTATTACTAGTATTTTACAGATTAATGCTGTTTGGTAACCATGGTTACATTGTCTTGTTATGTGCAATTATGTGTGATTTACATTTGCTAGGTGCTGTAAAAAGTCTTTTGCCATTTGTCATTATGGTTGTACATGTATATATAATAAATAATTTATTTGTCATTTAATGATTTTTATACTTTTGTTTCCAGACAGGACATATTATGGTAAGGTGTTGTCTCTTCAACTGCAATTTGGTAGGTAGCTCAGTGGTAGAGTCTCTTCAACTGCAATTTGATAGGTAGCTCAGTGGTAGAGTGCTCGCTTCCTATGTAGGAGGTCATGGGTTCGAACCCGGACAGGGTCTTACCAAGACTTGTAAATTTTTACTGTTCTTTTGCCAAGCACTCGTCATTTAGATTTGAAAGTAACTGGTTTCTTCGGAAAAGACCATGATTCTTGATGGCACGTTAAAGAACCCTTCCCTGCACATAGTCCTGAGCGCTTTGCAAAGGTAGAAATTTCTGCCACTTCACTTATAGGTGGTGACATCTTAATATAAGTGAAAAATTCTTGAATAGGACGCAAAACCCTCATTCAATCAATCAATCTATCAAAATATGGGACACAGTGACATAGTGATTAAGGCATTAGCCTTCAAACGAGGCTGCCGTGGCCAAATGGATAAGACGTCTGTCCACAATCCAGGGTCTCTCACTGCTGTAAGTTCAAGCCCTGCTCAGACCACATGTGGGAAAGTGAATTTTCCTTGCTGTGGGCCTTTACTGGTTCACCTGGTGTCGGTATAATGTGACTGGGTGAGTGGTACACTTGTCTGCAGCATACTGACTCGGTGAGCTAGCACCATAAAGGCGCTCCGAGTCCACGCTGGTACAAGACAGACCATAAAACACACTGAATAATTGCTGATGCGACATTAAGCCACATTCAACATTAGCCTTCCAACCTAAGGTGTCTTATTGCTGTGAGTTGGACCTGAAATGAGAAAGGATCTCTGTTCTGTAAGCCTTTACGGTCTAGCTTGATACCAGTATATTGTATCATGGACTGATTTGTCCAAGATCTATTCACAATATTGGGGGCAAGTGTATTGGCATTCTAAAGGCTGCCAAAAGTACATACTTGTAGAGCAATTTAGAAATGCTAGTTCAAGAGATATAGCTTAGCTATTTCATGTATAGCATTCTTAGGATACCTAGTTTTAGATTTGCACAAATCCCAGCTGTGGAGCACAAAATTGGAGAAATGGCAAGGTATTTAAGGGGGAAATTGCTAAAATTACTATATTTGCCAATATATCTTGAAAACTTTTTGTATAGGCATGTATATTAGAATATTGTAGGCATTGGCCTAACTGTCAGTTTAAAGTATGTATGAAGGTCATGAGTTCAAAGGTCAAGGTCACAGGGCAAACAAATAATTAAATAGTTAATTATCATGAAAACTACTTTTTTTATAGGCATGTACATAAGAATAGTTGGTATTAACTTGATGATCATTTTGATATACATGTGTACAAAATGTAGATGAAGGTCATGGGTTCAAAGGTCTAGGTCACAGATGCAAACATGCTGAAATGGTTAACTATCGTAAAACTATTAATATTTTGTATAGGTGCACATATTAGAATACTGTAGGTATTGGTCCAGTGATCATATTGATTTAGATGGGTTCAAAGGTCAAAGTAGAGAAGCAAGCACCCTACCAACGTAGCTACCAAAGTGGTTTCCACAAGTGAAATGACAAGCTTTCTCAAATTAGTTTATACCTGAATGGGAACCTAAATGGTGAAAGGAACTGTGGTTTTAAGTCAGTGCCTTAGTCACTCAGCCAACAAGGCTCAAAGGTAAGATAGATGTGGTTTCATTGAGGATAAATACACAAAGAAGTCTCAATATTGTCATGTAGAAATAACACTAGAATTTTAAAAATTTTGCATCTTCTTTACTCACAACAATTTTACACATATAGCATCATCGGTGATTATTAAAACATATTGGACGGCACAAGATATAAACTTTTACAAAAACAACCACTTTTTTAAAATATCCATATACAAAAAACACATGTATACACAGTATAAACATTTAGATAAAAATATTAATTGTGGTTTGCAGATTGGTTAAAAAGCTAACATGGACGTTAAACTGACCATCATCAATTAGAATTAAAATAATAAAAATGAACAAAAGAAACTTTTGATGCATCAAAACAAATTATAGTGGAGGTCAATACAAATAAGTGGTTAAACAGCACACAATAAATAAAATTGCTTACTTTAATATAAATAAAGTGGTTTGTGATGTAGAAGTTCCCCTGACATAATTTAAATTAATAGTTTTTAAAAAAGGAATAGCTGCATTGCTCAATAGCAATTTAATATACATGCGGGATCACTACACAGTGAAATCTTATTGTTTAACAACAAAAAATCTGCTTTTAACAGATTTTTTCTTTCTTTTTTTGGTGGGTTATGGAAATTATATGTATTAAATTTATTAAAAGATGATAACATAAATATACACAAAAAATGTGTACTAAAAATGTAAAAAAAAAAATAGCAATGACAATTATCTCCCCTTATACAGATCTATAACATCAATTTTTTAGCGATGACAATTATCTCCCCTTACACAGATCTACGACATATAAAAATATATGTTTAAACAGTTCATATATATCACAACTTTAACTGTAATAAGAAGGCAGTGATTTATCACAGAGACATAATGGGTTAAAACTACATGTATATCATACTGTAAACAGATTTAATTTCGCATGTACATGTATTTATTTTCATGATATAGAAATTTAGACATATCCTCGAAGTTAAATTTTCGCGTTTTTGAAATATGCACTATAACACAATAAGCATAATAGAACATGATAGAATTTACACGCAAATCTATCAACTGCGAAACAAGCGAAAATTAGTGCGCCGCAAAAATAAATATGTTAACATGCACAGTAATTCACACAGTAAAATAATGGGTCATAACTACATCATAATTCACATCAGCTTTAAAATCCATACATACTGTGAAATCATTAATTTTCATGATGTCCAAATATTTTTTCATGGATATTCTGACCCAAGAATATACAACTCAACAAAATACATGTAGTATATATTGCAAACTAATCTTAAAGAGTTAAGAATATTTCACTTATATTGAGATGTCACCAACTAAAAGTTGAAGGTGCATAAATTTTGCCCGAGTGTTGTGCTGATGGCATTATACAGCAAGGTTCTTTATCGTGCCAAACCAACCATAAAATGGGACCTCGTTTATTTTAAGTTCCAATTCGAAAGAACTGTGACTTTCATTTCTTAATGCAGAGTGCTTGGCGAAAGAACAGTCATTACCCACTTTCAAGTCTTGGGTCAGACCCGGCCAGAAACCATCAACCACAAATCTACCATGATGCCACAAAATGGTACTTTTTCTTAGAACTAGGAAAATTAGACACCATGAAAAGAAATGATTCCTAAGTAATGGTGAAATCGCAACAATACACATAAATATATTTTAAAACACTGCCATTCATAAATTTTTATACAGTCATGTTTAAAACTGGTCATATCATTACAAACTGAAAATCTTTGTAAAATAGATTTGTTGAAAACATTCTGCTAAAGCCGAGTGTTTTTAAGCTTTTTTTATTTTAAAAAATATATTTTGCTTATATTTTTATTAAAATGATTAACATTTCAAAATATTTCAAGAAAACTGTTTCTCAATAAAACAACTTTGTTGCACAATTTAGGTTAAGATATCACTTTCAAATATGTACTGAAAAAAAAAAACACTTCAATATTTCAATTTTGTGAATGAAATTTGACATGCATGTGTACATGTGGTGTGTGTATGTGTACATGTATGTGTGTGTGCATGCAATTTGAAATTTTCTGAAATTTTGGAGAAAATTAAAAAAATAATTGGGAAAACTATATTTTTCAAGTTAAAACACTACCAGTATTTTAGCTGAAAAACAGCTTCAGCATAATGATGTTTTCAACAATTGTGTGAAGATTTTCAGTCTGTTATCGTTATGATAGGACCAGTTTTATGTGTGATAATTTATGGATGGCAGTGTATATGTGATAAGCTTTTTAAAAAATCTCAAAGAGAATGAATATAGACAAACATGAAAATAAAATTACAGTACTTAATATTATGCATTTTTTACCATAAGTCATGATAATTTAAAAAAAAATTCTTGACATTAAATTTTGTAGCCCATGAAAATAGTGAAATTTTATATCCCATGTATATTTGTGATTTTATAGTTTATCATTGCAATACATCTCATAAATTGATGGGACCTTTAAAACTAATCCCCAGTGTCACGGCAGGCGTGGCATGTTAAAGAACCCCTGTGCACATTGCCCTGAGTGCACTGCTAATGTAAAAATTTCTTCAACTTCACCTATTGTTGGTAAACATCTCAATATGAGTGAAATTATTCTTGACTCGGATGTAAAACCCCATTTAATTAATCAATCAATCAATCAATCAATCGTTTATAAACTGATGATAGTTCATCTTTACTTTAAATGCATGTACATGTATACTGTGCCATCCAAAAAAATGACTAATAGGATACACGCTAATTTCAATATTTACCCGATATGTGAGGATCTGAGATCACATGAATAAAGCTAGTGAAAAATCACACAAACTGTTTGTGAATCATAATATCTGACAGGAAAAGAAAAAGTCTGCAGTCAAACCAGGACTCGTAACTACATGATCTAGGGCTATCCCTTTACTATAAGGACGCTCTAACCATTTAGCAAATTTGTCACAGCCCACCACATTCCTCCACATTTTTTTTTTTTTTGGGGGGGGGGGACCATAATGAAGACAATCAATAGGAATTGAACACAAATTCTAATGCAAACATATTGTAAACAGAGTTTGTAAACAAATTCAAAAGATGGTATTTTTTACTGTTTATAGAAACTTCATTTTTGCATCGGTTATGTATTTCATACAATAAAATGATTATAAGAATGGATTTAAGTACTATGTTTCTGGCATACAATATTGGTCTACATTAAAAAATTTGTAATGAATCTGAACGAAAAATAAACTAACCAGAGCAGTGGAAATCTCCTTCAATTTAATTTATTCATATAGTACAGTCAAACCTGTCTATAAAGGTCATTTGAGGGAACCGTAAAAGTGGACTTTATGGGCATGTGGCCCTTATATACAGGTTTAAATAACCTGAATAAAGAGCAATTGGAAATTTTTTTTACTGCCCTTTAAAAGCAGGTGGAATTTATACAGAGGTGGCTATTAAGGCAGGTTTGACTGTATTTTCAGTGTTGAATTTGCAATAGAATGCTCCACAAGTGTTGCCTGGTAGACCTTAATCCATGTTTTCCCCCAGAACTCTTCAAATTCAAAACAGTTTTCTCCTAATTTTAGCTACCCATGATATTCAAGAGAAGTTTTACTGGACTAAATGCCTAATGTATTTAGTTTTGAACAAAGAAGTGAACTGATGTATTGTCGTAACCCGTCACACAAAATCCTCGTCCTCCGCTGTGTACAAACTGTGCTCCTACTAACTGAAGATCTGATACAGACTCCTGGTATTTAAATTCTATCTGTAAAACAAAATATATACTTCTTTTATAATTTAAAAAAAATCATTTTTTATAAAAATTGATATTCTTTCAAACACAGTAAAATCTGTCCATAAAGGCAACCTGAGGGACTCAGTAAATGTGGTCTTTATGGGCAGGTGACCAATAATATACAGGTTTAAATAACATAGTATACAGAGTAATTGGGGATAAAAGTTTACTGTCATTTAATAGCAGGGGGCCCTTATATAGTGATGGCCTCAATTAAGGCAGGTTTGGTTGTGAATTTATTTGAATAACAGTAACATGAGTAACTGGAAAACGGAACTTAAAAACAAAAGATGTCGGCCAACAATGTAGTTTACTTTTACTAGTTTTTCAACCACTTCGGTAGCTCAGTTGGTAAAGTGCTTGCTCCGTAGGTGGGAGGTCATGGGTTCGAACCACGACCTGGACCGACCCAAAACTTGAAAGTAGTGAATGTTCTTTCACCAAGTACTTGGCATTACGAAATGAAAGTCTCGGTTCTTTCGGATGGGACCTCCATAATCTTATGGTAGAACAAAGGTAAAATTGCATTTCTTAATTAAAGCCTATCAATGAATTAACAATCTGTATATACTAATCACATGTACTTCAAGAACACATTATGGGAATAGAATACAATTATGGTTGTGAATAAACAATGTGACGAGTAGTGATACAGCTACGAAAAAGGACGAGACCTGATACCAAGGGTTGTACATGCACACTGTGTATATGATATTTTTATCTAACATTTCCTATTAGGCCATTAAATATAAAAAACCCAATACTTTATGTGAAAAAAATACATTATACCACAGAAAACCACTGATCTATGTTATGACATGTTCTGTAGTAATGACATCATTGTTTACATTTGACAAATCAGAGAGTCCTCAATGACGTCACGATGAAAAGTGCATGTGTACTTTACCGCCAATAAGATTCTGTATCACGCGTGTTTGATAAAACTTGTATTCCATCAACATGATCAAATCAGACAGAAAAACTAGTCTAATGTTAGATAAATATTATTACCTCTGGTGGTGATTCCTTCTTTAACTGCCATATCTTTACAAATGTATCATCACTAACAGACACAACCTGTATCAAAATATAATACATGATATTCTATAAATCTACAAATTCATGTGGACTTGAAATGATCATAAATCTGAAATTTTGCAAATGATAAATCATTATCAAGCTGGGTATATACATGTGTATTAAGACACTTTCAGAAAGAGATGAGAAATAGAGCTTTATGTCCCAGGTCAAGATTCCATCATTCATATTGAGATAATTAGATACAAGATGGTGGAGGAAACCAGAGTACCCATAAAAAACCACTTGATCTTTGGCAAATTTTCTTACATTAGGATTTGAACCTATGAGTGAGAGACATTGTGATCCATAAGCACAAGCTTTAAATCACTCGATCACCTAGGCCGCCACTTACAGAAAGTTTATAAAGTTACTAAACTAAAACTTGACGGTTGTTTCATTTGTTTCAAATTTTATCTGATGGAATGGCGGTCATCACACTTAATTTACTAATATAAAGTTGAATAAGGTTGTATCAGGCACAATGTCATCAGAGTATTTCTAACTCATCAGACCAGTAAGGGGGGTTTTAAAACACCAGTTTTAAGAGCAATATTAACTTGGTCACATTTTTTTCAATACCACACTAGTATCAAGCACAATGTCATCTCTTAGTCACCAGACCAGTATCTGGGGCAATATTTAGAGCATTTATCCACCTGACTTACCAAGAGAGTTTTTAGAGCTTGGTCAATTGGCGGGGGCAATGTTGTCCAGTATCAGGGGCAATGTCGTCCAGTATCGGGAGCAATGTCATCCAGTATTGGGGGCAATGTCATCCAGTATCGGAAGCAAGGTCATCCAGTATCGGGGGCAATGTCGTCCAGTATCGGAAGCAATGTTATTACAGTATTTTTTACTCACCAGACCAGTATCGGGGGCAATATCCAGGGCATTTATCCACCTGGCATGAGCATTGACTACAGCTCCTTGTTTTCCTGTTTTAGCACAGTAGACCTTTAACTGACCATTACCAAAGCCACCCACTATTATATCATTCCATATTCCTATAGAGCTACAAGGGTCTCTGTAACAAAAATACAACCAATTACAAGTAAATTCAGTGAATTAGGATCTCCTGCCAGCAGGTTATTATAATTTTTTTTTGGTGATTAACACTTACAGCGGAATTTTTTTAACTGAAATATATAGCGATTAATTTCGGACCAAATAAAAACCTTCAAGATATCTGAAATTTCGACTTATTCCATTTCAAGATAACAATTTTCGACTACATGTTCAAATGGCAATAACTCCCAAGAAAATGAGAAAAGCAACTGAAGGTAGGACTGATGGAAACTCAAATTTAATATCCCCCTCTTTCTTTCAAAGGCGGGGAATAAAAACACATCTTCTTGTCATATGAAGGAAAAATTGTTACTAAGCATAAAAACGATTGATTGATTGATTGATGGATTTCACTTTAAATATTCAAATCTGTCAAGAGTGGGACTCAAACCTGTTTGGCTAGAGGAGAACTGTGATCAGGAAGCTGATATTTTAGTTCACTTGGCCACCTACCGAGGCCCGTACATTTATGGAAGAATGAAGTAAAGGGTAATAGTGTTTTATATCTCAGTCAAGATTTATTGACCAGAGATCTGACAATTTTTCTCACACTTGGATCTGCTCAAGCAGAATGAGATACATATGGCGGGAAACAGTATCAGGACCGCTTTGTGTCTGCGGGGCAGTGAATTGCCACAAACTGTTCACATTTCATTGTTGATTACGTCACTGATAACACCAATCAAAAGATGTATCTAGATCTTATAATTTTAATCTTAAATTATAAGATCTAAATAAATTTTTACTGTTTACGCATGAATTTTTAAGAAATATGCTTCCCGAAAAACCGAAGACATTGTGACGTAAATGGTGTTATCAGTGACGTAATCAACATAGAAATGTAAACAGTGTGTGGTAATTCACTGTCCTGCACACACGATGCGGCCCTGATACTGTTTCCCGCCAAATGTATCTCATTCAAACCTAGTATGGTTTTACCACAGATGTACTGTAAAGGGGGAAAGTTTCGCGTGGTTAAAATTTTCACTTATTTCGCACTAAAGAAATTATCGCAGAATTTTTACCCACTCGAAAATGACAACTATACAGAATTATATATCATAATATACAGCATTATACACCCACTTATAACAGTAACGCGGAAATTACACCCATACGAAATGTCAGATTTCAGAAATCGTAAAATTTTCACCCCGTGGTAATAATCCCCTTTACAGTACTTTTCTCACACATGCGACAAGGAAATCCAGCTATTTCACCGGAGTTAGATTTCCCCGTCTTGCCCTGGTTGAGACAGATCACATGAACCATCTCCTGCATTAATTGGATTTCTCTGACTTTCTATGATAAAATAGTGGGCATTCCAGAGGAAAACGATAACTTACGGACACTCAATTGATGACATCATAATCATTTTACACAGGAACGTCAACAAAATTCAATGACATCATTTACAGAAGGAACAAATGATGCATGAAAACTGAACATTTCATGCAAATATTTGTTTACAAATTGCATATTTATGTTGCAAATATGTGAGAAAAAAGATCCTACATCAATAACAGTGTAAGACAGAGATATCTCAAACTCGGATGAGTTAAAAGCTAAAGCTTGTTCTGGACAGGAAAATATTTATCCTCGTTTGAGATTTCTCTGTCTTACACTGTTACCGGTGTAAGATACTATTGATATTTACCCGTTACCAGTTATTGATTCCATTTGTTTTATACCGTTATCCGTTACCCTCCATATCATGATGTTTCCCTGTTCATCACTACTGACTAGTTTATTATCCTGAGATGCTAAGTCACATATAGGAAATTTATGACCTGTAAAATATATAGAAAATCTTACATGAGTGTTTATGCCATACTGAATTTATTAAATGAGTTGAATAATTTTTTTGCAACAAGTCTTGGTGAATTGAATTAACAAATTATTCAACGAGTTTAATCATGTTAATAGTAATAAGAGTTTCTGAAAAAATGAGTCTAGCAGAACATGGTCACAAAAATATGGATAAAAACCTTTAAGCAATCTTTAATTTTTGTTTTGAATACTTTTTGGTGTTTTTTTCTTTTTTTACTTTGATGCCAAAAAACTCAGTGTTTGATGAATTATTCCACCCCCGTCCCAAATAAACCCTGAATTTCCAGACAACTTTTTTAATACATTGAATTTTTTAGTTACACGCTTTTCATATTATTTTATTTTCGTCTGTTGTATAATCAAAAAAAAAAAAAAAAAAAAAAAAAAAAACCCACACAAACACTCCAGTAAATCACAAATAATAATTTTCATGAAAACATTAATTTCACATAAGCAGGAAAGTATGTAGTAAAATTTATCAACCTGGGCAGAGTAACTCAAAGTTATCTTAACAGTTACAAATACTTAACGCCTACCAGTGTGTATTATGCAATTAAGTGTCAAGTACTGTAGATAACTTTAATATCGTATCAAATTTCACATACTTACATCTGAGCTTCATTTTGCGAATAAGTGTATTCGCGTCCATAAGTGTATTCGCGTCCACAATCCAGGTGCATATTTAAATTCATGTCCTTTTTGTGGCGGCTATATAGTTATCTCCCTTTTGTTAGGTTTCTTGTTTTGTCAATCAATGTTATGGCAAAGTTTACGATTCACTTTATTATGGCCTCATCAGTCGGTGTTTAACTGGGGAATTCAATGGAACCTTGTTAGTTACAGTGAAGTTTCTTCAAGACTTTATTTTTTTTTTTGTATAAATTTTTGCGATTCTGGGAATATTTGTGTGATATTTGAATTCGTGACATTAAAGTTCTCATGAAATTACGTGTTAATATATCTCTTGTGATAAAAAAGTAATCTTCAGTATTTGTAACTGTTAAGCTTTGAGTTACCTAAGCCTGGGAGCAACTTCTGATTTTAAGGGGAAATAACTCTTTATTTTCTTACTTACCTAGTAAACTTTCCTTTAAAGTTACATTTGTACCTTTTGCTGGGATATTAAATACTAATATTTCTCCTAGCTGTGTACCTATAATATATATAATCACATTGGATAATTCATGATAACATTTATATAAAGGACAATAATGTACCCTGGATTTAAAATTCCCCGAGTCCCAGGTCCGGGACCTTTTGATTTTACATTGAGAACCTTGATATTTAAACTTAAAAAGTTGGATGGACCTGTCATTTTTTACTACAAGGACCCTATTTTCAAATTATTCTCTGATAAAATAACTGCACATGGATATTGTGCTTTCAAAACTTAATGCAGGACCTGTCAAAAACAAAGGCAAATGGTCTCAGACCTTTATTACAAAGCATAATTCCAAACCCCTTCACTTGTTGGACATTTTTGCTCACCTGGGTATTTCATACTTTTGTATGGTATTGTAAAGTAATTGATTTTCTAGTAAACTTTTCTTTAATCATTTATGCTCTGTATTTCTTTTTTTAATATTTGAAAGCCAAATACAATAGAAATCTGTGAGCTACTGTTCATTTAGTATACTACCCCCCCCCCCTTGTCTAACTTCAACCATTAATTGTAAATGTCAAAAAATAAACAGGAAGTAGATGTATACCAGACTTCAAATCAAAGGTTAGGGCAGTCATTATCACAAGGTTATCAAAGGTCAAAGGTAAATACTGTCATTATCACAAGGTTACCAAAGGTCAAAGGTAAATACTGTCATTATCACAAGGTTACCAAAGGTCAAAAGTTAGTAGTCATTATCACAGGTTACCAAAGGTCAAAGGTTAATAGTCATTATCACAAGGTTACCAAAGGTCAAAGATTAATAATCATTACCACAAGGTTACCAAAGGTCAAAGATTAATAATCATCACCACAAGGTTTCCAAAGGTTAACGGTTAGTTTAGGTGTGATAAACCTGTGAAGTTAGTCAAGTGTTGGATTGTTATTGTCATTAGTAACAAAACAACTCACTTAAAGTTTTATTTTATCATAAATTATGTCATTTTCATTAATTATATTTATTAGACAGTTATTTATAACAATTTTGATATATAATGTATGAACAAAAGTGCCACAAGGCAGAGCAAGATAAGCCTATTTACATTTTAGCAATTGAACTATCTGTAGAGCCTAGAAAAGAGATAATTAATGGTTTAAAAAAGCACAACTCTAAATAATTTGCAGAGTTATCTCCTCTTCTGCCATCTCCTGCTAATCAAGTATTGCATACTAAGTATTGTAAAAATATCTTTTATGTTGTTGGAGGAGCAGACAAATTATTACAAAAGGACAGAAGGACAATGCCTAACTTCAATATATGTCCCATTTCTAGAAATAGTCGTAAAAAACAGGTACAAAAAAGATTTGAGGTCCAAGACCTATTGATTATACAGTGGGACCCTTTATATTTAAACTGTAATACGGTAGTCAGATGGACATGGAGTTTTTTTTTACCAGGATAATATTACTTTCTTTATGATAACATTATAGTTTGACTTTTTAGTATTGATATTGGATATTGGGGTTTGTGGTAACAAAAAGATGAAAATGAAGAGCTAAAAACTTGAAAGGGGGGGGGGGGGGTATTTTGAGATAAATCTTTTTCACACACACACACACACACACACACATATATATATATATATATTATATATATATATATATATATATATCAAACAGTCAAAAAAAAAAAAAAAAAACTAAATAAAAAAACATATCTCTATCAAAACAACATATAAATCTATTAAAAAATGAAGTGGTTATTGCCCTGTACGTGGCAATAACAAATGGGTTATTACCATATATTTTTTATACCCGTGTTTTATATTCTACATGTACATGGGGTTTATAACTTTATGATTGGCTATAAATGCATTATTTTAGTGATAATTAAAGTATAAATAAAAGGTCATATTTGGGTCAAATAATAGATTATTTTGATGAAATACTATATGTAAATCTGTCATTTTGTTTTTGCCATGTCATGGTGTGGTCGGACCATTATTGCAGTTCAATACCATCCAAGATCGATCATCTATCATTTAGACAGCAACTTTTTTGGAGAATATCAATAAAATTTTGATTAATTCTAAATTGGACTTTTTAATTCCACTCAATAAATGCATGAAGTTGCATGCTTAGGGTTATATGGGTATAAAAAATATGTGGTAATAACATCCGCCATTAAAAAAACCCACATAAATCTCTATCAAAACAAAAAATCATATTAATTAGAATTGATATTTAAGTCATTAAATATAGCACACAAACAGATCTGGATTTTGTGATGAAGAATGTCAAAAGGGTGTTAGGGAGACAGACAGAAGATGGGGCAGAAGTAAAATGGCTACATGTCAATCTGAAATTCACATGTTGTTAGGAAAAGAAAGATTAATTCAATCATATTTTATGAATCAGTGTTCAATCTAGGATTTTCAGATGGTGCCATTTTCAAAAACTTTCATCCAAATGCCAATACACGGATATTTTTGCATTCATTTATATATAATTATTGTCTTATGATGAGGTGAATATGGAATTATATGGACCTGATCAAAGTAATATTCACAGAGGCTGAGGTATTTTTGTATTGTCAAATTCCACGAAGGACAACAGCGCATGCTATCTTTTGATTGGTTGGATTTTGATGCTATAGTTTCAAGAAAGACCCTTTTCTATTTTGGACCAAAATCTGGTCTGCAAACTTTTTTTTCTAATTATAGTTCGCAACTATTTATGGACCTTTTGCGACATTTTTCATTGAATATCGCTATATGTACTACTGAAATTGACCAATTAGAGAAAAGGAAAATAAACCTCAGTCATATAATAATGATAAATATGACACACTAAGGCCTTAGCAATGGGGTAATTTGATAAAAAAGGGATCAATGGCCCCATGGACCCTCTAGAATGAACACTGAAGATTTATATGCATTATGAAAGCTAATTCAAATCACACACTAGTTAACTGATATTTACTTACTTTTACCTGTTACACCTTAAAAACCAACAATATCTCATTCTTACAGAGCGACACAACTACAACTACCACTTATAGTGGTCTTTATGAATTGTGTGTGTGTGTGTGTGTGTGTGTTGCATTCGTGGAAACCTCTAAAACCAGACGTCACAGTGCACCTTATTGACCAGATTTGAATCCTAGTCAGGCATAGAAAGCCTGCCCGTTTGCTTGCTGATGACTGGTGGATTTCTTTATGTCCACTGGTAAATGAAAGAATCTTGACTAGGCATAAAACAACAATAATCTTGTGCTCTCTGAAAAAACAGACCACTAAAAGCAGCACATATATATATACAATCGGACTTGTCTTAAAGACCACCTCTATATAAGGGCCACCTCTTTTAAAGGCTAGTAAAGTTTCATCAATTTTTTTATTCATGCTATTTGAACTTGTATATAACATGTATAAGGGCTACCTCTCCATAAAGACCACTTTTAATGCTTCCCTTGGGTTGCCTTTTTAGACAAGATGGACTGTATGTCTGATTAAAGAGAACTGACAAGCTATAGAAAAAATTATGCTCTGGTATCACCACAAGAAACAACATCAGACTAATTGAGAGTTGTTTATAGAAAGAGTTCACTAAAATTGTTTTCAAAAAAATCTGTTTCATTCAATTATTGATGAGACGTCATAGTGTCAGAATGGCTTATAATGCCAGCTTAGAGATCAAGGCATCTAGGTTGGTATCCTAATCAAGCAGATCATAGTGTAAGGAATTTTGCTTGCCACATGTTGCTTGTTTTTTTCCACCATTCTTGAACAGACAGTCTCAATATAAGTGGAAGCATCTTGAATGGGTCATTGAATGATATTACAACCTGCTATAGCAACAACCTCTGCACTTTGATCTATGATTTAAAGTTTCTTTTCTTCTTAGTTCAACTAAAAAGAACCTCTATATGAAGTCCACTTATCTATAAATTATAGTTCATATTTCTTGGGTCCTTTGGGTGGAATTTATATACAGATTTTACTGTACTTAATAACTTTCAATTCAATCATGGATGAAATTGATGCTTTATGTGTGACTACATGTACAGTCAAACCTGTCTATAAAGACCACCCATGGGAACCAATAAAAGTGGCCTTTATAGACAGATGACCTTTATATACAGGTTCAAATAACATGAATAAAGAACAATTGGGATACAATTCTGCTGGTCATTATAAGCAGGTGATCTTTATATAGTGGTGGCCTTTAAGGCAGGATTGACTGTATGGGTGTGAATACATTGTATGTGTCTGAAGTGTGTAAGTATAATGTATACTCAAAACACACACCATATGTGTAACAGGGATGATGCTACATGTATATTAAAAATTTGCTTGTTCTGAAACATTGTAGTGACATAATTCAATGTTTTACATAAATCTGTGAATCTGTGAAGTTAAAAAACCACAAAAGTCTACAAATACTCGAAGGCCTGAAACTGAATTAGTCTGGAGAATGGAGTTTAAAATTCACTGCAGGTACTCTTGACTTCAGGGGTCAAACTGACTTGCTTCAATATCTGAATTACTCAACCTATAAAAGTTGCTTCTTGCTGACAAACATGAATCAAGTTAAATTTCTTAAGTCAAAGACATAAGCTCAAGAGTATAATGTAGCTATTTAGCTCTGGTAAAGTTGATTGGTTGGTTGGTTGGTTGAATGTTGCTTAAAGTCACATCAGCAATTTTTCAGTTATTCACGACGACAACTAACGGTACTTTATAAATCTCTATGGATTAATCTATGAACAATTTTGTGTATGCATGTGAAGTGTGAGTGTGTTTTATGGTCTGCCTTGTACCAGCGCACAGGTGCTAGCTCTCCGAGTCAGTACATCGCAGACAAGCATAACACTCCCCCAGTCACATTATACTGACAATGGGTGAACCAGTAAAGGCCAACAGCAAGGAAAATTCACTTTCCCACATGTGGTCTGAGCGGGACTGAAACTCACAGCAGCGAGAGACCCTTGATTCGTAGACTGAGGTCTTATCCATTAGGCCTCCGCGGCCTCTAAGTTCAAGTAATGTATCAAGCTTCTAATGTAACCCCTGGTAATGTGAAGCCCTGATAATGACATAAAGGTCTAATGCAGACCCTTATAAGGTTTCAAGGGTCTAATGTAACCCCTGGTGATGTGAAGCCCCGGTAATGATTTAAAAGGTCAAATGCAGACCTAAACAATTTTTCAAGGGTCTAATGCAAACCCTGGTAATGTGAAGCCCCCACGGTAATGACTTAAAAGGTCAAATGCAGACCCTAATAATTTTTCATGGGTCTAATGCAAACCCTGGTAATATGTCAATGATCTGCAGACCCTGGTAAAGTGTCTAATGCAAACCCTGAGTGACCACTTTTAAAGGTCTTATGGAAACCCCAGTAACTATTATTCATAATGTCAATTTTCTGATCAATGACTAACATTTAAAATTCATTTCACTAGATAAAAAATATTAAAGACTTACCAACACAGAGATAACTGTCACCAATTCCTGTAATGCCTCTTCCAAAATTGGACTGATCTAAAAAAAATTAAAAAGAAAACTAGAGCAGTGTCTTGAGAGACAAATGCCCCTCATCTCAAACATTGCCAAAGACAAGCAGAACATTCCAAGACAAGCAGAACATTGCCAAAACAAGCAGAACATTGCCAAGACAAGCAGAACATTGCCAAGACAAGCAGAACATTGCCAAAGACAAGCAGAACATTGCCAAACCAGCAGAACATTGCCAAGACAAATTGCCAAAACAAGCACAACATTGCAAAGACAAGCACAACATTGCAAAGACAAGCACAGCATTGCCAAAACAATCAGAACATTGCAAAGACAAGCAGAACATTGCAAAGACAAGCACAACATTGCCAAAACAAGCAAAACATTGCCAAAACAAGCAGAACATTGCAAAGACAAGCAGAACATTGCAAAGACAAGAACAACATTGCAAAGACAAGCAAAACATTGCCAAAACAAGCAAAACATTGCCAAAACAAGCAGAACATTGCCAAGACAAGCACAACATTGCCAAGACAAGCAGAACATTGCCTAGACAAGCAGACTTTTTGTGGGGATATAAAAATACTCAAGTAAATATTGATAATACACTGCCACCCATAAATAATTATACATGTACATGCCTAAAAACTGGTAACATCATTACATAATGATAATCTACACAAAATTTAATTGTTGTAAATATCATTCTGGTAAAACTAAGATTTTTCAGCTAAAATTGTGTTTTTAATTTTTCTGAAATTTTCATACTTTTTCTCAAAATTTCAGAAAATTTCAAGAAAATTGATAAGAAACTTCATTGCATACATTAACATCATAAAATTCATCATATCACTTTCAATAACTGAAAAACACGCCAATAATTAAACGTATGAATGAAATTTGGCATGATGATTATAATATTTTAGAAATAACTTTCAATTTGTTGTGGTTTGCAGGGGTAGAAATTAATATTTTTCCCCACTTGCAAACGTCTGCAAGTACAACATTTTGCTACTGGCATTCTTTTTTTCACACTAAAAATGTTTTCTACAGCAAATATATATACACATGTTTGATGTATACTTGTTGACATCGGCCACGATTCTTTAGAATTTGAAATTCATAGAAATATTTTTTGACAATGAGATGCATTTTTTCATGGAAAAAAGGCACTTGGTTTTTTTTTTTTTTTTGCATGTAAGTAGATTTTCAACTCACACTTTGTGAAAACCATTGGCATTTTGCCAGTGCTAAATTCAAGCCTGGTTTACAGGGTATTAACAAGATTTTAAAAGTGGCAATTCTATCAAAAACCTGTTGACTAGATTAAATGGTCTCTGTTATCTTCTTTCTATATTTCAAATTTTAAACAAAAATTGGTTGAAACTAAATCCACAGTGGTCATAACTAACAAAATGAGCTAAAAACACCTTAACAGCATAAGATTGAGTGGGCTTTTTACGGAACAGTCAAAAATATTTCACTTATATCCATACATCACTAGTTATAGATGAAGTGGCAGAAATTGTTACTTTTACAATGCACCCAGGTCAATGTGAGGGAGGTTTTTTTTTTTTTTAAAATATGCAACACCTGCTGGGACATGGGACATGGGTTTTAAAGGTCTCTTCTGAAGGAACCTTTCTAAATCCTGAATGCTTAGTGAAAGAACAATCACTATCTATTTTCAAGTCTTGGTCAGATCTGGCCAAGGTTCAAACCCACAAACTCCCACATAGGACCATAGAAGCATTGTGAAAATGTGAAATACAAATCTATTTTCTGAAAATCAAAACCATTCATATCCCGGTAGATGTAATGGTTAAATACAAGAATAATTCTTACCAAAACAGTCATGACTGTGTACATCACCTAAACTGTGCCAAAATATCAACGCTGTACCATCACTCTCAAATACCTGAAAACGATGAAAATAATTACATGTAAATTATTTGTGCAATAAATTACCTGCGAGAACTGTTTTTTGAGAGCCAAATACCCCTGACACCAACATTTAATGCTTTCCTGTGACCTTGACCTTCTTGATATGACCTTGGTTCAAGGTAATGACGCACCTTTGGACCATGAATATTATTCATGTTTACTGACAATCGACCAATGAAATTATGAGAAATGCCCCAACAGGATTTTACAAGGACGGACAGACAGACATTGTGATTTCTCAAACTAGTTTGTGGGGGTAAAAAATGACAGAAAAATAGGCAAGAGGTTGAGTATGAAAAAAGAGTTTTAAGCAAGATTATTTCACTTATATCAAGGCAATCAGTTCATTGACCCTCAGCAATCCAAATGACAAACTTTCTCAAACTAGGATCTCTCGCAAGTCTGATTCAAACCTAGGTTGAAAGGCACTGGGATCCATGAGTGTGCTCTTTAGACCACTAGGCCACTAGGCCACCGGTGCACCTATGAATCTTGTATCTTGTACTTCACTTGGTAATGAAATAGGGGTGAAACAATTCGCTGTGCAGACTGCTGTCTAACATTTGAGGATTGTCTATTAACTTTAGTGCATGTATATGGCTATTCTGAATTACCGGTACAGTTTCTTTTGAAAAAATTCAGTGCTTATTTTGTGTTATTATATCATATTGAAAATAATGATATTGTCAGGAATTAAGAAGGTCATATTGTGAGGCAGGCATATCTTTTCACCCTTATTATATTTCACCCTTATTATGCTTATAATTATAACAGCTTGATTTTCAAAAGTTAAACATAAGGAAATGGCGTTGTGAAGGGCCATGAAATTAAAGCTTGTACATTTTGTTAAACGTTTTGTTGGCCCCCCAGAAGTCATTCAGATTTCACTTCTATTTTCATGACTTACCATATAATGTCTATGGTTTTCTGCATTTACTCAAAATCTGTCAATAATCTAATTACATAAAGCCAACAAATCTTTCCACTCTGAATACATCTTGGCTTGGAGTTAATTAACAGTGTTTTATGCTTTCTTTTACATTGAGGCAATCAGTTCTGGGATGGTAGGGAAAACTAGAATGCCCCGAAAAAAACCCACCAACCATCAGCAAGTGACTTTACATACTTTCTCACACTAGGATCTACCGGAGTTGGATTCAAACCTAGGCTTAAAGATGTGGCGAGAACCAAATACCCACCACTAAGATTTGACCTTGTGACCTTGAACTTTGACCTACACATCTAAATGTGGTACAAAACACATCATTTTTAGTTGGTATACATTTGTTTCAAGTTTGATTTAACTCCTATCAATAGACATGAAAGATTTTGAACCAAAACAATTTTTCAAGGACAGACACGATTTTAGAAGGATAATGGCAATTCCTATATACCTAGACCTAAGTTTGTGTGGGGTATTATTACTCATTTAGCATAAAACATCCAGGGCTCTCTCTCCCTTTTATGAAAGGTACCAGAACCCATGCAAAGTTTTATTTTGTGAAAATTTGCATTGTAATGCCAAAAACCTATGAAAACGGAAAAGTAATAGAAAACTAAAAAATACTAGTCTTAAAGCTGAAATATCAAAAATGTAAAAATTGGCAAAGTAATTGTGAAAAAAAAAAAAAGATTTTAAGGTAGTTCCATACCATGATGACGTCGTCGTTTTGTGCATACGATCGAAATGTCTGATATGACGCAGTTATGCTATCATTCAGTAGAATAATTTTCTGCATTCACATACGATTAGAATTCACAATATCAATTCTGTGCACTATTTTTAAAAAGAAAATGTATATTGTTCATAACGGAAATTAGGTAGATCTACACTGTTGAGAGTACTATTCTAGATAATTGAAAAATTTGAGTACATTGTTTAAATTTTGAAGACGGTATTTTGAATGCCGGTTTATGTTTGGCTTTTTTCGGTGATTTTAAATACAAATAGTAGGACACAAACTGACGATTCTTCAATAAACATACTGTATGATAATTTTCTCGGTGTCAAATTTTAGCAGTTTGACTGTGCTCTTGTATTTGTGTTTCATTAAGCGACCTAGAATCAAGAACGCTTCATCAATGTATACGAATCCCCTTTCCTCTTTAACTGAGCTGTTGTTGGGTAACGGTTGCTATGGTTTTCTATGGGTGAGAAACCATATGATATTTAAATTGTTTTTGTTTTGCAACCAAATAGCTCACAATCAGTGTTTTTGTTTATTTGTTAATACCAAATAAAAAAAAATTGAGTTCATAATAGGATACTAGGACATTATTAGTAGCTTTTTACGTAAGGAATGAGGCTTTTTACTTGTTTCAGGATTTTGATGCAATTTTATGAAAAAAAGTAGCTTGATGACTCCCTATTTTTTGTTTCCGAAAATCAAACTTATATATTCATGTGCAATATATGTGAAAATCAGGGGTCGAATTTGACTTAGTTTTTTTAAAATCTACAAATTAACGAAAGGGTGTTACTTTTAGTTTTCCAGAAATTTAATGTTCTCTCTTGATAGGTGGCGCTGTAGAAAAATACCATGTGACCGGAAGTAAAATTCCATTGGTCCAAATAATCTTCATGACATAATGGTTAATTTAAATGCAAGACACTTTTGGTTTCTAAGCATGACAAAAATTATGAAAGCTTATTTGTTGACAACAGTAGTTATACTTTGATCATTTATGCCATGAAAATGGCCACCAGGTGGCGCTTCAGAACTTCTTAAGCAAGTCTAAAACCTAACCTGAAATTTTGGCATATTGAATGGTTTATGCCCATGTACATCATATCAAAATTTCAGTATATGTTTTCAAGCGATTTGTAAGGTATGGAACTACCTTAAATTGTGAATGGGGCCCCAAAAACGACCCAGTGATTAAAAAAATAAATAAGATTAAAAATAGGGTGTATAATATATAAATGTTACCTGTATTCCTCTAAGTGATGTAAGTACCAGGATTGTCCTAGATGGTAGTGTAACCCACTTAGCCTAAAATAAATGAATAACAAGTTATAACTGAAATGGGAAGCCATTTAAATAGTGAACCCCAATTGGGAAATCACCCAAACATGTACATGATCATAATATGAAAACATTGTTTCAATGGCATATCTTCTCTGCTTAAAGATTGTTACTACGGATCTGTTAAATAGGTTCTAAAAAGCAGTGGACAAAATGTTAGCAGAGGAAATGGAGCAAACACTGTATCTCCCTCCCCCTTTGTTTGCGGGACATACCCTGTAATAAAACTTTGTGAAAAAAAATTAGTTACAATTTTACATTATTGTGAAGTAACTTGTCAGTGCAGTTCTACCCTTCATTCAAACCTTGATGTACATTAACATATGTTAGACCCAAGTTAGTATAGTGCAACAAGCTTCAAATGTAGTTTCAAATGCACAAAGAAACATTGAAAATTTATACCGGTAATTTGAAAAATATTATTTTTAATATATTTCTCAGGGCTTCGATTATTCACTCGTCCACTCGTCCTGACGACCAGTGAAATGTGGACTGGGACGATTGGTGTTATTATTGCACTCGTTACGGTGCTGAGTTAAATTTATCAGACATATACATCATGGGCTTGTTACAATTAACAAACAACAGACAATTTAGTGTAGGTTGGGAAAACCGTGTATAAGGAGGTCAATGATCCAGGCCCTTGCCGTTCTGTTACAAGTGTGAATCAACAAAATCATTTGAACGTTTGCATCATATACATGTGCAAACCATTTTGCATTCAGAAATCACTTAGTGTCACATAAAATCCAACCGATGTTCCGAGTGTTTATATCTGTAAAAGTACAGTATGTCAAAGACATTATTATCTTTTACACTTGTGGTGACTGTGCCGCGTTAAATTTCCAAGTGCTGAGTGGTTTTATTATTCAACTAGGCACTGTGCCAAGTGTAATTAAAAATTCTATCTAAGGCCCGTTTCTATATATTAATATGCATGTATATACAGTAAAACCCAAATAGTATAGATCTATGCAAGTGCCATATGTCCACTACTGTCTGTTTACTCTGCTGCAGAGAAAGGAACAACGCTAATCAAAGATTTGAATGGCACGGTTAAATATTAATTAATCATTTACTTATATGAGCCGAGTTGTTGCTAATACATAATCCTAATTTTAATCTAATAACTCCTTAAATACACCAAAACGTATTTTGGGTTGGTGTTTACAATGGTAAAATTTTGACAAAACGATGGTGTCTTTCGTGTGACATAATGATGACAGAAGAATTCATTATTTACGTTGGTTCGCAAGGGGTACAATAAAGAACAGCTCAAAGGTCGCATTTAGTATATAAGTTTGAATTTATGTAATTTTTTTAAAAGTTTGAAAATGCAGAAAGGTAGTTCACTTTATTATTTTATTGAATCAATTTTGGTCATCCCAGTTACACAAAAATCAATCTGTTCTTGAGCTGCACTAACCTAGATAAATAGTCAACTCTTTCTTCATGACTATGTAACATAAAGAACCCATCCATTTCGTAAAAAATTTATCATTGTAAACACCGGCCCAGGTTATATTTTGTCGCATAAAATGATATATGAAGGAAGAATGAAACTGAAACATGAATTTTTAGTAACATGTAAGTAAAAATATAATTGATTTGTACCTGTCATATTGAAATTAGATATAAAGATCATCTGTCTATAGTGGTTTTGTTACATTTCTTAAAAACTACCTTCTGCCTTAAAATAGGAAAATTTGAAGTTCTGAAATACAGCAAACTGCATTATGCAATAGCTATAGGATCCTCAATACGAAGTTGTTAAATTGTTACAGTATCTTACCTTTTGTGGGTAATGACAACTAGGTTTAATTTGCTAGTACATGTGTATAAAACTGTTTTTTTTTTTTTTTTTTGAATTTTAGTGTTTTTATTCATTTTCCCAAAGGGAAGCTACCTTTATTCGGTAGTGACTTTAGACAAACAAGATGAGTCAGATTACACTACTGTACAGGGCTCTACAATGCGAGTAATTTTTTGTAAAAGCGAGTGGATACGTCAAATTTACTTGCCCATGTGCGAGTATAAAGTAGAAAGTGAAATCCGGATTTTCCTTTCCGTTTTCGACAACGAAATTACTCTCATCAAGCTTAATCTTTAAAGCGCTTTAAATCATATAGCTCCAATCTGTTAAGTTGTTAAGCGTTTGTATGATGACGTTTTCAAGTGTCAATTTCATCGCTACGAGTCGTAAACAAAATCGGCAAATATATTTATTTTTCAAGCCACGAGTACGAATAAAAATCCAGAAGCTCCGAGAATTCTAATGTTATCAATAACCAGGAAGAAACGACCTCGTCTATGACTCGGTGCCAGTGATCACTCGATGTAAAAACAAACGTAATCCTCTAAACTGACTAAAGCGATGACGGAAAGCCGGGTCCCGAGTTGGCCTTGAAAACAGTTTTAAATTTTACATGAGGCAGATGTATCTAGCTAGACAGGAAATGCTAACATTCCTGTAGCGACTCGCCTCACACCTCTGAATTAAAATCATGTGTTTTTAAACTTGATTTGCCATTTTTCAAAGTTTTTGCTTTGCTTTTAAACATGCACTGCGAATTTTTGTGTTTGATACAACAATAAAAGTAAACTGAATGAAAAATATTTTTTAAAAACATTGGGCCGATCTGCTGTGCCTGCATCTTCAAAATTAAGCAATAATGGGAAATGTTTCCAGTCTAATTGAATCCCAGTTAAATTGTATTTATAAAACAAATATGTGGCGAGTAACATCTTTGCTTTGGCTAGTAAACATCTCGGGTTTACTAGCCAGAAGGCTAGTGAAAAAAATTGCAATCGTAGAGCCTTGCTGTATGAGCCATTCTGTTTGTGACAGTAAAATACTCTTTATATCATAGAAAATCAAATAGAATTGAATAAAGATTGATATTTTTCACTTACTTGTACCTAGTCGTAACAGAAAATCTGTCAGTACAAAGAAAAATGCAAGGGTTATGGAGATTTTAAATGGCAAAAATGGTGAAGTCCTTGGTGATGTTTTATGTCATGCGCAACAGAATCTGCCATTTGCCTGGGGTTTCAACATGTTCAATCCCCATAACATCAACGGTTTACCTTGTCCAGATATATTCTGGGATAATCGCAGATGCGCATACAGATTTCCTATTATGACTAGGAACATGTAAGTGAAAAATATCAATCTTTATTCAAATTTATTTGATTTTCTATGGATATGAAGAGTATTTCAGTCACAAACACTGCATGGTTCCTACAGTAGGCTACCCTAAAGACTGTATTGAGCATATATATGTCTGCCTTGTACTAGCGCACACTCAGTGAGACTCTAAAGTTCTAGCTCACTGCAACTGCAGTTGCAGAGGTTGCTGTCCCATCTGTCCATTATCCTGACAGCAAAGCAATAATTAAGAGTTCCTGATTTTGTTGAGTGAAGTGTCCCTATATATATATCCATATTTGTTCAGTGTTGGTCTTTTGTAACTGATAACTGTTAGAACATTTTTATACCTGTATAATCATTGGCGTACTTTGTTGTGTAGCAGTTGGTTCTTTACAGACGACATGTCTGTTTGTAACTGTAGAACCGTCTGTAGCTGCAGAAACTATGTTCACAACCGATTTGTGTACAACTGCATAGTTCAGAGATTTTTTCTCTTCAGTCAAAAGAACAGACAGATTATTCGATAAGGCAGAGGTACTCGTTTTTAACGGTATCGGCTTTTCTGATCGATACATTTCAATGATTAATTTACGATAATTTCCACGCTTAAATGATTAAAACTGTCAATTTTTCAAGATAAAACAAGTGCTCCAACGTGTGTTGCTTGGTACGCTATTTTCACTACGCATGTGCAGCTCTTCCTTTCGAGTGTTCTCGAACTTTTCCCTTTCAATTCAATAGCAACCATTCGGAAAATTCAAAGGATAGTTTATTGTCAAAATAATTAAAAAGTTTTGAATTTAATTCTTTTGATGAAATAAACACGGATATATCATTAATTCAAAACAGAATAAAATAAGTATTGATGATCTAAAATAGTTTAACTGTAAATATACAAGTAATCTAAAAATGGATACTTTACAAACTTTTTCTATAAAATGGCTGGTCCCTCCAAAACATCAAAAACTTTTTTGGGGTCCTCTACTTCCTGGTTTGGGAGAAGGAACCTTTAACAGCTTGTCTTGATATTGACATGCGATGCAATCATGCAGGGCGAAAAAATGTTAAAAGATGGAAACTTAATCATCAAATCTGGACTTAGGGTAATTATTTATTTTTGTTTTAATCAAGTTTGAGTTGGGACACTTGCATGTTTCAGTATCATCAATGACATACATTTCTATTAATGTCACCTTTCAGGAAGTTGAATAGAGCTAAACTAAGAGTGATCAGATTAAGAATTTTAATGCAAAAAATTAATGGAATTCGTTATTTAATTTGTCTTATTTGTGTTTTTATTTTAGTAACTTGATGATTTAATTTAAAAATGACATTATATTTAGCATTTACACATATGTATTGTGTAAACAAAAGCATGACTTTAATGTTTATGTTGATTTATGTTGCGCAGTCTGTTTCAGTCCCTTCTGCTTGAAAACTACTGCGGTAGTTCAGTTGGTAGAGTGCTTAATCCGTAAGTGGGAGGTTGTGGGTTCAATCCCCGGTTGGGTCTGACCCAAGACTTGAAAGTGGTAAGTGACTGTTGTTTCGCCAAGCACTCGGCATTACGAAAAAAAAAATCATGGTTCTTTCGGATGGGGACTTAAAATTACCCAAGTCCCCTGTCACAGTGGGCTTGGCATGCTAAAGAACCCTGCAGTATAATGCCATCAGCGCAATGCACAAGCAAAATTTCTGCACCTTCACCTATAACTGGTGACATCTTGACATAAGTGAAATATTCTTGAATGGGACATTAAACACTATTTCTCACTCAACTTGTAAGGATCCTATAACTGCCACAGGTGGCCTACTCTTTTTCAAACTTTACAGAAGTGTTTTTACCATGCACTGAGACACGGGACCTTGGTTTTCAGTCTCATCTGAAAGATTACTGAGTAAAAAGCTTTTACAGCTCTAATATAGGATGAAAATTGTCTCACAAAAATTCCAAGTCCCAGGAGACATTCAAACCCACAACCCTTGATTTTGAAAGCCTGTGATAGTACCACTTGGCCATGTCTACCCATATATCATGTCTGACAGTACAGTACCATACAGGGACTACTTTGATAACTGAGATGCATGAGACATTGGTTTCATCTTTTGAGTCATCCTGGAGATTCGAATTCAAAATGACAACAAATAAAAATTGTTTGGACAAAGTAAATAATCTAAGTCAATACAAAATGTTCATTTAAATGACATGTGATTGAATTGGATTTATTAAAATATTAAATAATAAACAGTCACTCTGCTGACACCAGGGTAACTGTACATGTAGCACTTGAAATTCACTCTGTAATTGTGTTTTACTTAATGTTATCTGCTATAGGGGGCAAGTACTTATAAATTATAATTGCTAGGATAAAGATAGGAACACTTATACTAATTATATAATTGCTCAGTGCATCAACTATATATGTGAATTTTAAATTCTTTTTCTCCATGATAAAGACTTCTATGGTTGCTCAGTTAGTAGAGTGCTCGCTTCATATGTGGGAGGTCTTAGGTTCATCCAAGACTTGAAAATAAATAATGACTGTTCTTTTGGCAAGCACTCAGCATTTAGAAATGAAAAGAACAGGGTCCATTGGAGGAGACCTTATAAACTGTTGCCCCATGCCACAGCAGGTATAGCATATTAAATAAGCATCCCTGCACATTGCTCTCAGAGCACTGCAAAGGTAAAAAAAAATTATTGCCATTTCTCCTACAGCTGATGACATCTCGATATAAGTGAAATATGCTTAACTGAGGCGTAAAACCCCAATCAATTTCCATGCTTAAGTAATTTTATATATCATATTGACACAATTGAACCATAATTATATTCTTGATCTGCATGCTGTATCACGTTTATATCAAAATATGGTGAAATATTGGGTGCACATGGTCCGTTAGGTCATTTTTGGGCCCAGCTGAGTTTCTGGTAAAGTTTTGGACTTAAATTGTCTATTTGGTCTTTTTTTGGACTTAAATGAGTTTCTTACTGAATTTTTAGAATAAAACGTCAGTTAACTCTATAACCACTTCAGTAAGCTCAGTGTTAGAGTACCCACCTTGAGAGCAGGAGGTTGTGGGTTTTAACCCCTGCTGAGTCATACATTTACTCATGGTTCAATCTCCAGACAAAACTAAAGGAGAAAAGTTCATTCTGTAGAGGTCCAAAATGGATTAAAAGTGCACTGTAAAAAATTATATAGTTAATAGATTTTAAAAAATACCAGTCAATAAATAGGTTAATGATAGTATGTGTGTACCAGATACTGACTTGAACCCCTCTCTCTCGAGCATTACCGGTACTTGTACAGTTCTCTTGATACTTACGGTAATAGAGCCACTGCCAGCTGGCATGTTATTAGTTCAAAATTATAGCATAAAACATAGTTAAATTTAATGTTTTATAGAATGTCATGGAAACATTGGCATTTTATATGCCTGTTGCTAGAAATGGTACCAGTGCATATTATGTATAGTAAGACTTTGTCTGTCCATATTACTTTGTCCACTCTACTTGGCTTCCAACATTGTTGAAAGAAGATATTTCTAATAAACTTTGTATACATGATTACCAGAACGTAACATTGTGTGTGTCAGAAGAGGTGGTACCTAACTCTGTGCAAATTTCTCAGAGTTGTGTCCCTTTGAAATTTCAATTATATTTTTGCAATATTTCCTAACAGTTTAATAGTAAAAATGTAGAAGAGTGTGTCTTGTGGTACTTTTTTTGGATGTGGCCTAATGACTACATGATGGGGTTTTATTTCCTTGTATAGTTTACTTTGAACCAAACATTAATTTGGTGTGGCCTAATGATTACATGAGGGATTTTATTTTCTTGAATGGTTTACTTTAAACCAAACATTAATTTGGTGTGGCTTAATGACTACATGTTTGAATGGTTTACTTTGAACAAAACATTAATTTGGTGTGGCCTAATGACTACATGGGGATTTATTTTCTTGAATAGTTTACTTTGAACCAAACGTTAATTTGGTGTGGCCTAATGACTACATAGGAGTAGTCAGATTCTTGAATGGTACACTTTGAACAAACGTTAATTTGGTGTGGCCTAATGACTACATGGGAGAGCCAGCTAGATCCTTGAATTTTGTAGTTTAATTTGTGATAATTTTGTATGTACAGAAAAGATAAAAGATAACATGGTACAAGTTAGATTATTCAGAACTTGAAATGTGGTTACATGTACATGTATATGTGCTTAGAAAATTATGTTTACACGCTCATACAGATACCGGTAATCTTTAAGCTAAAATCTTTCTAAATAGATTAAGAAAAAATGTTATCTTTTACCTAAAATCTTTCTAAATAGATTTAAAAAGTGTTTTAAATAATGATAGAAGAGTTTATGTCTCTGAAAAATATTTTACGGATTGGACATTTTTAGCTCACCTGAGCCAAAGGCTCAGATGAGCTATTGCAATCTATCACCGTCCGTCGTGCGTCGTCCGTCGTGCGTAAACTTTACATTTTAATCTTCTCCTCCAAAACTACTGGGCCATATTTGATGAAACTTGGTGATTATCATGCCTGGGTAACAGCCTTTCAAAATTGTGTTCGGGGTTTGGCCACGCCCAACAAGATGGCCGCTGTTACTAAAAATAGCAAAAAGACAAAAAAATCTTCTTCTCTGAAACCAATAGGTGCAGGCAAATTTTGATTGGATATTTGGATTCAGCATACCTGGGAACATTAAAATTGTGTTTTTCATGAAAATTAGACGAAAAATAGGTTACGCGTTTTTTGCGTAAAATTACATAATTTTTAAAATGAGACATTTATTGTTATAACTTCATAACGGCTGAAGATAATTGTATGGAGTTTTCACTGTTGATCTTGTCTTGCAATTTTCTTCCAATTGATGTCAAGGTCGAAGGTCAAGGTCATGTCCCAGTTTTTGACCTTTGATAAAAAATGCTATTTTTTTTAACATTTCTGGTGATAATGGCATAGGATTTTCAGTTATTTGTAGGTATTGACATGGCGATCATTTTGATACATAGATCAGGGTCATGGGTTCAAAGGTCAAGGTCACAGATGTCCAAGAATACCAAAATAGTTAATTATCTGCAAAACTATGAATTTTTTGTATAGGCATGTACAGTAAAACCTGTTTTAAGAGGTCACTTATGGGACTGAACAAAAGTGGCTGCTTAAGACAGGTGGCCTTTAAAACCAGGTTGTGTTCCAGAAGACAAATTTATGAAGACGAACCAATTTGTTTAGATTTGTACATATTTATTTATCTATATCAATTTCTCATATATATATTTTTTGTTTTAGGGTTAAAACTTTCCGTTTAGATGGTGTGTCCATTTTTGTCAACTGAATAAATGCGATTTGTTTAATGTTCGTAAAATAAGACAAAGAAAAAGTGAATACTTCTCAGATAAAACTCCCCACAAACGCCGATAAGGTCATTCGGCGGTAAAAATCACAGCTAAAAGAAAAAAAAAACAAAAACAAAAAAAAACAAAAAAAAAACAAAACAAAAAAAACATCTCATTCATACCCCCCCTCTTCTTCTTCATTGGTTTATAGAGCTTTTTGGTGGAGCTTACATTTCGTCTGGAATGTTACACAGCAAAAATCTACTTTCAGATCTTCATTTTATTCATGAAAAACTTTATTCATCCAAACAGTCACCACAAAGTTGGGAAAGACTACAGCCATGTGCTTTGTTTACTTTCTGTCACTATCATGATTATGTCCCTTTAATACATGTTATTATGCAGAGTGGGTAACGACTATTTGTCGGGTTAAAGTAAAAAAGAAAATATGGCTGTCACATGTTTTACTGCCTACATGATCTTAATCAATAAAATCTGGGTTTATTTAGAAGAATATTAAAGAGATCATGATTTTATTATCGTCATACAGCATTCCTATGAATAAGGAATATATAATAAGGTAATTTTGTTCATCTGCCTTATGCAATACACATCGTTTGCCTACAGTAGCTCTGTTCCAGAACAGATGGAGATTTTCTTTTTGTGCCGAATATTCAAATAGGATTCGAATAACAGCCAACTAATATTCAAATGCTTAATTTGGTATTCTTTTTAGCTCTTTTGTTTCACCTCGCTGTTTCAAGCATGAAACGAGGCATAAATAAAACAGGCCTCGTAAGGTATTTTGTTTACACGGTTTGTTGAACAAACGTGGTCTCGGTAATTAAGTGATTAGAGGATTAACTCTGGTGTTGATTATACAGTCAATGATTAATTAATTATCACACCGATTGTACACCTGTGGGACACGTGGCTTCATCTTAAAAGTCTTGTGTGATTTCTCGATCATGAACTAATCTTAATTGACAAGACAAAATTTAGAAGGTTTATGGGGGGGGGGGGGGACCGAATGACCGAATTTCAATTCGGCGTTTTTTGCCAATTCGGTGATTTTTAGCCGATTTGTGGGGCCCTTTCAACATATAACAATATAAATCGACCCGACAAGTGCGATATGCCTGAGCAATCAGCTGAACATTATATTCTATCATAAACAACTTATCGTCACTAAGGAAACAAAATCATGTGACGACTGTCACGTGACATTATAAACGGACAAAATGGCCGTCTAAACCAGGCTCTTCTATGTGGCCGGTCACGAAATTAGTGGCCGCTGACCGCGTTACACAGGTGACCGCTTATTTCAGGTGAAATATATAGTAAAATGCATTGGGCGGGATGCAACCTGGCCGTTATCGGCAGGTGACCGTTAAATCCAGGTGGCCGCTAAGGCAGTTTTTACTGTATATCAGAATATTGTAGGTAATGGCACAATGGTCATTTTGATATATGAATAAAAGTCATGGGTTCAAAGGTCAAGGTCACAGATGTAAACAAATACTGAAATGGTTAATTATCTCAAAAACTATAAACTTTTTGTATAGGCATGTATATTGGAATATTGTAAGTATTGGCCTAACGATCATTTTGATATATGAATGAAGGTCATAGGTTCAAAGGTCAAGGTCATAGCTGCGAACAAATATTTAAATGGTTATCTCAAAAACTATAAACTTTTTGTATAGGCATGTATATTGGAATATTGTAGGCATTTGCACATTGATCATTTTGATATATGACTGAAGGTCATAGGTTCAAAGGTCAAGGTCATAGACGCGAATGAATATTAAAATGGTTAATTATCTCAAAATCTATAAACTTTTTGTATTGGCATGTATATTGGAATATTGTAGGTATTGGCTTAACGATCATTTTGATATATGAATGAAGGTCATAGGTTCAAAGGTCAAGGTCATAGACTCGAACGAATACTTAAATGGTTAATTATCTCAAAAACTATAAACTTTTTGTATAGGCATGTATATTGGAATATTGTAGGTATTGGCCTAACGGTCATTTTGATATATAAATGAAGGTCATAGGTTCAAAGGTCAAGGTCATAGAATTGAACAAATACTTAAATGGTTAATTATCTCAAAAACTATAAACTTTTTGTACATGTTGTATCGATCATTTTGATATATGAATGAAGGTCATAGGTTCAAAGGTCAAGGTCATAGATGCAAACGAATACTTAAATGGTTAATTATCTCAAAAACTATAAACTTTTGTATAGGCATGTATATTAGAATATTGTAGGTATTGGCCTAATGCACATGTTTTAGCTGTTTATAAATAATATATTGTAGCTAGACTTTAAATATGTTATTTATAGCATACTTATATAATAATTATTATAATTAATTTGCAAAAATACTTGCATATTATTGGCCCTTACTGCTGAAAATTTTGATATTCTCTTTTATTAATGTCATTGACCATTGAACCTCTGCATAAGATATGTACTCTTCCTCAGGTGAGCGGTAAGGCCCATGGGCCTCTTGTTTAAATATTAAATTTGTCAGAATGCCAGTATTTTGTATGCAAGAATTTAGTTCACTTAAGAATTGACTGTCACTTTTCCCTGGTTCATCAAGTAATGAACCAGATTTTAAAGCTAGCAAATCTGATGAACAACGAAGCAGTTCATTTTAGATTTGCTAGTTTTAAAATCTGGTTCGTTACTTGATGAACCAGGAAAAAATGACAGTCAATTCTTATATTTACAATTTATTCTTTGTTTAAGAGAGCAAAATTGCAAATTCCGTTGAATAAAATAAATTTCAATGCTTTGAAAAAGAATTTTTAACGGCGGACGTGACCTCGACATGGAACAGCTGTTCAGAAACATTAAAATCAAACTGGGTTCAACGTAGAAGTTATTTTTGTACAGCGTGAACGTAGTGAACGTGTACATTGCTGTCACTTTCTTCCAAGATATCAAGCTTCTTTGCTATGAAATTATAAGATATGAGTACACCTGGAAATAGTGCGCCTGGTAAATGAGCGTGAAAGAAGTATATCTGTTTTATCGTGAGATATGTATTCTGAGACGGGTAATGCATTTGGTTACATATGCACATTTGGAATAAATTTTCGGAATACATTTCGGAATCTAGTAAAATATTGCGACGGTATGCATCTAATAATTTCTGCAATTTGGCGAACTGATCTCATGTTTACAATAAAAAGTAGTTCGAGAAGTTTGCGTCCTACGATGTAAAATCATAACTTTTTATGAAATGAACAGCAACGGCAGGTTGTTTAATTAATTCTTCGTGAAATCTACGGAAATTTAAATTTATTTTGAAGGTTATGATAACGTATTTTGATGTTGAGGCAATTGTGTCATATTTTAAAATGTTTATCGATTAGATTTTACTTTCATGAAAGGGAGATAATTCGTACAGTGTTGTATGCAAATTTTAAATACAGTCGTTTTACCAGTTCCGAACAGGGTTTCATATAAGCGCTGCTGCAGACGTCATCCACAAGCAGAGGAAATAAAATTTATGTGGTGTAATAATACAAATGTTTACTGATTCCTAAATATCGACACCTATCCTCAAAAACACGTGGTAGTATGTTTTCTTGAAAAAAGCATTTCCGTGATCACAATTTGTTTACATCGTTAAACTAGGTCACCAACAATCTGTCGACCTGTCCTGCACATACATTTAGGAAGCGGTTGAAGTTTATATTATTTAAACAATTAATACCCATACATTCAAGTAGAAGCAAATTTAGAAAGTTATTTTGCGATTCCTTTAATTGAACGGGATTGAAATTTTAAATTATTCGGTAGTAAAAATTCGGAACTGGTAAAACAACTGTACTTCACCATTAACATGAAACGGGAATATTGTGAGTGATAATCAGCAGTGATCACAATTTGTTTACATCGTTAAACTAGGTCACCAACAATCTGTCGACCTGTCCTGCACATACATTTAGGAAGCGGTTGAAGTTTATATTATTTAAACAATTAATACCCATACATTCAAGTAGAAGCAAATTTAGAAAGTTATTTTGCGATTCCTTTAATTGAACGGGATTGAAATTTTAAATTATTCGGTAGTAAAAATTCGGAACTGGTAAAACAACTGTACTTCACCATTAACATGAAACGGGAATATTGTGAGTGATAATCAGCAGTTAATTAAAACCCTGATTAACAGCAAATGATCCAGTTACATAAAACCGCTAGAATGTACCCCCTCATAGCGAAGGTAGGATCTGCAAAACTCTACTTTCTCTCTATCCGAAATGACAAAACGATCGGGTACAACTTTTTTAGCTCACCTGAGCCAAAGGCTCAGATGAGCTATTGCAATCTATCACCGTCCGTCGTCCGTCGTGCGTCGTGTGTAAACTTTACATTTTAATCTTCTCCTCCAAAACTACTGGGCCATATTTGATGAAACTTGGTGATTATTATGCCTGGGTAACAGCCTTTCAAAATTGTGTTCGGGGTTAGGCCACGCCCAACAAGATGGCCGCTGTTACTAAAAATAGCAAAAAGACAAAAAAATCTTCTTCTCTGAAACCAAAAGGTGCAGGCACATTTTGATTGGATATTTGGATTCAGCATAACTGGGAACATTAAATTTGTGTTTTTCATGAAAATTAGACGAAAAATAGGTTACGCGTTTTTTGCGTAAAATTACGTAATTTTTAAAATGAGACATTTATTGTTATAACTTCATAACGGCTGAAGATAATTGTATGGAGTTTTCACTGTTGATCTTGTCTTGCAATTTTTTTCCAATTGATGTCAAGGTCGAAGGTCAAGGTCATGTCCCAGTTTTTGACCTTTGATAAAAAATGCTATTTTTTTTAACATTTCTTGTGATAATGGCGCAGGATTTTCAGTTATTTGTAGGTATTGACATGACGATCATTTTGACATAGATCAGGATCATGGGTTCAAAGGTCAAGGTCACAGATGTCCAAGAATACCAAACTAGTTAATTATCTGCAAAACTATGAATTTTTTGTATAGGCATGTATATCAGAATATTGTAGGTAATGGCACAATGGTCATTTTGATATATAAGTAAAGGTCATTGGTTCAAAGGTCAAGGTCACAGATGTAAACAAGTACTGAAATGGTTAATTATCTCAAAAACTATAAATTTTTTGTATAGGCATGTATATTGGAATATTGTAGGTATTGGCCTAATGATCATTTTGATATATGAATGAAGGTCATAGGTTCAAAGGTCAAGGTCATAGAACTGAACAAATACTTAAATGGTTAGTTATTCCAAAAACTATAAACTTTTTGTATAGGCATGTATATTGAAATATTGTAGGTATTGGCCTAACGATCATTTTGATATATGAATGAAGGTCATAGGTTCAAAGGTCAAGGTCGTAGACGCAAACAAATACTTAAATTGTTAATTATCTCAAAAACTATAAACTTTGTATAGGCATGTATATTGGAATATTGTAGGCATTTGCACAACAATCATTTGATATATGAATGAAGGTCATAGGTTCAAAGGTCAAGGTCATAGATGCAAACAAATACTTAAATTGTTAATTGTCTCAAAAACTATAAACTTTTTGTATAGGCATGTATATTGGAATATTGTAGGCATTTGCACAACAATCATTTTGATATATGAATGAAGGTCATAGGTTCAAAGGTCAAGGTCATAGATGCAAACGAATACTTAAATGGTTAATTATCTCAAAAAACTATAAACTCTTTGTATAGGCATGTATATTGGAATATTGTAGGTATTGGCCTAATGCACATTTTAATATACAGATGTTTTAGCTATTTATAAATAATATATTGTAGCTAGACTTTAAATATGTTATATATAGCATACTTATATAATAATTATTATAATTAATTTGCAAAAATACTTGCATATTATTGGCCCTTACTGCTGAAAATTTTGATTTCTCTTTTATTAATGTCATTGACCATTGAACCTCTGCATAAGATATGTACTCTTCCTCAGGTGAGCGTTAAGGCCCATGGGCCTCTTGTTTAATTTTAATTACCGATTGTCTTTTTCATATATTTATGAAATTATTATTTTCTACCATTAAATTCAGCAATACATGGTTTGGTACATTGTGTCTTTTTCCAAAAAAAAAAAAAAAAAAAAAACAACATCCGTCGGACTATGCATAGATCGACCACCCACCCCCCCACCCCGAATTTTGGGTTATATTCTGTCTTGCCACAACACAATTTTGCCAATTACGCTGTACAACAGCACGACAGTGCTATGTTTCTATTGTTAATATTCAATATTGACAGATTTTTATGAAATTTTGAACACAATGTGCTAATGTTTCACGTAACATGTTTAATTTTGTAAGGTCAATGCCAATTTATGTAACATGAAAGGTCAAGGCCATGTAAAACCTCAATTCATTGCCACCATTTTTAGCTCCCCTGAGCTGAAAGCTCAGATGGGCTATTGCAATGGTTCACCGTCCGTCGTCTGTCGTGCGTTGTGTGTTAACTTTGTACATTTTAATCATCTCCTCTAAAACTACCAAGCTAAATTTGATGAAACTTAGTGATTATGATGCCTAGGTGAAGGCCTTTCAGATTTGCACAAATGAAGAAGTTATGTCCCCTTGGGGCCCCAGAAAGGGGGAAATAGTGAAAATTTTTAAGAATCTTCTCCTCTGAATCTACAAGAGATATAACTTAGATATGTAATGTGAAACATACCTAGGGCACGTAGTTTCAGATTTGCACAAATCGTAACTGTGGGGGCCGAAATGGGAAAATGGCAAGGTACTTAAGGAGAAAATTGCTAAAATTAATGAATTTGTCAATAAATCTTGAAAACTATAAACTTTTTGTATAAGCATATATATTAGAATATTGTAGGCATTTGCACAATCATTTTGATATATGAATGAAGGTCATAGGTTCAAAGGTCAAGATCATAGATGCAAACGAATGCTGAAATGAGTAATTATCTCAAAAACTATAAACTTTTTGTGTAGGCATGTATATTGGAATATTGTAGGTATTGGCCTAATGATCATTTTGATATATAAATGAAGGTCATAGGTTCAAAGGTCAAGGTCATAGATGCAAACGAATACTGAAATGGTTAATTATCTCAAAAACTATAAACTTTTTGTATAGGCATGTATATTAGAATATTCTAGGCATTTGTACAATGATCATTTTGATATATGAATGAAGGTCATAGGTTCAAAGGTCAAGGTCATAGACGCGAACAAATACTTAAATCGTTAATTATCTCAAAAACTATAAACTTTTTGTATAGGTATGTATATTAGAATATTCTAGGCATTTGTACAATGATCATTTTGATATATGAATGAAGGTCATAGGTTTAAAGGTCAAGGTCATAGATGCAAACGATTACTGAAATGGTTAATTATCTCAAAAACTATAAACTTTTTGTATAGGCATGTATATTGGAATATTGTAGGTATTGGCCTAACGATCATTTTGTTATTTGGATGAAAGTCATAGGTTCAAAGGTCAAGGTCATAGACACGAACAAATACTTAAATGGTTAAATATCTCAAAAACTTAACTTTTTGTATAGGCATGTATATTACATGTATTAGAATATTGTAGGTATTGGCCTAATGACTGCAAAAAAGTGTAGCAGTAAGCATGTTGTCAAAGTTTTCTAGGTCTAGGGACATAAAAATAAAATTTTACAGTAGGCAAATAATCTTATTTATTTCCCAGATTTTCAACAAGTAAAATCCATAAAAGCAGCAACATTGCTGTCTTTTCTACAAAGACATTCTATATGAATATTCATTTTTCTGTTACTACTTACTAGCCACAAATAAGTAATTAATATAAAAAAAATATATATAAAAAAAAACAAATAAAAACAAAAAACAAAAAACCAGAAGCAGCACAGGCAGTAATCATTTCTACATGGGAAATTTTCATGTTTGTATTATAAATTGTATTGTATTGTATAAATACAATTGTATAAAATAAATTTATCAAAAAAATTTACACAGAGTTTATTCAGTTGGGATTACAAAAATAGGTCTAAATTTCGCCAAATTTTATTTACCTTTTTCTTTGTCATTTCTATTTACAGAAGAAAGAATGTTATTGTGTATTATATGGAAAAGGGGGAGATAATGCAGCATATTTAGCATGTTACGACAGCAAAGAATCCTACCAAAAAGACAAAAGCAAGGCCAAATGTTATTCCTTAGATAACATAAAAGGAATCGATAAGATAAGCAAAGGATCCAAAAACGAGTATCATATTGATGTTTGTACGAAAAAAGAAAAGTTTTTAATGGTCTGCGAAAACGAGGATGATTTAGAAGACTGGTATAAATACATACATGCTGTACAAAAAGGCTTGGAGCATATGTTTGCACCAGCAGATGGATCATTTAGGACCAATATCTTATACGACTCATCAGAAGATAGTAAGTTGATTGTTAATCTGGAGTATGGTAGAGTATGGTAATGATTTGATACGCCAATAAACTTTCACTTATATTCAGGCGGTCAGTTCAGGGATGGTGGAGTGGAGTAATGGTGTTTTACAACCAAGTTAACATTCTTTCACTTACCGTATATCGAGGCCGTCAATTCAGGGGTGATGGAAGAAACTGGAGTCACCAGAGAAAACCACCCACCTTTGGCAAGAGAACTGACAAACTTTCACTGCCCCAAGTGATGTTCGAACATGGACAGTGAGAAGTGCTTTAATCTGTTAGTTTGCAGTTTAGATCTCTCAGCCAGCAAAGCCCCTTATTACAGTAGAATCTTTATAAACTGAACTTCTTCTTGACTGGAATGTTGAATGTTTTCTGATAAGATTGTTATTCAGTTTACACATAAGGTTTTTCGTAAACCTAACAATATTAATATAATATGACATATGAATTAAGAATGTTTTTCCTGGTTTCAGCTTATGTTTTGAATTTTTGGTCACATCAGAGACCTATTGCAGTCATTGTTTGTGTCATCATGCAAACAAACTTTTAACATTTTCAACCTTCAAAATAACTGGATTCCGGAATCCCTGTACAGGGCTATCACACACTTGGCAGGAATACATATGTCCCTGTACATAGCCATCACATACTGGTCCCAAATACTAGTAAATGTCCCTTTACAGGACTATCACACAATGATCTTGAGTACATATGTCCCTGTACAGGGCTATCACACACTTGGCAGAAATACATATGTCCCTGTACATAGCCATCACATACTGGTCCCAAATACTAGTAAATGTCCCTTTACAGGACTATCACACAATGATCTGGAGTACATATGTCCCTGTACAGGACTATCACATACTGGTCTGGAATATAGATGTCCCTGTACAGGACTATCACACAATGATCTGGAGTACATATGTCCCTGTACAGGACTATCACACAATGATCTGGAGTACATATGCCCCTGTACAGGACTATCACACAATGATCTGGAGTACATATGTCCCTGTACAGGACTATCACTCAATGATCTGGAGTACATATGTCCCTGTACAGGACTATCACACAATGATCTGGAGTACATATGTCCCTGTACAGGACTATCACTCAATGATCTGGAGTACATATGTCCCTGTACAGGACTATCACTCAATGATCTGGAGTACATATGTCCCTGTACAGGACTACCGTATCACATACTGGTCTGGAGTACATATCCCCCTGTACAGGACTATCACATACTGGTCTGGAGTACATATGTCCCTGTACAGGACTATCACACACTGGTCTGGAGTACATATGTCCCTGTACAGGACTATCACACACTGGTCTGGAGTACATATGTCCCTGTACAGGACTATCACACACTGGTCTGGAGTACATATGTCCCTGTACAGGACTATCACACACTGATCTGGAGTACATATGCCCCTGTACAGGACTATCACACAATGATCTGGAGTACATATGTCCCTGTACAGGACTATCACACACAGGTCTGGAGTACATATGTCCCTGTACAGGACTATCACATACTGGTCTGGAGTACATATGCCCCTGTACAGGACTATCACACAATGATTTGGAGTACATATGTTCCTTTACAGGACTATCACATACTGGTCTGGAGTACATATGTCCCTGTACAGGACTATCACATATTGGCCTGGAATATAGATGTCCCTGTACAGGACTATCACATACTGGCCTGGAATACATATGTCCCTGTACATAGCCATCACATACTGGTCCTGAATACGAGTATATGTTCCTTTACAGGACTATCACATACTGGTCTGGAGTACATATGCCCCTGTACAGGACTATCACATACTGGCCTGAAATATAGATGTCCCTGTATAAGGTCATCACATACTGGTCTGGAGTACATATGCCCTTGTACAGGACTATCACATACTGGCCTGAAATATAGATGTCCCTGTATAAGGTCATCACATACTGGTCTGGAGTACATATGTCCCTGTACAGGACTATCACATACTGGCCTGAAATATAGATGTCCCTGTATAAGGTCATCACATACTGGCCTGGAATATAGATGTCCCTGTATAAGGTCATCACATACTGGTCTGGAATACAGATGTCCCTGTTGTCACATGCCATAAAAAAACTTCTGTTAAATCCACATATCCCTACAAATAAACATATCTATTTAGCAGCTGAAATGGAACTGTGATAAAATCTACAAAATATTACTTTCACAAATAGCCATATCCCATGAAAAAGAACTTTCTATCTCCACAAACCTTACACTGTGAAATTGAACTTATTAAATTCACAGTACTAGAAGCCCACAAATAACCACATCCCATGAAAAGTAGCTTTTTATCCCCTACAAAAAAAACCTATGCGGCAAAACTTAAATTATTAGCTATTAGTACTAGAAGCCCACAAATAACAATATAGTATAAAAATGATCTTTTTATCTCCACAAAAAACCTTAGGCCATGAAATTTAACTTATTAAATCCACAGTACTAGAAGCCCACACATAACAATATCCCATGAAAATGAACTTTATATCTCCACAAAAATTCTTGCACAATGAAATGGAACTTATTGAATCCACAGTGCTAGAAGTCAATAAATAACCATATCCCATGAAAAGGAACTTTGAATCCCCTCCAAAATCTTAAGCAGTGAAATTGAGCTTATTAAATCCACAATATAAAAACCCTACAAATAACTTTATCCCATAAAAAGGAACTTTTAATAAATAAATTTGCAAATTTTTTAATCCAACATAAATTTGAATGACATCACAGTATGATTTTGTTATTTTGTAAAAATTCTTCTTTTTTCTAGCTACTACATTTGACGTTAAGATTCGCCCTACTGAGTTGTCCGAAAACCACTTCTTGAAAGAATGTTACAAACTGCATATCACTGCAGGTGGAATTTCCCTCGAGGAACCCGGAACTTACAAAATGCTGTTTCATTGGCCTTACGAGTATATACGGAAATTCGGGAAAAAGAAGGACGTTTTTGCTTTAAGTGCAGGAAGACGATGTGAAAGTGGTGAAGGGGAACTTGAATTTGAACTCGACGAACCAGAAAGAATTACGCAGGCAATCGATATAAAAACTGGTAAGAAAGTAGAGGCTAGGAAAGGTAACAGTGAAATCAGAAACTCAATGAAAGAATCTCGTGATTCGTATTCATCAGTATCAAAAAGAGCTTCAGAACCAGTTCGTGAAGTTGAATCAAAACCGTTGTCAAAAGATGGTAAAAATAAATCGTTGCCAAGAGAGGCACAACTTTCCGAGGAACATGTGTCATGTGATATTGGACTAAATATAAGTCGAGCAATTGATCAAGATAGAAGTTTGAAGAAAACCTTAGATAAACAATTAAGTGCCGATAATTCCCAAACAACCAATCAAAAAAGTGAAAAGGAAAATAAAGAAAATAAAAAATGGGGAGGGATTTTCGGGAAAAAAAGTAAAAAAATTAATAAAAGTGATAAATCAAAAGATAAAACAACCAATGAAAATGATGTCAGCCCAGACCCAGAGCCTCCAGCGGTTCTTTATGATGAAGCCAAACAAATACAAAGGCCAAGGATTCCTTTATTACCCCCACCCTCTGCACCTTTGTACGATGATGCAATAACTCTTAATAAAAACGGTGCTTACTCTTCCCCCAATCAAACATTTTACGATTCCTCCCCCGTGCCTGTTGAGAATATGTATGCTGAAGCTGGTAATCGGTCAGAAGCCTGGAAGCAATACGCTTCATCTGATGAATACCATGTAGAATTCTATGATAAAGTGAGAGACGCTGCTAGTGACATTGATTATGGTAAGAAAGTCGAAATTCAAAAAGATTATGATGATGAGGATGATACTTATGACAGAGTAACTCTAAGTTCACATTCTAAAAATAAAAAACAATATCATTCAGTTGAAACCCCAGGCCATATTTATGGTATAGTAGGAGGTAAGGCTATTGAAGACGTTGAAGATGACTATACATTTGCCGAGGCTGATACGTATGATGATTTATATGATCCCAAGATTCCACCAAAGAAAAATGATGATGATGACGAGGACATTTATGATGACACTGATCCAGTTGAATATGATGACGCAGCATCAACGCAGAAAGTGCTCACTAAGGATGTATTACGCATGGCTGCTTATGATGAAGTAGATAAAAATTTTGATGCATGAAACATCTCGATTTTATAAATGCTGTAATATACAAAAAAAAACCCAACTTTTTCATTCATATAGATATATAGAATACAACCAGAGCTGCCAACCCTATTTTGTGTAATTGCGGGTCCAACCGAAATCAAACGAAGTCTGGGTGCATCCCTCCCAAAGAATTGAAAATTAGATAAAAAAATATGGTGCATTGTCATGTGATGTTTCGGAGAAATGGATACAGTATACACGTAGTGATTTTTCATCCGATCCCGCCACAAAATTAATTCACTACATTCTTAGCCCACCTATGTTAATCACTCAAATTCGCTGTGATTACAGATGGATTTAAGTGGTAATGAATGAACGATACAAATTCTCAAACTCTATGGTTTTTTGCGGGTCAGTCCCCTTCTTGGCGGGTCAGCGGGAATTCATGTCCAAATGAAGGTCGGACCTGCGGGTTGCGGGTCAGTTGGCAGCTCTGTGTAAATTTTCATGTTGGTTAATTTTCTTGAGAATCATCTTTGTGCTTTTTTTTTCATCATTAGATAATGGTTGAAGATACATATAAAAAAATTTTCAAATTTCTTTTTTCATATCTTGTTATCATCAAAAATTCACATGAAATAAAAGGAATGCAAAAATTTTTCAATTTACAGTATAGAAAAATAATGTTTGATATTGTTCACAACTTGTGCCTAGTCGTATCTGAAAATCTGCATGCACAACCATGATTGTCATAAAGTATTTCTGTAGAAAGGAAAATGTTGGTGCTATGAGGAATTTACATGGCGAAAATGGCAATATTTACACTGCAAGAGGTGACATTTTACATCATTTGCACAAGAGGATCCACCATTTGCCTTTTTAGCTCACCTGGCCTAAAAGGCCATGTGAGCTTTTGCCATCACTTTGCGTCCGTCGTCTTCGTCGTCGTCGTTGTCGTCGTCCGTCCATCGTTAAAGATCAACTCCTCAGAAACCACTGGGCCATTTGCAACCAAACTTTGTCACAACAGTCCTTGGGTGGTCTACTTTAAGAATTGTGTCCAACATGTCTGCACCTAATCCAAGATGGCCGCCAGCGGGTAACAAAGATTAACATTGGACCCTATGGGAAAATATGTTCAAAGATATTTTTCTCTGAAACTACTGAGCCAATTGGAACCAAACTTGGTCACAGTAGTCCTTAGATGGTACCTTCTGAAACTGGTGTTTTTTAAGTCTGCACCTAATCCAAGATGGCGGCCAGCGAGGAACATAGGTTAACATTGTACCCTATGGGAACAATATCAAAGATCTTTTTCTCTAAAACCCTTTAGCCAATGGGAACCAAACTTGGCCACAATAGTTTTTGAATGGCCCCCTACAACATTGGGGTTTTTGAGGGCCGCACCAAATCCAAGATGGCCGCCAGTGGAGAACATATTGTAACATTGGACCTTATGGGAAAATACGTTCAAAGATATTTTGCTTTGAAACTACTGAGCCAATTGGAACCAAATTTGGTCACAGTAGTCCTTAGATGGTACCTTCTGAAACCGATGTTTTTTTTAATTCTGTACCTAATCCAAGATGGCGGCCAGCGGGGAACATAGGTTAACATTGGACCCTATGGGAACAATATCAAAGATCTTTTTCTCTAAAACCCTTTAGCCAATGGGAACCAAACTTGGCCACAATAGTCTTTGAATGGCCCCCTACAACATTGGGGTTTTATGAGGGATGCACCAAATCCAAGATGGCCGCCAGTGGAGAACATATTGTAACATTGGACCTTATGGGAAAATATGTTCAAAGATATTTTTCTCTAAAACTACTGAGCCAATTAGAACTAAACTTGGTCATAGTAGTCCTTAGATGGTACCTTCTGAAACCGATGTTTTTTTAAGTCTGCACCTGATCCAAGATGGCCGCCAACGGGGAACATAGGTTAACATTGGACCCTATGGGAACAATATCAAAGATCTTTTTCTCTAAAACCCCTAAGCCAATTGGAACCAAACTTGGCCACAATAGTCTTTGGGTGGCCCCCTACAACATTGGTGTTTTTGAGGGCCACACAAAATCCAAGATGGCTGTCAGTGGAAAACATATTTTAACATTGGACCCTATGGGAAAATAAGTTCATACATATTTTTCTCTGAAACTACTGAGTCAATTGGAACCAAACTCGGCCACAATAGTCATTTGGGTCTTTACATTTGGTATTTTAAAATAACATCTGCATTTAAAAATCAACTCCTGTGAAACCACTTGGCCAATTGCAATGATATTTGGTATGTGTCTTATTCTTGGAGAGTACATGTCAGTCTGCCATATGACTTTTGTCTTTGACCTAAACTTAACCCTCCAGTGACTATGTTTAACTTTTTGGATTAGGTCAGTTTCTCTAAATCTCGAATACTACAATGGTAGGTCAATGATATTTGGTATATAGCTTGATCTTGGATAGTACATCAGTCAGACTGCCTTATGGCTTTTGTCCTTGACCATAATTTCATGGTCCATTGACCAGTTTTTGGATAAGGAAAATTTCTCAGGTATTATACATGAAAAGTCGATGATACTTGGATGTATTGTCTCAAAATTTTGAAATATGGTTTAGTTTTGAAAGGAAATAATATTGAAATTTTGTGATAGAAATAAATATTGTGTAATAAATTTCAAGCATTTATTTAAACATTAGACAATCTGTTGATTTTCATTCTGCAACAACTCTACCTAGGTGAGCTATACAGGCTCCTGGGAGCCTCTAGTTTTTTAATATGTTAAATCCCCATAGCTTCAATGTTTTACTCCATGCAGAAATATTCTACGCTACCTATAAAATATCAATCTTTAATCAAGTTTATTCGATTTTCTATAGAAGTAAACCATAATTCACGGTCACAAACAGAATGACTTGAACAGTAAGTCACTGACATATGAATTAAGAATGTTTTTCCTTGTTTCAGCTCATGTTTTGATTTTTAGGTCACACAGAGACCTATTGCAGTCATTGTTTGTGTCATCATGCAAACAAACTTTTAACATTTTCAACCCTCTCAAGAACCACTGGATTCTGGAATACAGTGTCCTTGTACAGCCTACACACTGGTCAGGAATACATATGTCGCTGTACATGGTGATTACTGAAATTCAGGAAATTTTAGCATTCAATTTATTTCCATAAAAGAGTATGACACAAAAATAAAACTTTCATGATTTTTTTTAATTTTGCATTTGCACTGACCACAATCACAACAATATGTGATGACATAAAAATAAATACACACAAATGATGATTCTTCCATGTAAACAATGATGTGAAATTTGCTATTACCATAAAATATGTTTGTAGAAAAGAAAATATTGCCACTGCAGATTTTACATGTCCAAAATGTCAATGTTTACACATTTAAATGATGTCTTTATTTTAATGATGTACTAGTATTAAATTGTATGAGTGAAAGGATCCCCCATTTTGCCAGGGCAAGTTAAAAAAAATCTGTAGGAGAATGTACTTTTATCAATTTCATGTGTATTTAATACAATACATGGCGTATTTATATTTTTCATTACTTAAAATTCCCAATAGTGGTATTTTACTCTATATTCTATAGCAATGGCAAATGTGCATTGCAAATGCCTGTTACCATTAGGCTCAAGTGAATAAGAAATACCAAACTTTATTCCAATGTTCAAGTTTATTGGATTTTCTGTGAGCGTTGAGCATAATTCACTGTCACAATAGTAGCGACTTTGATAGCTACTTTAACTGTATGGTAATTATACAAGTTACACACCTATGTTTCCATTCCTGGTAGCCAAAATCGCCATTGGCTACTAATTTCTGAGGAATTCTTTCAAAAAGTAACCTATTTTAGCAAATTTGAGGAAAAATACTTTAATATACTTTAAATACTATATTTTCACAAATTTTGGAAATTTGGCTACTAATTATTTTAAATTTGTGGAAACCTAGGTTACACACTTCATCTTACTACCTGGAATTCTGGGCCCAGTTACACAAACCATAATGGGGTTTGCCTGTGTACCACATGATACCCCATAACATTTCTAGGGAACAATTATTTCCATCGGAGAAGAAAACGCTTTAGTTCACGTTTTCTCCTAAAAATGATGTTACTCTGGGAAATTTCTATAATGTAAACTTTTTCCAACATTTTCGGCACAAATGTTAAGGGGTATTCGTTGCATGTAATGCTGGCACACTCCATTTTGGTCCAGTTATAGAGAGTATAATAAGAGCTACTGGTAATCATTAATTTAATCATAATTACCACAATACATGATTTTCAAATTATGGTTTAACGCCAATATGTAATTAGTTTTAAGTCAGCTTTTTGCAACTTAAAGCCCTGGTTTTTTATATATATATATAAATGGTCTACATTTACAAAATTCAAAGATTTTAGAAGTTTTAATTTGACTATCTTTGCATCTAATCAGTTGATCACTTCAGACTTTTGCTAGAGAATTACATTATGGATTTACCTGTTTGCTACTTGTTGCATTTGATGGGGGGTGGGGGTATTAGAATTTTGGTTCTGATTTTTGTTGACCCACTTTTTCACAATTTTTTATTTGCCTCGATATATAAAGGAATGTAATATGCAGTCTTCATTTTTTTTATCACCAGTATTATGTTAATTTTAAGCTGTGGCTAAGGTATAAACTTTTTACCCAGCTAGCTACATTTCACTTTTATAAAGTGATTGTTTATTGTTAGCATTAGAGCATTTACGATGGAACTTGTGATACTGTTAACATATTAGTTTTAGTATGAACAAATTTTAGCGTGTACAAATATTAGCAGGTACAAATTTTAGCTAAATTAAAATTTTGGTAATTCTGTGTGAACTTGAATCAGGAGTAAATTTCATGGTTCCCATTGTGCATTATGATTGTAATTTATTTGGCAGTTGATTAACATTAGCGCTATTGTCAATTGTATCATTGTGAAAATCACTAAATTAGCTACACCGTTAAAATTGATATGTTTACAGTAATCTTAAACCATACTGTAAGTCAGAAATTTTTTGTTTTGTTTTATTTTTTGTGTAAAACTTGAAAAAAGGCTTTTATGAATATTTTCTTTTGATAAAAATCCACTTGTATTTGCCATATTCCAACCAGTTGTGGACCCCCCTTATATTACCAACAATGATATTATGTGTGCGTCTTTGCTCAGATTGCAGGACTTGAGGCTAGATTTTAAAAATTTCCGGGAGCAAACCCCTCTAAGTTGCACACATTCTTCTACATCCACCAATATGAAACCACTTGTTCTAAAATTGCTGGGTCCACCACTTTCCAAAAATTAAAAGTATGCAAACATCTTGAAACGACAATTCTCAGGATAATTAACCAACACGTAAATTTCCCAATTTGCATTATCTAAATTGAACTAATTACTTTGGACATGTCAAAAAATATTGTTGGTAAAATAAAATTGTGTAAAAGGGTTATGTGTCTAATCTGAACAAAATCTTTGGGGTTCAGAAGTTGCTCATTCTAGACAGGAGTTGCTGTATTTCACCTGTAGGTTCTCGCCATAGTACCATGTGATCAACACACCTTAATGTTTGTGTGTGACATTTTCTATTAGAAAACATTTTAGTCAGAAATTTCATGGATAACATCATTTTAACAGAAATACATGAACTGATATGATTCCATATCATTGAATAATGAGGTTTACCATTGTACCACATGATCAACACCCCTAACATTTGTGTGTGATATGTTTTAGAAAACATTTAGGCATACCTTGACTCCTTATGGAGTAATGCGTGTGATGAAGCGTGCGACAAAGTCGATAAAATCGAGAGCGTCCTAAGATTCGAGGCCTTTTTTGTTTTCAGTTATTATACGCGAGTGTCGTTTTGCAGTGAGGATTTCATGCGTTAAAGACAAAATTTAGGTATTTAGCCTACTGTGAAACTACAAATCAGTTGTCTATTTTTCAGCTCTCAAATTCTTGTTGCGTTAGCAAATTTAGTTCGTTTTCTATTAGAGTCTCGAATCACGGACGGTCGAGGATATTATGCGTGTGTTTATTAATGCTTAGCGTGTGAGTGTGATTTACTCCTAAAATGCGTGTGTCATGCGTGACTTGACTAGGTCGGGAATTCCCTGAATAGCTTCATTTTAACAGGAAAACATAAACTCATATGATACAATCAAACCTGTTTATATAGGCTACCAAGGGAACCAATAAAAATGGCCTTTATGGGCAGGTGGTTCTTATATAGCGATTCAAATAACATGAAAAAAGAGCGATAAGCCTGAAACTTTACTGACTTTTCAATGCAGATGGTCCTTATATAGAGTTGGCTAGTTTGACTGTTAGGCCTAAAAAAAATTAATTTGTTTCCGCTAACCCGACCGACCCAGCTAAAAACAGACCGACTCCAGTTTATTTTCCGGATTTTTAAAAATCCGTTTTCGTTTTTCGATTTAAACTCTATTGTATCAAAAACAAGTCAGCAAAACGTTTGATTTGAACATGTTTTTGATATGTAATCATTTTAACTGTTTCGGCCACGATAAGCAAAATAACTTAAACAACACTTTAATAATATAATTTTAACATAATACATTACATACACATGCATAACATATGCTATTAAAAAAAAAAATCGACCTACCGACCCTTTATAATAATTCTATGTTAGCGGAAACACACATATTTTTTTAGGCCTTATTGTTCCACACAAACTTGAGGTGGTATCAGGTTGTGCAGTGGAGAACCTCATTAAGTCTAAGCATTTAACATGTATTTACTTATTATAAAAAGGGAAAACTAACTTTGATATGTATGTATATGTATTTGTTTTTTTTTTATTATGGCACGACTCTTTTTTGTAAACTCAACCCAATCAATTAAATGCATTATTTTTCACTGTAATATGGCAAGACTGTTTTGTACGCTTAACCCAATCAATTTAATTCAAGTTTGTAAAATTATTTTTTGCTGAATGTTTAATTAAAATCATTTTAATTCCGTGACATTTAAAATTTTTTGAGTGGAGGGTATAGATGGGAGGAAGCCTTCCAATTAATATGTACTTAAACCATTTGCAAATGTGATACTGGTATTAAACTGTTTTTAATTCATACATGTTGTTTACTTAAATGTACATTTTTATCAAACCAGGATTACATAACATTCCATTAAAAGAGAATCCCTGGCAGAAAAAATATGCTGGTAGAAATTTTCTTAACATTCTTATATAAACACATTTGAACTCTTGTAGTGGGTTTACAAAAAAATTGATTTTTAGACTGCCTGTATGTTATATACTAAATGTACTGTAAACATATTTAATTTGGCGTGTATTTATTTTCGAGGTATAGGGAATTCAGACATATCCGCGTAGTTAAATTTTCAAGTTTTTGTAAATATGCGCCATAACACAATAACTATAATATATTTTTCGCTTTGTATAAATTTTCGTGCAAAAAAAACCGACTGTAAAATAAACAAAAAATTAATACACTGCGAAAAATAAATAGGTTTACAGTATATAGTGTCATGATTTTAAATTTGGACCTTTGATACTTAAACTGTAAACCATGCACCCCTGGCTGGCTTGTTATACATGTACATGGATTTTTCTGACCTTTTTGGGAAAAGGACCTTGGGATGAAATTGGGAAAATGCTCAATAAAAATGTAATTTTGGGAAAAATCACAACATATAAGAAAGTGGATACCCAGAAAAATCCCTGATGTAGTAAGGTCCATCAGTAAATACATGTATTAATTTTAAACTACCCAAAGGTTTAGTTAGCACACAGGCATGTAAAACACAATTCCACCAAATTTTCTCCCTATAATTTCTTTTAAAACAAAGAAATTTTCACTTTATGAATAGGGAAACTACATTGACCTGTCTGCTTGACCTTTCATTAATATTAGGAGGGTCTTCCTAATACATAGGTAGTGTTAGGATTCTCAGTTAATACATACTACAATACAGGTGTTTACTGTTGTCCATAGACAAAATAAACTTGTGTGTTCCTTATACTAAAATGTACTCGCACATTATAAATATTTAAAAGGTCAAGTGTATATGTCAATTTTGTTTGCCTATGCTACTAATGAGTTTTTGTTCTGATGATGGATCCACATTTGCATTTATATGAGGTACAAGGTCATATTATCAAACATCAGAAAATGTATTTTAAATATCATTATTTATACATATATTTTTACTAGTGTGGCGACACCTTTAGGGGTTTCGTGGGAAAGAATGGAACAATCTAGAGGATTTCTATTAGTAGAGCTCATCCACAGGACTTGCCACTCAAAAGTTTAACACAGACCTAACGGATAAGTGCCAAACCTACCAATAATTTGGTAAAGAATTGGTTACTTTATTATGGGTACGAATTCAAAACGGTACGTTAAATTTATTTTGATGATAGGGTCGACTTTAAACAGTTATTGTGGATTTTATGTGCAAGATAGAAAAAATATAAAAATACCGTCTTTTCCGTCAGATCTTAAAACTTTTTTCGGTCAATGGACGGCTTTTTCGTACAATGAACGATTATTGAACAGGAGTGCGTTAAAAGTAATTGTTTTCTGAAAAATTCATTTTTTTGCATGTTTCACCCCAAAATTAAGTATGATCTGAAGTTTAACCCAAAATTCTAATCAAGTTAGATAGCTAGATCGCATTAGACTCCATAAACTCAGAAAGTTTGAGCAAAATCCTTAATTTTTTCTCAACTTTCTTCAAAAGTGCTGTAATACACTGCTAAAAATGAGAAAGTTGTTGCCTTTATCATTTCACATCCAGAGGATGTTCTGAATGAATTCGTCACTAATCCTCTAGATTGTTCCATTCGTTATATGCAAAACAATAATGACAGCTATTTTCAGTGTAAATGACCCTCAAATAAGGTCAAAGTGTACCATTCCACAGATACGGGTTTTGCTGAATGGAAAATGGGCCCTAGAGGTATTATAAGCAGCCTATGTAGCAATGGAGGCAAATGCCTTGGTAAAAATATTAACTTAAAATTATGTACTGATTATAAAACGAGATGGAGAGAGTGAGAGAATGTGTTATCGTTCCAGTATACCATTATTAACATTAACCATATATTTAAATATATTTGCCAATTCTAGTTATCTAAAGTTGACAGTTCTAGTTAACTAAAGTTGCCAATTCTAGTTAACTAAAGTTAACAGTTCTAGTTAACTAAAGTTGCCAATTCTAGTTAACTAAAGTTAACCGTTCTAGTTAGCAGTTGTTGACAGTTCTAGTTAACTAAAGTTAACAGTTCTCATTAACAATTCTAGTTAACTAAAGTTAACAGTTCTAGTTAGCAATTGTTGACAGTTCTAGTTATCTAAAGTTAACAGTTCTCATTAACAATTCTAGTTAACTAAAGTTAACAGTTCTAGTTAGCAATTGTTGACAGTTCTAGTTATCTAAAGTTAACAGTTCTCATTAACAATTCTAGTTAACTAAAGTTAACAGTTCTAGTTAGCAATTGTTGACAGTTCTAGTTATCTAAAGTTAACAGTTCTCATTAACAATTCTAGTTAACTAAAGTTAACAGTTCTAGTTAACTTAAGTTGCCAATTCTAGTTAACTAAAGTTAACAGTTCTAGTTAACTTAAGTTGCCAATTCTAGTTAACTAAAGTTAACAGTACGAGTTAACTTAATTTGCCAATTCTAGTTAACTAAAGTTAACAGTTCTAGTTAACTTAAGTTGCCAATTCTAGTTAACTAAAGTTAACAGTTCTAGTTAGTAGTAGTTGGCAGTTCTAGTTAACTTAAGTTGCCAATTCTAGTTAAATAAAGTTAACAGTTCTAGTTAGTAGTAGTTGGCAGTTCTAGTTAACTTAAGTTAACAGTTCTCATTAACAGTTCTAGTTAACTAAAGTTGCCAATTCTAGTTAACTAAAGTTAACAGTTCTAGTTAGTAGTAGTTGGCAGTTCTAGTTAACTTAAGTTGCCAATTCTAGTTAAATAAAGTTAACAGTTCTAGTTAGTAGTAGTTGGCAGTTCTAGTTAACTTAAGTTAACAGTTCTCATTAACAATTCTAGTTAACTAAAGTTAACAGTTCTAGTTAACTTAAGTTGCCAATTCTAGTTAACTAAAGTTAACAGTTCTAGTTAGCAGTAAGTAGTTGACAGTTCTAGTTAACTAAAGTTAACAGTTCTCATTAACAGTTCTAGTTAACTAAAGTTGCCAATTCTAGTTAACTAAAGTTAACAGTTCTAGTTAGTAGTAGTTGACAGTTCTAGTTAACTAAAGTTAACAGTTCTCATTAACAATTCTAGTTAACTAAAGTTAACCGTTCTAGTTAGCAGTAGTTGACAGTTCTAGTTAACTAAAGTTAACAGTTCTCATCCACAATTCTAGTTAACTAAAGTTAACCGTTCTAGTTAGCAGTAGTTGACAGTTCTAGTTAACTAAAGTTAACAGTTCTCATCCACAATTCTAGTTAACTAAAGTTAACCGTTCTAGTTAGCAGTAGTTGACAGTTCTAGTTAACTAAAGTTAACAGTTCTCATTAACAATTCTAGTTAACTAAAGTTAACAGTTCTAGTTAGCAGTAGTTGACAGTTCTAGTTAACTAAAGTTAACAGTTCTCATTAACAATTCTAGTTAAATAAAGTTAACCGTTCTAGTTAGCAGTAGTTGACAGTTCTAGTTAACTTTAGTTAACTAGAATTAGTTAACTAAAGTTAACAGTTCTCATCCACAATTCTAGTTAACTAAAGTTAACCATTCTAGTTAGCAGTAGTTGACAGTTCTAGTTAACTAAAGTTAACAGTTCTCATTAACAATTCTAGTTAACTAAAGTTAACAGTTCTAGTTAGCAGTAAGTGACAGTTCTAGTTAACTAAAGTTAACAGTTCTCATTAACAATTCTAGTTAAATAAAGTTAACCGTTCTAGTTAGTAGTTGTTGACAGTTCTAGTTATCTAAAGTTGCCAATTCTAGTTAACTAAAGTTAACAGTTCTCATCCACAATTCTAGTTAACTAAAGTTAACCGTTCTAGTTAGCAGTAGTTGACAGTTCTAGTTAACTAAAGTTAACAGTTCTCATTAACAATTCTAGTTAACTAAAGTTAACAGTTCTAGTTAGCAGTAGTTGACAGTTCTAGTTAACTAAAGTTAACAGTTCTCATTAACAATTCTAGTTAACTAAAGTTAACAGTTCTAGTTAACTTAAGTTGCCAATTCTAGTTAACTAAAGTTAATAGTTCTCATCCACAATTCTCATTAACAATTCTAGTTAACTAAAGTTAACAGTTCTAGTTAGCAGTAAGTAGTTGACAGTTCTAGTTAACTAAAGTTAACAGTTCTCATTAACAATTCTCATTAACAATTCTAGTTAACTAAAGTTAACCGTTCTAGTTAGTAGTAGTTGACAGTTCTAGTTAACTAAAGTCAACAGTTCTCATTAACAATTCTAGTTAACTGAAATTGACAATTATAGGTAACTGAAGTCGAGTTCTATAGTTAACTGGAGTTGACAATTCGAATGAACCGAATTTGAGTTCTATAGGTAACTGAAGTTGACAATTCTAGTGAACTGAAGTTGACAGTTCTAATTTACTGAAGTTGACAATTGTAGTTAACCTAAATTTGTAAATGTGTCTATAAGGGCAGTGCGATATTAATAATGTAGATTTAGTTTATATCCATTCTCTTCTGTCTTATATCGAGTAGGATCCTTCAAATGATCTGTCATGTTAGTGGCAGTTATAATCCTATGATGTACAGTTACAATTGGATTAAACAACATCTTGTTTGGTTCATTTACATAGACAGGGCCTTGTGGTTTACAGGTAGACCACTCAGTGGGGTTCGCCGCCGTACCATGTGATCAATACCTTTAACGTTTGTGCGGAACATTTTGGAAAACGTTGTTTTTACGGGAAAGGGTCATATTGTGCGATTCCATGTCCATTGGAAACAAGCGTTTTACAGACACGTTAGAAGGTATCACGTGGTACAGCGGCGAACCCCATTGATGCTTGGTTGTTGCTGCTAGTATTTCTGACCGCATTATGTTCAACTTTTGCTCTGTCTATTGGAAAAGAACAAATACAGGACATTGGTATCTCCCCTCCTCCTCTTATGTCATTGGCTCCCGTAATACTCGGTAATTATAATTTTGTTCCTGGATAAACCCACCGAATACATTTTTGTATTGGACACTGCTATTAATTACTAGATACACTAAGTCTTATTTATTTTTTTAATTTATACAAATTATTATTTGATATAAATGATATATATATATGTGTGACACATGTACATAGAAGTGTTTGCTAGGAGTTATTTTTATATATATATATATAAGATTTATATAGAACAGTTGTAGAATTTTTAAGATTGTTATTTCTTGACTTAATTTCATCATTCCTGGTGGAGAATTGGACCAGTCTTGACTTAATTCCATCTCTCCTTGTGGAGAATTGGACCAGTCTTGACTTAATTTCATCTCTCCTGATGGAGAATCGGACGACCAAAGATTGTTACAGATGTGAATAAAATGTTTATTAACTTTGAAGTGCTTTATTAAACCATGTAATTTTATTTTGAAATTAATATTTTAACTTTTGTTATTAAAAAGATTAAAAGAATTAATATTTCAATATTTTTGTAGTTTTTGGTTTTTTGTCAATTACATATGAGCCCGTCCAAGTAGAAATGTCCCTTATGGCCAAATTTTATTAGATTTTAATAGAACATTTCATGATTTTTCTAATGATATATGGCATTCCCTACTTTACAAGCGTAAAATATGTATTTTTGTAAATAAACAGGGGTGTTTGTTGCCATTTTACCTTTTTTGCCGCCATAACCTCATGATAATGTCACGTTTGAACAATGCGCCTAATTTCAGCGTTTTGTCAGTGATAAAAAAGGGATTTATAAAAATTGCAAATGGGTACTGGGTCATTCATTCCTTTGTCTCTTGTAACGTTTCTTATATAATCCATGATTTATTTCAATAAGCATCTATTGTTTAAGCAAAAACATCAGAATTTTTGTCAAAGAGACAGCAAGGTAACAACCCATTTTGCCTCGAGTTGAGCGAATTTTTCCAGCGCATTCATTCTATGAATGTAAAAAAAAACTTTGGAAGTGAAAATTTAGTATTACAAGATAACAGTACAAAAAAAAAAAACATAAGATGACGACATCGATTGATTGAATTGGGTTTAACGTCTCAGTCAAGAATATTTCACTTATATCGAGAAGTCACCAGCTTTATGTGAAATGGCTGAATTTTTTTCTTTGCAGTGCGCTCAGGGAAATGTGCAGGGAGGGTCTTCCGTGACATAGGGCATCAGATTTTCTAGTCTCTTTCAAGAACCTTGTGACTTTCATTTTAAAAGGCAGAGTGCTTGGCGAAACAGTCACTGCCTATTATCAAGCCTTGTCGGGGCCTGCCGGGGTTCTACTAACTCTAGTACACAGCAGATCAGAAATACTTGCACAAACTCACACACCACATCCTTGAGATTTACACCCCAGTCAAGATTTTTTCACTTATACCGAGGCAGTCAGTTCAAGAATGATGGAAAAAAAACAGAGTGTCCGGAGAAACCACCAGCCTTTTGGGAGCTGACAAGCTTTCTAACACTAGAATATGTCCAGGGATTTTTCTGATCTTTTTGGGAAAATGACCTTGGGATGAAATTGGGAAAATGCTCAACAAAAATGTAATTTTGGGAAAAATCACAACTTCTAGACCACTAGAATACTGGTAATTGAACAAATTATATCGGTGTTCACAGCAAAATAGTTCTGTCTCTTTTGTCTCTATATAAATCATCTAGCAAAATGTGGGTTAATATAGATTGAAATCGTTATCAGAACGAGATATCCTCTGAATATGATGTTGATGATCTTGTGAAATTTTTTTCTCTCAAAAAATTGATAAACATAGCTAATTGGGAATTTTTTACTACAGAATTGGGAAAAATGTATGTTTTTTTGCATTGGGAATGGGTCCCTTTACCGGACCCTGTGGATACCCAGAAAAATCTCTGCTGTCCTTAGTGAGATTTCAACCTAAGCAATGAGAGATGCTGTGATACCTAAACATATGCTAAGTTATGTTTTAGACCACTCAGGAGACCCCTGTATAGTGTAGATGTGCTTCATGATTTACCTTAAAGCTTCCTTGTTGACACAGTGACAAATATCAACTACATGTATTCTTATTGTGTCTAACAATAATAGAACACTTCCTGAAACTCAGAAATGTACACCACTTAAGATATAAACCAAATATAACTTTTATTTCCTAATTTTGATTAAAACGTCACACTCATTTTAATTTAAATATAGATTAATATAGATATAACAAGTTTTATAGTGTTTGTGACTTGTCATGTTTCAGGAAACGATGATATTTAAATTTAGTTTGAATTGTCATGCATTAGATACAATTTAAATTTTAATTATTCCCCATCTTTCCAAAAAAAAAGTGTGGGTGGGGGTGGGGGGTAATTTGATTTTAAGTTTTGTCTTTCCCTCCTTCATTCTGCCCATCCACTTCTTCTTGTTTAAAGTGCCGGTATTATGAATCACTATTTTACAAAAAACTGAAAGGAGATGTGCACATTATCAGTGTGTGCCAAACTTCGTCAGACCTTCGGACAAGTCCGATAAAATTACCACTGGTCTGATAAAAATCTGATTTTTCCGGACCGTATGTCCGGTAACCAGTTCGGAAAATAGAGAGCGCCAAAAATTCGGATCCAATTCGAATTTTATTATTGCCATCCGACTTCCGTTATTACAAAAATGTTTAACCTGAAATATACGTTCCAGGAGCTATTCCAGGGAAACTAATAAAACGGAAAGCAACAGGAGGCGCAAATTATGAAGAAAACGTGAAAGAAAATTTAAGCAGCATTGGATGGAGGGGCGACCATGGTTGCAATTTGACGAGGAGAAATGTGTAATGAAATGCACACACTGCTTTGAATTTTACGGGTCGGGAGGCGTAGCACACAATAATACATGTAATTTAAAAGGCCAGAATACATTTATTTGTACTTCCATAAATAAATGTATTCTGACCTTTTAAATTATTATTGTGTGCTACGCCTCCCTAACTTGACCCGACCCGACTCGTTTCTCCTTGTCAAATTGCAACCATGGTCGCCCCTCCATCCAATGTTTCTTAAATTTTCTTTCAAATTTTCTTCATAATTTGTGCCTCCCGTAGCTTTCCGTCTTAAAGGAGAATATAAGTAAATATTTACAAAACCAAATAATTGTTTTCTTTTTATTGAAGAATTTTTGGTCCAGTAAAAAACTTTACGGTCTTGTAAAGTTTCTAGGTTTACCAGACCGAATGTCCATTAATGATTTTGAAATTTTGGCACACACTGCATTATTAACCGGAGTTGGTTTGCTTCTTTTCCTGAAAGTTACTGTCTTTTTACTGAAAGCCAAAAACAACTGAATTTTTTTAAAACACATGCGAGTTTTACAACCCAGTCAAGAATTTTAACAGTTTAGGGATGGTGGAGGAAACCAGAGTGGCTGGAGAAAACAACCAACCATCTACAATGAAACTCACAAACTTTCTCACAATAGAATGTGTATATGGGGTTCAAACCTTGGCAGTGAGAGGTGCTGTGATCCCTGAGAGTATTAGCTTTGAACCACTTGGCTGCAGAGTATAAAGGTCAAGTGAAATCATAATGTATTGATTGACAATCTGTTTAATATGAACAATGTTGATTAGTTATTTTGAAAATGGTTTTAAAACTTATTAATTGTTAGTTTACAAGAGTGAAAACCCATACAATTTGAAACTGGTATGGTCTGGGCATTGTTACACAAGTTTCACTGTTTACAATATAGAGTTAAATACAATTAGCAACTTATAATAAACAAGAAGTCTGTGAACTATGGCTAACTTTGTATCTTCAACCATTGACCTTTAATTTCCAAAAATAAATAAGTGGGTAAACAGGAAGTGGATGACTGTGCAGACTTGAACATGGTATGGGACCTCATAATGAACTGGCATACAAAATTTCAAGTGGCTGTATTTAGTATTTGCTGAGAAAAGTGTTATTAAGGGTAATATAAGTAGGAAAATTCAAGTGAAAATCATTTGGTTGAAATGCGTGAAAATTGAGAAATTAACTACACAAGAGTGAAGATTTATAAATAAAAATAAAGTAGGAATTGATAATTTAAGAGTTTATAAAATATTTGTTGCATTTTTTAAAAAAAATTGTGCAAAAATACATGTGTTGGGGGAAAAAGCTTACACCTTGTATAACGAATTAATTTTAAAAAATGAAAAGATATTAAGATTGTCAACGTTATAGAGCAGTGCAAAGGGGCCAGAGTTTGTTAAAGAAATACGAGGTTTTTTGAAAATTCAACAATTTACGGTTGAGGTTATCTACGATTTATTTTTCTTTAAAAAATGCGTGTACCAGGCGTGATAGTTCATATTCTAAGGCTACCAACGATCCAAGGAAGGATTATAAAAGCTAAGTTTGTGTATTACTTGTAGTTAATTTCTCAATTATATCCCTCTTTCACGCATTTCAACCAAACGGTTTTCACTTGAATTTTCCTACTTACATTACACTTAAAATTTTTTGTTTCATACAGGACGGACAGAGGTAAACCAGTATACCCCCTCTTCTTCAACGTGGGGGTTTAATAAACTACAGTAAAACATCGTTATAATGTCCCTCGATCACTTTGCCATCTCGCTTGTCACCACACTATTTTGAAGTCCCAAAATCCATTTTGTTTATGTTTTTCGCCTCCCCCAATTTATCGCCAAAATTTGTCTGAACAAATGATGGCGATAAATCGAGGTTTTACTGTATAATTGATTCAAGTGTTAAATACCTAACATGAATTATTATTTCAAATATTTTCATCTTGCACTTTCTCATTGCATTGCAATTATTGTTTACTTCAGTCCTCAGGATAAAAAATATTGAACCTGCAGACCCCAGTTTCACAATCATTCCTTAACTTAGAATTTCCCTAATAAAAATGGCAAAACTGAAATCTTAATAACAGTGTTGCTTTTTTATTTTAAGGTATTCAGGAATTTAAAGTGTTCTTATTTTAAAGATCAGTAAAAGCTAATATTACTGCTGTATTTAAATTTTCTCGAAACTTTTAAAGATCAGTAAAAGCTAATATTACTGCTGTATTTAAATTTTCTCAAACTTTTTGATTTCTAGTACAAAATACTTCCGTGTTTTCGGACGTCATAATTCTGAATTTCAAAAATTTTAAAACATTCTCTAATTTCGGATGGAAATTTTCTGCCTCTTAATCCAGACACTATAAAATGTTGCCAAAATTTACCAGATTTAAGTTAAGGAAAATCTAAGTTAAGAAATGATTGTGAAACTGGGGACAGGACTGAAACTATGACAATGTACAGTCCTTATTTAAACTGCTAGAGTGTTGCAGATTAAAATAAACCAGAGATTGTATTGTGTATTTTTATTCACTGAAATTTACATGATCCCTTCAACAAAATCTCTAATTATGGTTTTTTTTACGTAACTATAACCAGAAAATCTTATGTTAGCACACATACTTCCTTTCTTTATGATAATATCCAATTGGGTTAGCCATTGTGCCACGTGATTGACCCCATAACAATGATATCCATTGGAGATGGAATTGCTTCAGTTCAGGTTCTCCCGTACAAATGACATGACTCCAAATGTTCTACACAAATGTTAAAGGGTATTGATCATGTGGTACGCTGGCAAACTTCATAAGGGTTTGATTCAACTATTAAGAAGCAGTATTAGCTGGGTTTATAACAGTATGTTATGTCACTTGTGTGGTTCACATTTGAAATTCCAGATAGTAATGACGATTGACCGTTTAGATGAAATCTTTATCAAATTCTTAATTTCTTGATTGTGAACCTGTAAATATCAAGAATTCAATACAACAGAAACATATAGTACTATCGTTGTTACCTATGACATGAGTTTATTGATTGAATGGAGTTTTACATATAAGTCAAGAATATTTCAATTACATCGAGACTTTGCCAGCTATAGCTGAAGAGACAGAAAATTTACCCTTTGCAGTGTGCTTAGGGCAATGTGCAGGGAGGGTTCTTTAGTATACCATGTCTATTGTGACACAGGGCATTGGTTTACAAGATTTTTTACTAAGGACGCTGTGTCTTTTGTTTCTAAATGCAGATTGCATGGTGGAGAAAAGTGTCACTACTCTTTGTTTTAGGTCTTTGTCAGACTCACTGGGGGTTAGAACCTGACCTTCCACATAAGAAGCAAGAACTCTTAAAACAAACTGAAAGATTGGCAATATTGGATTTTTGATTTAATATGATTTGCATCACTATCCTTTTTGGGAATTACAGTGGTCAAACTAAATTTTTAGGTCATTTTTCTCCAGGAAAAATTGCCTTTATTTAGTAATTTTTGGCAAACAAAACCAGTGCTTCATTACCAATTTTTTCCATTGTAGCTTTAGGTAAACAAAGTTACTGTCAGGATACTTTATAGTAGGAAATTTTTGTGAAGGTTTATTTTTTGCGAGAAATAACATCTGAATCTATTAGTGTACTTTCATTTTTGCATTATCGGATGACCGTCGAGTGAAAACACTAACAGTGTTAAATCTAAAAGGGTCCCTTGTCAAGACCTTGTGCCACTGACTCCAAAGTAATAATTTTGATCTTTCAAAAATATTGTCTTTGGGCCAATCTTGGCCTATCTTATCAGTCTTAGTTGAGTCTGGAATAAATCTTAATGGTTCTACCTCTTTCTCAGTAAATATTGATAATTTTTCTTAAACCAACTGGTTATAGTTTGCAAAACATGGCATGCAATAATCATGTAAATACAGTTATGTGAATGGATCAATGCTGATATTTCCAAATAAAAAGGCTAAAGTTATCATTATTATGTAAAAGCAGGGCCCTAGATTTTAAAGGCCCAAATCGGGATGACCCCAATAACTACAAACTGGATTAAACACTGTGCAAGAGAATTATATAAACTTAAATATCAGCAAATGTTTCATCTTATGTTAATCTCAGGAATTTACACGAAAATAAAAAGGCCTCAAAAATTTTCCCGATTTTACAGTATAAGAACTATGACAACTTACTTGATTTAAATATTCTTCTCTGTCTATTTGTTTGTGCTGTTGTCATATCTTCATTAAAAATATCATTTAGATCCTCTTGACTCAAGTTATCTTCATAATCACTATTCTGTTATAAATATAAAAAAGTACAGTAATGCCTCCTTGACAACTTAACCATTTTTAATTTTCACTCAAGTACTGCAGAGATGACCTTTTCAGGAATCTGAGAAACATTTTTCAGGAATTTTGAGAATTTGTCAGGAATCATACAGGTCAGTGATAAAAAAGTGATTTATAAAAATTGCAAATGGGTACTGGGTCATTCATTCCTATGTCTCTTGTAACGTTTCTTATATAATCCATGATTTATTTCAATAAGCATCTATTGTTTAAGCAAAAACATCAGAATTTTGTCAAAGAGACTGCAAGGTAACAAACTATTTTGCCTCGAGTTGAGTGACTTTTTCCTGCGCATTCATTCTATGAATGTAAAAAAACTTTGGAAGTGAAAACTTAATATTACCAGATTGATTGATTGAATGGGGTTTTACGTGTTTTAGTCAAGAATATTTATACTTATATCGAGAAGTCAATAGCTTTATGCGAAATGGCAGAATGTTTTCTTTGCAGTTCGCTCAGGGAAATGTACAGGGAGGGTCTTCCGTGACATAGGGCATCGGATTTTCTAGTCTCTTCTGAAGAACCTTGTGACTTTCATTTTAAAAGGCCGTGTGCTTGGCGAAACAGTCACTGCCTATTATCAAGCCTTGTCAGAGCCTGCCGGGGTTCAAATCCACGACCCCCGCAAACGGAACGATATTGAGAAATGAATGTATGTGGAAAACAAAGAATGAGAGCCGAGAGTCTAGGGACCGGTTGTCTTGATACCGGCTTTCGGATTGTGGCGTCTTTTATCGCCTGCGCTCTTGATTGAATCCCACTGAGGCAGATCCTAGTTCGAACAAGATTTTGTTAATTTGCGTTACTGAAGATTCACGACGGCGTATTCCACCAACACCACCACCATCCCTTACAGAACTGACTGTCTTGTTATAAGTGAAATACTATTAACTACACATGAGACTAATCGTGTGTTTTATTTAAATTTAACGAAAAACAGTTTTCTGGATACGATTTTGCCTGATTTTAACGATTAATTACAAATATCAGATCCATATAGCCCAGAGCCCCCTAAAATATTTTTAGATTACCGAATCTCCAAAACTTTATACCTTATAATTTAGAATTTTACTCAAATAATAAATAAAACAAGAGGCCCATGGGCCTTAACGCTCACCTGAGGCAGAGTACATATCTTTTGCAGAGGTTCAATGGTCATGACATTAATAAAGAGAATATCAAAATTTTCAGCAGTAAGGGCCAATAATATGCAAGTATTTTTGCAATTAATTATAATAATTTTATTATATAAGTATGTTATATATAACATATCTAAAGTCTAGCTACAATATGTTATTTATAAACAGCTAAAACATCTGTATATTAAAATGTGCATTAGGCCATACCTACAATATTCCAATATACATGCCTATACAAAGAGTTTATAGTTTTTGAGATAATTAACCATTTAAGTATTCATTCGCATCTATGACCTTGACCTTTAAACCTATGACCTTCATTCATATATCAAAATGATTGTTGTGCAAATGCTTACGTATTCTAAAATATGCCTATACAAAAAGTTTATAGTTTTTGAGATATTACCATGTAAGTATTCATTGAATTCTATGACCTTGACCTTTGAACCCATGATCTTCAATCATATATCAAATGATCGTTAACTAATACCTACAATATTCCAATATCATGCCTATACAAAAAGTTTATAGTTTTTGAGATAATTTACCATTTAAGTATTCGTTTGCATCTATGACCTTGACCTTTGAACCTATGACCTTCATTCATATATCAAAATGATCATTGTGCAAATGCCTACAATATTCTAATATACATGCCTATACAAAAGGTTTATAGTTTTTGAGATAATTAACCATTTTAATATTCGTTTGCAGCTATGACCTCGACCTTTGAACCTATGACCTTCATTCATATATCAAAATGATCGTTGTGCAAATGCCTATAATATTCTAATATACATGCCTACGAAAGGTTTATAGTTTTTGAGATAAATAATCATTTCAGAACTTGTTCACATCTGTGACCTTGACTTTGAACCCATAACCTTCATTCATATATCAAAATGGTTGTTAGGCTAATACCTACAATATTCTAATATACATGCATATACAAAAAGTTAACAGTTTTTCAAGATATTAACCATTCAGGTATTCACTCACATCTGTGACCTTGACCTTTGAACCATGACCTTCATTCATATTCAAAATGATCATTAGGATAATACCTAAAATATTCAATATACATGCCTATACAAAAGTCTATAGTTTTTGAGATAAATAATCATTTCAGTACTTGTTTACATCTGTGACCTTGACCTTTGAACTCATGACCTTTATTTATATATCAAATGACATTGGGCCATACCTACAATTCTAATATACATGCCTATACAAAAAGTTCATAGTTTTTGCGAGATATACACTATTTGGTAAACTTGTACGTCTGTGACCTTGACCTTTGAACCCATGACCTTAATCAATATATCAAAATGATCGTCATGTCATACCTACAATTAACCAAAAATCCTACGTCATTATCACCAGAAATGTTTAAAAATAGCACTTTTAATCAAAGGTCAAAACTGGGACATGAACCTTGACCTTTGACCTTGACATCAATCGGAAGAAAATCGCAAGACAGATCAACAGTGAAAACTCCATACATTATCTTCAGCCATTATGAAGTTATAACAATAAATGTCTCATTTTAAAAATTACATAATTTTACGCAAAACGCGTAACCTCTTTTTCGTCCAATTTTCATGAAAACACAATTTAAGTGTATCTAGCTATCCTAATCCAAAAATCTAATCAAAATTTGCCTGCACCTTTGGTTTCAGAGAAGAAGATTTTTTTGTCTTTTGGCTATTTATAGTAACGGCAGCCATATTGTTGGGCGTGGTCAAACCCCGAACATAATTTTGAAAGCCTGTTACCCAGGCATAATAATCACCAAGTTTCATTAAATTTGGCTCAGTAATTTTTGGAGGAGAAGATTAAAATGTAAAGTTTACGCACGACGGACGAACGGACGACGGACGGTGATAGATAGCAATAGCTCATCTGAGCCTTTCGGCTCAGGTGAGCTAAAAAAGTCGACACAAGCTGAAAACTGCTTGAATATTGAGTTTTGGAGATTCGGTATAATAATTGTTAAATATGTATCAATCGAAAAATAGTGAATAATTTGGTCCCAATTCAAGATGGCAAGTTTTGAATTTCTGCATGTTGATCATTTATCAAAAACTTGACAACGGTTAATTTTACAGGACTCCAATCCAAGATCATGAATTCATATGCTGTGCCTGTATTGGACTGAATTCATACCTTATATTTTATCATTTTAAAAATTTATCGTAGGTTTTGATGGGATTTAATCCTAAATGGGCCGATTTGGTTTGTTTAACACACATTTCTAAATATTCTTATAGTTATAATTTAAAAAAGTAATAGTATTACGAGTATATTTGAAGTTTTAGATTTTGCTGAGACAAATGTATATTTTATTTGCATTTCTTTGTGCAACTCCATCTTCATTCTATTATTTGTTTAAAAATGAGGGGTATTTTCCGCTTTTGCTATTTGTTTTCAAATCAAGTTTCGATGGTCATTAAAACTTGCAATGCATGTATTACATATAATTGATGTTATACTATAAGCTTATATAGTTAATCTGTAGGACAGAGGTTCAAATCTGAATAGCTACATGCATTATATGTATTTATTTAATTTGCAATATTCCTTTAAATTTGTCTTTTCTACAAATCTGTATTTTTATGTTCTTTTCTCTGAAAACACACTCGTTCCTTTAGATCAAGCCACTGGTAATATTATTTTGATTACACATGTCATCCCCGTGAATTCTAAGTGGACCGTTATGTTAATCAATACTTTATCACTTATCCTATAAAGATGAAAACTATGGTTTTTAAAATTTACAAATCGGCACATTATTTCTATACATGTGTATGAGGTAACGGTATGTGGGTGCCCTTTTGTCTTTGGTGTTCATAATTATGCATTTTACAACCGTGTTCTATGCAAAGCTGTTTAATTGTGTACTTCACAACGCTGAAATAGCGATCGGACAATTTTGAGTATACATTCATGTAAAAAGATTCTTATCGGTCTGATTTAAAAAAATAAATTGTCAATTTAGATAATAAGTAAAAGTAGATAATTTAAAAAGCTTGAAAACTTGTTTAGTAAACATGTTCTCTTGCCATCAAAAAGAAATTGTTTGATGGGTTGAGTTTTATTTATTTTTTCACGAAAAAAATCAATAGCTGATCAATACATTTTGACGTATCTATTTTGTAGAATTTCGTTAAAATGATGTGAACATTACAGTTTACAACGGAAAATTATAAAAATAAACTTTTTTTTTCATTTTCCTTACAAGTTGACAATCGATTCTCGTAAAGCCGACTTTATTGCTAACTTCGGTCAACTCGGTTAAAAGGTATCGGTTAAACGGATATATACATGTACTTAATGCAGTGATAAAGAAGGTAGGATGTCGGCATTGAAAATATCAAAATTTAAAGAATGGACATGCGTGGAATGCAAGTTAATTATGTACTAAAGATGTATTCCTTAATTTAATTTTTGCCATGTACCAACTGATCACTACACAATCCACTCTTAATATTGACAGTTCAAATACTGAGTGTTGGAGCAACTGCAAAGTTAAATAAGGCGCACGATAGAATTTCGTATAGATTCATGATAAAAATGCATTTTTCTAGCAAAGCATATTTCCAAATCCAAAGGACCCAATATGGTACTAGCCAATAGATTCATATTATTTCATAAAAATTTCAAAAGTAGCACGGGAGTGGTGTATGTGTCACAAGAAATTTTAGCTAGCTCCAATTTTTTCTGTATTTACCAAACAACATTAATATTTATCACAGTACAGTGCTTCAGATTGTCGGTGCGCCCGCGCCAATCCCGCAATTTTTTAAAAAATGGCGCATAACATTTTCTTCTAATGGGTCCACGTGGCGCATGGTTTTTCTTAGCCAAATTGATCGTTAATAATTTCTTCCCAAAACTACAGATTAGATTCCATGCGGTATTCCGATTTGACTTTCTGTTTTCGTTTTCTATCGGAAAATCTCTAGCATCTTTGTTTATCTCATAATCAGCATGTAGACAGGACTCCCGACAAGCCCCTTCTCTTCGCTCTATGCGTCGGTTATTAACATTAATATTCAAAGGGGGAGAACTCGTAATAAAACTTGTTATGACCTCGGACGTTGTCGTTCATATAATATGCTAGCGGCAACCATGGCTATGAGATGCAGACGACTCACATTTTTTAAAACAACACAAAGCGCAGAGAAGTAGATGCACATAAAATGAATCATCGAGTTGAAAGAGTTTAAAATATATCGTAAAGGTTAACAAAGTATAATTTAGCAGATGACAAGATCGCTTTTGGTGCATTATATGAAGATGTCAAGTGCCGACTTTCACTTTCAGTCACGTGGTCGTGGCATAACATTTAATTATGTGGCAAAACATGACCCACTATAACAAGAAATGACCCCTTGTTATTGGACCTGGTGGGCCCTTGTGGCCCACTATCTGTAAAAACAATCTGAAGCACTGACAGTACTTAGCAATTGTAGGAAATAAATGTGCATTCAAATCGTATAAAAATTGATGTCATGATCACGCATTACAAAAAATATAAAAAATTTGAAAATTACCAAAATGATTACTTTAAATTCTTGAAAATTTGAGCGAATAATAATA